>JAMLFY010000009.1:21438075-22038075 GCA_030441495.1 Dalbergia oliveri | reverse complement strand
TCAATAAACTAGCTTTGATCGAAATGATGAAGTGTCATATTAAGTGCGATGGTGTTAACCTAAGTTGCACTCCACCTGAATTATTCAATCAGTCCTTGAAATTTTCACATTTATCAAAAAGGTTTTCAATTTCTCTTGCCCTTTATAAATCCCAAATCACTAATCTTCTCTAAACACACAAATTCCTCTTCTATTTTCACACCCCCAAACATCACCTCATCTTTTTCAAGCTTTAAGGAACTTGGATTTGGTCCTTCTTCTCTTGTTCATGTTATTCTTCATGACTGGATATAACAGACTGATGTATGTATAACCAAACTTTAATTTCTTGGGTTTGTCAAATTTTTACATGGTGTGTATATTGCAAAAGTCACACATTTGAGTGATTAGAGTATAATCAGTAAATGAACTCGAAGCTGTATAGTTAGTGATAGAATTAGTAAAAGGTGATTGGTGAAGTTTCCCGTACAGCAAGCATCAATTTGAATGATTATTAAATTTGAATCAATGATGTTCCCTCTATCCTTAAATAATTGTCCATTTTTAAATGCGTATTAGAATTAAGAAAATAATTAAGATAACATTAAAGTTAGAAAAGTTAAAAATAATTTATTGAATTACCCGTATTTCTTTTTAATATTCTAATTTTCTCCCCCTCCACTGTATTCCTCTCATCATCCAATAGTATTTAATAAGGGTATTATTGAGAAGAAATAATTAATACTACTTAAATTTTTTAAATGAACAATTATTTTTAGACAAATTTTTTTGGAAAAAATGCAATTAACCCCCATAGTTTTAGAGCATGTGCAATTTAATGTCTAACTTTTAAAAAGGTGCAATTCGACACCTGTAATTTTCAAACGTGCAAAACGGACCTTCTGTTAACTAACCATCCAATTTCTTTATTAAAATATCACGTGATAGTCACATGGATAGGTTTATGGAAAAAACTACCCTTCCTTTGTATTCTTACTACCCAAACCTCTCTTTCCAAGTTCTAGAAACACATGAGACTAATTAATCTTTCATCATCTATAGCCAATGTATCACCATAGCCATACACGATAAGCACCAAGGCCAGAAACAAAATCAAAATAAAACCAAACAACGTATTAAAAGCCACATGAAAGTACCATAAAAAATCTAAAAAAAGCAAAAAAAGAAAGAAAGAAAGAAAGTTACACGAAAGGCTAATAAAAGCCCCAAATCAAAAACAAAGTAATCTCCCAAGCAACTACCATTGTGAACATAATGGCAATACACAGACTAAAAGGTTTTGTAGAGAAGGATGCCATTTGAGACGAGGGCAACACAACAACGCAGAGTACTTGCACTTTCATAGGCATGAGATAGCTGTAGGAGTGATGCAAGACCACCCACCTAGAAACAACGGTGGTGGCATGCAACTTGAGAAGCAACGCGATCCTGAAGAGGTATGAGGCTTTCCAATTTGTCAGAAAGTATTAAGGTAAAGGTAGATGAAGAAGGGGCGTAGGTTTGGAGGGGAGAAGAAGGGCGATGGAGATTTGTTGCCCATCCTCGCAGAAGTCACACCTCTTTGCCCATTCTCTCCATAGCGACCCGCCTCTCAGCCGCACACCACCACTCCAAGCATCTTCGCCCCCAAAGCCGTTGTGAGCTTGCTACCTCTGCGGGCTGTGCTACGGGCATCACGGACCTGAGATCTGCATTGTGGTTGCTCCCCTTACCCACACAGAAACTCCAAAGCTATATGATATTGTTGGTGGAGTTGGGGAAGAACTATGAATTAGGGTTAATAATTAGGATTAAAAAAGGAAGGGTATTTTTATCTATAAATCTATATATGTGATTGTCACATGATACTTTAATAAAAGGTGTGTTTTGCACCGTATGAAAACTCAGGGTGGCGAATTGCACTTTTTTAAAAGTTAGGGGTTAAATTACACATATCCTAAAACTTAGAGGGGTTAATTGTATTTTTTTCTTTTTTTTAAATAGACAATTATTCAAAGACAGGGGAATATTATACCAAAAAAAAAAAGCACATGAGTTACAAATAACATTTTTTGAGTTACAATTTTAGGATATGATGAATGACCTGATTTCTTATGGCACAATGGCAAATTATAAGGTGGATCATATGTTTAGGTCCATCATTAACTTTATATTATTAGCCATTAGATGAATACCATTTTTATTAGATGGCTTGATCCAATGATCAATAAATTGGAGGTCCATGATAAATCCAAACATTTGAGATCCACTATAAAACCCACCGTGGCACAATACTAATATAATTAAAATTTTCAATTATTTATATATTGACCATCAAATGTCCAAATAATATCTAAACCTGGTGACTTTTAACATGGGGCTCTCTGACAGAGGCTCATCACGGACCTCCAATTTATAACCGTTAGATTGGCTGCAGATTTAAGGTTGTGTCAAAAATGGTAACCGATACTTTCTTCTGCCTGTCAAAGTGAAATTTTGCTGAAATTATAAATCGACCCCACCCGTATTATTCTATAATTACACATGATTTTGTCAAAATTTTGACCCATTTGCTGACATCGTTGTTTATCGAGAAAGCCATTTTTTCAGTCAAATTTGAATTGATGCTAAGAATAATAAAAAAATTGTTTAATGTTTATTATGGTCAATACGTTGTGGCGGAGAAATGGTAATGTTGATTTTTTTTATTTTAATGAATTGTAATAATTGGTCTTCATTGTTTTTAATGTGTTTGGAGAATAAAAAAATAAAATAAAATTTCATACACTGTTAATATAAAAAATAGACATTTAATTATATTTTACGTATTAATAAAATTATTTGATTTAATCGCTCGCTACCTTATAAATTTTATAAATAAAAAAAATGATATATAAATGTTTCTGACTAACACTTTTACATAATATAATATCAAAATTAATGTTAATGAAAAATCCTTCACGTCAGCCTAGTAGGAAACACATTAGGGATAAAATGTATTTAATCCTAATGAAACTATAAATGAAAAGCTCATATTAATCAAATTTTGCTGACAACCTTATCATCAAATAAACAAAATGAGATAGTATTATAAGAAATTATAGAACAAACCAAAAGTGAAATGGACGAATAATTCTTCCTGAGATTTGGGTCTAGCAATATATGAAACAATATATTGATTTAATCCACATGATGATATAGATGATACCATATGAAATTACAAGATATAAAACAATTGTTATAGAATACAAGAATATGATTAATAAGAAAATATCATTAAAAAATCTTAAATATATGAACAACATAAAAGAAAATCACCATATCAGAATGAATTCGAGCTCATAATTGTAATAGTAAATCAAAAGAAAAGAGTGATTCCACTTGGATGTATTGCACGAATATATATATTGTAGTGATTTCTAGAATTCTCAATAAAATAAACAATTGTGAAATTCCTATTTCATATAAAGAATTTAATTATGAGATATGACATGTACAACAATATATATGCAGTCTTAGTATCACTACAAAAAATATGAGTATTTTTAATGGTTCTCGACATTTAATTGTCAATAAAAATATTATTAAGAAAAATAATTTTGACATAAAGTAAGGTTAAAAATACTTATAAATTTTTATCGAAAATTAGTATATATTGAAAGTACCTAAGATGATCCCTTTTGGGTATTTTTAACATGTACTAATAGTTGATAAAAATTTATAAGTATTTTTCAATCACTTTATGTTAAAATTATTTTTTTGACAATATTTTTATTAACACTTTAATTATCGAGACAGTTGAAATGCTCATTTTTCTTGTAATGGTATTTGGGTTACCTGGAAAAGGTTGAAGAAGAGAATTTATAAACGTTCATCTTACTTGAAAGAGGACATATAATAACACCTGTTGGACAAAAGAATACACAAAAAAAAGAAAAACTCCTCCTATGCCTACAACAGTTAGCACGTGTTCTATCTTAATGGGACAACAAACACACTGTCTATGATTGCAAGCAGGGGCCTCTCTTTTATATTAGTAAAATATGGACTATGTCTTCCCATTATAGTAAGTCTATATACAAGTACCCATAGCAACACCCACAATGAGTAATGAGCTTAACAATACTAAGCTCAATAATAATAGTGATTACAAAATTTTGGACTTAACAATATATTATAATTATTTTGACATTCAATTAATTTGGGTGTATAAATAAAATTTCATAGATTTATATCAGCCCACAAAAATTATTCCATCATATATATATTCAAAAATATATTTTAATGATTTAACTAAATATAATTATTTTTTATTTTGATAATTTGATTTATTAATTATGATAATATTATGCTATGATAAAAGGATTTGATAAAATATTATAATAAATTGATATGATATTAAGATATTTTGAAAAAAAAATAACAATTACATATTAGATCCTCATTGGAAGAGAATTTGCTACATGCCAAAACTTTTCTAAAAATGGATTCCTAATTGTATTGTTATAGATATATATACAATTAATTTTAATTTAATTATTATTATCTAATTTATATAATAAACACTTTGACCCCTTCAAAAATTTTCTTCGAATTCTGCCACACTAGAGGGATTACTATGTTTTTTTTCCCTTTTACATGTTTCGGGTTTTAGTGCTTGGAGTTGAACATAAAAAAAAAACCAAAAAAAAAACTAAATGATTAGTTCAAACGAAAATGTTAATTGGGAAAAGGAACCCATTGAATGATAGACTTGAAAGGCATGTAGATATCTTTTGGAATGTTTCTGGTTCTCAAACGCAAAAATTGGAGGGGCTGAAATTTGAAATTTGATTTGATAATTAATGGGCTAAAACAAAAGCAACAATAAAATCAGCTATAGAAGGTAAAAAGCAAGGTTTCATGATGGACCAAAATTTAAGAGCCCCATGGCATAATGCGCCATCTAAGTCTATGCATACAAATATCATTTTTCAAAATGATGTTGGTCGATCAGTATGAACAAATTTATTAAAGGAGGCGTGTGAGGTAACAGTTGATAGGCACAGCCACAATTTCTTGTGGCCACCTTTAGTTGCTGCCTTGTACTTGTGTTTTTAAGTTGAGTTATTTTCTTGTCTTTTAAAGAGGGTGCATCGTGCATTACCCACTAATGCAACACAGCGTTTGGCTTGGCCTGTTTGCAAGTGACTATACTCTTGTCATTTTCCATTCATATTCTTAAGGGTTAACCTAATTCAACGGAAATTCGCTATTGCTTCCATTTCGTTGAGATATATGATCATCATCAATTTCAATTTTAAGAAACATGCTAAAATAACGATACTAAATATTACAAGATTGACATTGTAAATTTTATGCTTAATAGTTATTCGAGTTATGAAAAATTGATCATTAATTAGTAATTTAATACTTGTGCCATAGATCATGTGACAAAAGCAAACATTAATCAAATTAGCATTCATTTTATGAGGAAATTTGGTGGATTAGATATATGATGGTTTTTTTACTGATATAAAATATAAAAAAGATTATATACGGAAGTGTAATATTTTTAACTTTATGTACATATCTATATTCTTTTTTTATATTAAGGAAATTAGTTAACTATCAAGTAATTTCAAAATACAGAAACTCAAAGGAAGTGGTTAAGACTTACCGAATTTCTGAGTATTATTTTCTAGAAATTGGTCAAGTAATGGGTAATTTCAGTGCATCTGAAAGTGTAAGAATCGGTCAATAGTTAACCGATTTCTGACAATGAAATCACCCACTACCTAACCGGTTTTAATATTGACCAATTTCTTACACTTTTCAGATGCAAGGAAATCACCCACTACTTGACCGATTTCTATGAGAAAAATAATGCTCATAAATCGGTCAAATCTTGATTGCTTCCTTTGGGTTTCTATATTTTGAAATCATCTAATAATTAACCAATTTCTCTAATATGAAAAAAGAGTATAGATATGTACATAAAGTTCAAAATGTTACACTTTCATATATAATTTTTTTTATATTTTATTTCAATAAAAAAGCCGATACATGATAGACTTTTTGGATAAATTCTTAAATGTCATTAAAGCAATAAAAAAAATTATTTCATACTATTTATTAATTGACATATTAATTATTCCATTAATATTGTAAGAGAACTAAAAGGAATATTGTAGCTCACAAATTCTAAAAGTGCTGATTGTTTACAAAGTAAAATTAATCAAAAACTAGTAGCTGACATTCAAAATTTTGCAATTACATGTTAACATATATTTGATGAGTTTAATTTTAATGTACTAATAATAATATAATTTTTTTATTTAATTATATATTTTCATATATATGAAATTTTTTTATTACAATTAAATTAAATTCATATTTGATTATGAGAGCCCATATTCGGGTGAAATGTTGGTGCCGAGTAGTGGTGGCATCTATCTTGGGAGGCATTGTGGTGTTGTTGTTGACAACGGATTGTCGAAGGAAGTCACTGAAAATATAAATTGACTACTCTCAAACTGAATCTTGACAACTGATATACTAGGAGGATTTTTTTCGGTTACTTTATTTCATATTAAACATGTGGAAAAATGTGTCGCTTATAAACAAAATGCATCAACTACTAAAATTTTTATATCCGTTAAATAATAATTTGAGTCCTTTTGGTGTAACAAAAAATAATCTTTAAGCGATGATATGGCAAGCAGTACTTAATTATTTAAGAAAATTTTCATATATTCGAGATACTTCTCTTATTTATTTATTTTTATGCCATGAAGTATCTTAGTTATGATTTTTATTTTAGTTTTTGGTCAGAATTGATCATAATTTATTAAATACTCTAAAAAAATCTTAATATTATTTATTACTTTATTATGTTTAATTCTTGTAAAGGCACTTCTTAGAATAATATTTAATAATTAAGTAGCCAAGATAATAACCTCAACTGGTGTGTGTGTGTGTGTTGTGGGGTTAGGATCAAGTTATATTAATGTAACTTCAAGCAAATGTTATAATATCAGATAATTTTTTATTAGTGTAATTTTTTATGAAATCTACTGTTAGATTAGAAGCTCACACCATATAGATCATGTCTATAAAATTTTAAATTAATCTAAAATTATTTAACATAATTTTTATATATATTAAAATTAACACACACACACACATATATATATACACACTTAAAGTGAACAGTAATAATACATATATGATTGCATTGTAATTAATATTCAATTTTTATGAAATTTAGCACAAATGATCTTTATGATCCGTAATTACAATTCAACGGTTGGATGGATAAAAAAATTATTTCATAGCAAGCTATAAATGATTTAACTTTGCTTAAAATTACATCAATATAACTTGATCTTAACACACACACACACACACACACACACACATATATATATATATATATATATATATATATATATATATAGGAATAATGGAATATTTTTGGTTTCCACAAATGATCCTCAAGTCGATCGTTTGCTTTATTTACATGTTTGGAAAATAGATTATAAAAATATATTTAATAAAATTAATTAAATAATAAAATGAAATTCTTCATATAACACTGACCATTACCTTTCATCTCTTTTTTTGGAAGCCTTTCTTTTTGTGACCGAAAGTAACTAAAACAAATGAAATCTATTAATCTATTATCTATTATATATTAATCTATTAATATATAAAAAAGAGAGGTATAAATTGAAAATTTTTTCCAAGTGACAATTATCCAAAACCCTTCTCTTTAATTTAAATAGAAAATTTTATAATTTAAGAAATAAAAATATTAAATTTAAAATTTAAAATAACATTACAATTTAAAGCTACTTAGTGGAGAGAATTTAAATGGAGCATAAAATTTAATATATAACATTTAAGTGAACAGTAGAATTTAGTTATAATATTTGAGTGGATGATGGAACTTGTGAATGACATTTAATTGAATGGTGTATACTACTCTAATATTTTTTTTATGAAATTAGCTCATGAGATTTTACTTGAAATAATAATAGTTTTGTAAATTTTTTTCTTTGAAATTACTTTATTAGAATGTTTAAAAAAAGAAAGAGAAAAGTGAGCAAAAGAAAATCAATTATATGTTCAATAATCAGTTATTATACATAACAGTTTCGTAAAATTTTTCTTTAAATTTATTTTATTGCTATTCTAAAAAACATGGAGGGAGAGGAAAAATAAAATAATTTATTTTAATTTGACTTAAAAATTGAATATACATATACTTATAAAATATTGAAAAATGAGGAACGAGAAGAAAATAAATGAAATAGTTTTAGAGTTATTTGATTTTTAAAATTAAAAGTAGATAATTTTATTATTATTTAGTTATTATTAATTAAATTAATCAATTAAATTATTTTTACAATAATTATTATATTTATTAAAAAGATTTATCTCATATGTTGCACGGATTTAAAATACTAGTACAAAATATAATAACAAATTCCACTGCTGTACCTTGAGAGGGGTACTCCACGTACAACGCCAAATTCCGATTAATGATTTAGCCATGGATGCTAGCATAAATCTTTAAATTTACAAATTATTATTATTATACTTTTTCTTCTTTAACATTTTCATTACCCAAAAAATAACAATTTTAGTACGGCCTCTGGAGCGTGTATCACTCTAACAAATTGATACTATATAAGGGTTAAAAAATTGTTACTAACGGATGTTCACTTAGATGTTATATATTCAATAAGTATATCATAGAAAGTAAACTTAAATACTATAAATACTAATATTAATGGAAAATATATATAAGCCTATTGAAGTGTAAAAAATCTCAAACAAAAATCTCAATCATTTGGCATAGTTTTTATATACATCAAAATCAATACAATATAAATACTTAAAATGAACAAAAATAAAAACTTCGTGATTACATTCTTATTGACGTTCAATTTTTATGAAATTTCACACAGATGATCTTTATGATAGATAATTGTAAATCAATGATTGGATCAATAAAAAAATTATTTTATAAAAAGTTATTGAAGGTGTAACTTTATTCAAAGTTACATTGGTATAACTTGATTTCATATATATATATATATGGATGTATCTAATGAGATGAGTGGTTTTATATGAAAGTGAAATGATTAAATTTGGACCATATAACCATATATGAATTACCAGGATTAAAAGTTATTAAAACGTCACATGATCACTTAAAAAAGTCATGAGAATATATGTTTTAATCCTGACCATTAATGCAATGATAGATATGTATTATATTGATTGATAAAATAAAATGGTATAATAAAATATCAAATCATTTTTAAACTATGAGACTCGATATATTTGATCTGTTTGGTAAGAATTTTGAATTCAATGGTTGGATTGATGAAATTTTATACCCATAAAAAATTATTGAAGGATATAAGTGTACCATGACTTACATCTGGTGTAATCCCCACACACATGTATATATATATAACCCAAAAAATGATTTAAACTAAGGTTGAATTTAACAATATTTGTGAAGAAATTTTAATATAAAATTGAATCTTCGTCTAAAAAAAATTATGAAAATAATTTTGACCTTTAAACATATGGAGAGACCAAAAAAAAAAAAAAAAACTCATGATATAAAAAAGACGCATAACAAAATATCCACTTTGATTAGTCCCACCTTACCATTTATGCTGGACAGGAGGCATCTTTGTCAACTTTATCTCAACTTGCAATGTGATAATAAAAATAAATAAATAAATAAATATATCTAAGTTTTAGTACTGCTTCAATTGGTCGTGATACGTTTCCAATTTGGCAATGAATTATTCGTTGAACTTGGTATTGTGTATAAATCTATTTTTAATATAATTTAAACATATATATATATATATAATAAATAAATTTTCTCCATTTTGTTGTCTGGGGCAAAAGTTAGAGCCTACAAGGCCCTTCACTCCAGCAAAACTGCAATTTACTTAGTTACATTGTAAGCAAATCTGCAACCTGCATTTGCATTGCAATTTGTAATGTAGTTTGCCATCGCTAAAACATGAATAATCAATTAAAGCTTGAGTTCAGGCCCTTGAACATTTTTGTTCTAGGGCGGTGCAAAAGAAAAAAAAATGATATGAAGAGTATTTATAAAAATAATACTTAATACTATTTTCTAAAAACTTACCAATTCAATTGTTAACTCATGAAAAAACAATTTTTTAACGTGAGGAAACATTATTAAGGTCAAAAATATCTTCAACATTATTATTTGTTTAATGGTTTTAACAGTATCAACAATAAATGTTTACTTGTAACGTTAGTACAATTTCTTCGTCTCTTGTTCTAAAACAAACAAGTTCGAAAAACAGCAGAAAAGGAGAAAGTGAATGGCATCAAGACTACAAACTCAACACTATTGGCTGCCAAAACGTTCAACATGAAACACATAATTCTACATTGTATTGACCATAAAGAAAAACAAAAGGCTCTTTCTGGTTTCCCAGAGTACAAAGGGCTCCTTCTAATCATACAAAACTCCTTACACTCCCTCTTATTGTTACATATACATTACTAATAGAAAAGCAAATATAGTCAGAAAAAGTATTGACATTTTTTCCTATCGTAATCACACCGATTGTTGTATAAAATAAAAAGATACGACCGACTTATTTATTTATTTAAAGGCTAATAATCATGTCTTACCGCCACCGAAGTTTCTGACTGTCCATTAGTTTTGTATTTCGGTAACTAGCTTGGTGTTGTGAATCCATGGCAACACACTCACCACCACAAGAACTCCTTCCTCCAATTCACTTGATCATTGCTGAAGAAGAACCCATGTTGTGTGACCATCCAATAGCAAATTCTGTAAGGACCACATCGTAAAGTGTCCCTAGGAGCCTTGAATGCATCAAAACTCTTCCTTGTGTTGTCCCATTTCATCGTGCACTTCATCTGGTTGGTGCCCCAGAAATCAAGCCTCATGATCCAGCTGAAATCATCGTGCTCTTGCAAAGCACGCCCACCAAGGTCCATCTCTGGTGATGAGCACCAAATGACCAAAGGGACAGAGGAGTTGTCAGTGAATCCATTGATCACACGGACATAGTATTCATGGTCGCCAAACAAGTACTGTGCTCTTTCAACTGTACTCATCAAAATCATCACAATGGAGGTTGTAACACACAGCATAAGGAAAAATCTCACTACAAGTTTCATGGTTTTTTGATTTGATTATTACAATAGAATTGGTCTCTTCTCAACAAGTGGAGGCTTTATTATATATTGGCTAGCAACATGGGAACTAATAATGTGCCATTTGGCTACGGTTTCACTTTTGTGCCGGGTTTTGTGCTACCTCAATCTTTACTGTTTTTTTTTCCAAGCTCTAAATTCCCTCAATCTTGTCATTATCATTCTGTGTGATCTTGTACCATATTAGCACTAGATGCTTTACACATGCCATGATATGCTTTGCACATTTCATAGTTAAAGCAGATTACACATGCCATGATATTCTTTTTTTCAAAAAAAAAAAGGTATAGTACTTTTAATTTTTCATAAAGTTGACATTTTATATAACAGCGTTATTATGTTATGCTTTATTAAATATCTTTTTATTGTTAGCAAATTAAATTGGTTTTAAAGTTTTATTTGTTTAATTAAAAGTTTAAACTCAAATTGAACTAGTTTAATATTTAAATAAATTAATATATTTTTCAAGTCAAAAGAAGGGTAATTTATTGTTCAGCTTTTTTTTTTTGAAAGATTAAAAATGCTTATTCAAGTTCACTTATTGTCCATTACTTTTATCTTTACGTGATTTATTGTCCATTACTTGCAATCTATTATTTGAGGAAAAAAAATAGAGAGTTGTTGTAAGCTGGCATTTATATTTCTCTTATTTTATTTGAAGATAGAACTGATGCAAATAAAAATAAAAAACCGACACAGTAATGTTATTTAATAATTTTTTAATAGTAATATTAATATTTTATTTTTGTTAAATTATACATTAAAATTTAATATTATTAACAAATTAAAAATTAATTCATATTATTTTCAATTTTCATAATTAATTTATTCAAAATTTTAAAATTTTAAATGAAATTTACTTTTAAAATAGACAAACAAAATATTTTTTACTTTTTAATTATTTAACAATCAAGTTTAAATGAAGAAATACCCTTAGCATCCTAAAAAATATTAGTTCTATATAAAAATTAATTTGATTGCACATAATGATATAATATTTTCTTTAAACTTAATAATTTAATTAAAATAATTATATTAATATGTTAGTTTAAAATATTTCATTTAAAAAATATAAAATTAAATTAATTATAAATAATCAAACAAAATATTTCTACTTTTAAATCATTTAATAGGTTAAGATCATGGTTGAAGTTAATATTTACTCTTATTTTCAATTATTGCATTAGTGATTATATTTTATAATTGGAATTCCCTCTAATTTGTGATAATTACACAACAATACTATATTGTTGCATATAACTATGTAAAATTTTATCTTATTTTTTGAGATTTAATTTTCATAGAATGTAAAGTTTTAAAACTATTTTTTTAAAGAACACAAAAAATTATTTTTACTTTTGAATTGTTTAATAATCAAGTTTAAACAAATAAGTGATATAAGCATTCCCAAGAAAAATTAGTTTATGTAACTCTTTATTTAATTGTGCATACCAATATTAAATTTTATCTTTGATTATGATTTTATAAGTTAATTTTTATTCGTTGAATAATTTTGATAACAAAATATTCAAAGTGGCCTTTATTTTGTGAATAAAATGATTCCCAATAAAAATGTATTATGCGACAATAATAATTAAAAAAGAAAAAATTAAAGCCAAGAATCGGACTATAAAAAGTTATACGTGTCATAGTCTTTGTTATGTCACAGACAAATATGCATTGCATTGTTAAAAGTGGTTTCATCTAAAGATTTAATAGTTTTTATAATTTAAAAAGATAAAAAAAGTTCACTACAGTAAAAGTATTCTTTGAAATAATTAAATATTATATCATTGTTACATGTTTTAAGGTTTTTCCTTCGATTATGTATACTGATGCCCTTTTATTTTCATTAGGTATGATTAAATCTTAGATTTTCTATATTTTAATAAATTGAATTAGTGAGATACATGTTATATTTTTAGCCATAAATAATTAAAAGATATTAATATCCTTAAATTTTATAATAGTATTAGAGAAATTCTATTTTTAATTATTATTATATATTTTTTAAAATTTTTTTAAATTAAATATAAAAAAATATACTAACAAATAAGTAGAACGCACGAACGCTTTATCTACGTAACAGTAACAGTGGCATAAATGTTTGATTAAGGGTGGAAATAAGCCAAGTCATACTAGGCTTTAGCTTAAATAAGTTAAGATTGCATTTTTAAAAGGGAGTCTAAACCTGATTTTATTATTTGATATAGGTCTTTTTTATGATTTTAGTCTAACCTTAAAGTTTGATCTGACATGAAAACTTATCTAGAGACCTATTAGTATTAGGTTATAAAATATTTTGAAAAAAAACCAAAATACCCTACTCTTAACTAATCCAAAACAGTACTAAATATGTCAAAAAAATATCTTTAAATAGACTAAAAAACTTAAGTAAGTTAAAAATATATATTTTAAATATATTAAAAATATTTCTATTATTATTATATATTTAAATAATAATAATAATAACAATATAAATAGGTTAGCTTGTTAAATCTAATAAACTATTTTTATTTTTTGGAGTCTAATTTAATTAGCTAAAAAGACCTTTTTAAAAACTTTAATCTAATTTATTTACTAAATAGGTTAGGTCTAATTAAATTGAATATACGTTAGGTTGAAAGTTATGATCAATTTCCATCCCTATGTTACCCATAAAAGTTACTAAAACTCCTTGTCACTAAGATTTTTATCTTTCTACTTTATTTATAGCGCTGTTAACAGTATAATGCAATTCAATTTTGTTACTGAATATTGTTAGTAAGCAAATAAATAGAGAGGGAGGCGTTAGCCAAAAATAAATAAACAGAGATTAAGACAACTCATTAAGATTTTTATTTTTATTTTTTTTGGTCTGGGACAACTCATAACATGTTATGATAGTGTTTTTTTTTTTTTTTTTTTCTTTTTATTGTCAGAGGCATGAGCATGAGTTTTCTTTTCTTTGGTCTTACATAGGTTGGGCTTGTTAATGCAGTTAGTTTCTTATGGGCCACTGGGCATTTCTCTCATAATTTTACCATTACCAACTAACCAACAGAGAAAGCTGCCGTCAATGCAAGTTGAAATATCATCTTTTTAAAATTTTCGGGCCATGTTCTTTTTCTTCTACTTCTTCACTTTCTGGTCATCGTTTTGCTCATCCTTTTTTTTATTTTTAAACAAACTCTTTTTGGTCGAAGTCTTGAAGTTATTAGCTATGTTGAATCTGATCAGCCCACATTGGTGGGTATTCTGTTCACCAACAAAAAGTGTATTTTTAATTCACTGGAGAACTTCAGAAGTCCGGCCTTAAATACACCGACAAGTGTTACGGCGCTGCATTTATTATTATTATTATTATCATGGTTGCTATTTGGATAAAGTAAAGTTTATGTTGAGAAGGGAAGTTCACCAGGTCCAGGGCATGTTTTTTAGTTTATTGAGTACTTATAAAGATATTTATAGATTACCCATCAATATAAAAAATCTAAAATCAAATTCAAATCATAGCAATATATAAGTGAAAGATTGATCATGTGAACTAATATTATTGACGTGCTTTATTTATTAATTAATACAAGTATACTATGATTTATATCAGTAATGTGCTACAAATATCAAAATATGTGCTTGAGTAATATTTGATACTTTTGAACCAAAATAGAGATGTATTTTTTATAATTTTTTTCATTTTAGGATATGCCAATGCTTATATCTGTTTCATTTGCTCAGAATAAGCCTTAGCAATAAATATATTGTATACAAAAGTATTTAATTATATTTTTCCATGTTTGAAAAATATTTAATTTTTATAATAACTAATTTAAAAATAGTAAATATAATAACATGCATTCAAAGCAAGAATATGGATAATACAATATGCAGATGTCACAGTTCATGAAATTGGAGACATATATGCCAAGAATGATAGATGAAAGTCCCATGAGAGAGCATGCATCCGTAGCCGTAGGACAAAAGAATAGAACAAATGTTGTTGGGTTATGACTTTGATCGTTACAATTTACAAAAAACACATCTACGTTGGTGATATAAGGATGCTGGGCAGGCAAAAGGTAATTCAAGTTAAAAAAACAAAAAGTCTGTGTTAGTTTGATTTCTTTTTTATTTTCTGTTTTTAACCTTCATTTATTTTTAAGATTCTTGTGAAGGAAAAAAAGGGAATTTATAGTTTATTTTTATTTCATTTTTTACTATTTCTTTTATAGATTCTTAAAAAACAAGAAACAAAATGAAAACACCCTCTACTTCTAATCTCAAAGCATAATTTTAACTTTAGTTCCCTATCCAAATGGGAATTTATTAAATAATAGCGCAGAGCAGTTTACGTTAATCAAAATTTTCAAAATACATTAAGCTGTTTTTTTATTCCTTTTTTTTTTTATTCAATTTCAAACTATAAAGGTAAGTGGCCACTTGCGAGTGAGCGAGTGCTTCTTGGATATTACTTTTGGGCTATCCTAATAGTCAACTACTTGGAGAAAAAGAATAAAGTGAATGCAAAAGGATCACCAAAATATAAATGCAAAAAGAAGGGAAAAAAAAAGAAACAGAAACAGAAACAAAGCTGGTAGCAAATGTCAACTTCAACAGATTAAGTTTGTAATGGGCCCAAAAACTGTAAAATTATAATTCGAATCCAAAGTCTAATGGCCCACATATCACTTTTCGTGGTTTTTTGTTGTCCGGTTTTTGTTTTGTTGTGTACTGTCCATTTAACATTATCGAGATAACTTAGATTAAAAAAAAGAAAAAGAAACTTTATAGAGATCACTTTATTAAAAAGCTCGAACCAATCTAACATCTTATATTGGATGAAGCATTTGCTCTTCAATGTGTCAACCTTTGCTTAAAAGATTATTTCATAAAAATGGTGAAAACATTTTTTTTCCAGCTCCTGTTTTCACATCTTGCAAAGCACTCAATCCTATATTGGCTACACATTTTCTTCTTGCATATTTGTTTAAATTGTTACGACCGTTGAGCAGAAGGAGCTAATAGAAACTTTTAAATAAGAATGATTAGGTGATTGTGCTTTTTTGTTTAAGTTAATATGTTCTACATACCAGCATTTTTTCTCTTGCTTGCACAACTTTTTTCACACCAAAAAGAGGAGTTTAAATTATAGAATAGCATATAAAATTTTCACATTATATCCTTTCTTTTTGTTTTTTTTTGAAAAAAGAACAATGCTACTCATCTGCTTATACTTTCTTGTGTATCTGCAACACACGTATCATGAAAAATTCAGCTGAGTATTTGCACTATTTAGTGCAAGTAGGTAGTAAATGCAGACAAAGTGTGCTGCTATCCTGCAAGTTACTACTCAAAAGCATTGCTCAGTCCAATCGATGCATCCAATTAATGCAGTTTAATTTACTAGCTAGTTAGTGCAACAGAAAGCCTCTGCTAAATGCAGCAAGTAAAGCGTAAGCTCAGACTTACCATAAACACAAAGTTTGGGTTGTTTCAACTTCCAATACAAACAAGATCTCAGAAGTAAGTAGGAGTAACATTGTAAAAAATAAGACCAAAAAGCAAAAAAGAAACTATAGCATACTAACTTTTATAAATTAAAGTTATAAAGATTGATATCAAATTCGAAAGTAAGTGATTTGGCCCCATGAAAATAATATAGAGTATACTAGGCTCCAAAAATATTTTTCTTAATCCCTCATATTTAAAATATGATAAATTGATTATTAATGATTTATAAAAACAGATCAAATTGATTTTTGATAAAAAAATAAATAAAATAAATAAGTCTATTAAAGCTTTATTTGTTTAAATGCTTGGAACGAAAAAACACACCTTTCAAAACACTTATAGTTAAAGGAGAATTTTTTTCCTTTCAATAAAGAGTTCCAACAACGTATGTCACCTTAGTTACAAGCTTAATTATATAGGCTATAAAATATGGAAATATGATTACTTTGTCTTTTCTTAATCCAGGAGATTTTTTTCTAAGAGACTAATTTGTTGGTAGTTATTTTCACAAAGTATCAAACTGAGGGTATACTTCTCTAAATTTTATAATTGTAAGATTGAAGATAATAATAAACAAAATAAAAACAGAAAGCAACAATTATTAACTTATTGAGATTTTAAAAAAAAAATTAAAATGTCATCATATATACACTTACACACGAGCTGATTACCACAATTTCATGGCATCTTGTTGTTCACAAACAACAAATAAGATCTAGCAAACCCAGAGAGATCACCATCACAATGATTTCTCTCTATTTCTCAATGTAGATCTTCAACCAAATTGGAAATGCCTAAACCCCTTGATTCCTAGAGACCCAGTTAACAAAACCAGGAAACATTTTTTTTTTAATAAAAAAAAAACCAAATCCCAACAAAGTCTCAGTCAACAGACTTTCTCTAATTAAAACCACTCTAAAATTCACAGACCATGATAGTCTAGTGCCCCTATTCCACCACTTCCTTTTTCCACCCCACCCTCTTTAAATTTTCTTCTCTGCTCCATCTTTAAAAAAACCTGCAAGGCTGCAACAGAAAGATATGTTTATTTTTAAGCTTAGTCCAGAAGCCCCCAAACACCTTCCCTCAATGCACCAGTCACACAGAAATGAGGTACCCCCACCCCACCAAAGGCATCACAAAGCCTAGTAACCCTATGTGACATAACAAACAACAATCACCTAATAGCTAGATAGACCTAGGGCGCACTTTCCTTGGATTTTGAAAAGCTGAAGATCTTTGGCACTTTAACTTTAACATGTTTGAGGAACCAAACAGTGTCCCCCCAAATTGCACGCTTATTCAGAATCTTTAATTCAAAACATGCACCATAAAGAAGAATGTAAATAATAATAATACTATAGTAGTATATGAATTTTTCTTTTTATTTATGTTTCTAAATAGAGTAGACAGAGAGAGAAAGCGTTTTTGTGTTTGTGTGCATGTGAAGCGTGAGGCGCACATATGATAACTGCTATAAACAAAAGTGGAAAGCGAAGGGTCTCCACGCGGAACACAGATAAACACACTCCTTCATCTTTCTGCTCTTTCTGGACTGCCACTCACCATTACACAACAACATAGACCCACAAATAGAGAGAACCGTGTTATTGCGACTATATATTTTGATTATTGATTATTATTATTATTACTACTCATGTGAAAAAAAATGGTTTAATTGATGATGGAACAATAAGTTGTTTGTTAAAAAAGGTTAATATCAACATTAAGCATTTGTATTTTTTCTAATGTATGTGACGGGAACTTTAATTTGTTTATTTTATATATTAAGGATAAACTATTGATCTATGTATATGGAAAATAAAAATAAAGACATTATAATAGCAAGGAAATAATAATCTTGATTTGTGTTAGGGTAGGGAAGGGGAGAGAGGATGAGAGAATAGGGCACGAGGCTCGAAAATACAGTGCCTTTCGCACTCAAGCTTTAAAACGCCTCGAATTTCAAACGCTGAAAAGGATATCTTAAAGGGTGCCAAAAACAAACAAGGACCCTCCTTATACATGTGTGTCATGGGTCATCACCATGCATCCATGCTCATGCATGATCATAGATAGGTGGTGAATATCAGAATATGCCATGTGTTGGACATACGCATGCATATTGTGTACGTACATCGGGGGTGTTCATACGGCTGAGTTTGCTTGCTGCTACGAGTATCAAACATCAATGCAGCTGATCGATCAAGGATCAACCAGTGCCAGCGGCCCATTCAAAGCACAATCCTTTATATCAAATAACAAACATTTTTTTTTTTGGGTATGCTATATATCACTATATTAAATATGAAACATAAATCCAACTGATAAGTATATAAATATCTCTTAGAAAAATTAATATGTAAATAAATTAAATTCTTGAAGGTCTCACAAATTTAATTTTTGTTATATAATTTGAAGTAAAGAAGTATTTGAGGTAACTAGGAAACATGAGAGACATTTGATAGACAGTAAAAGCAGGAGGATGAGCAGCTCGAATTGGCAAATGGCAAGAGTGTAATGGTAACCAAATCAATCAATAAATAGAAAAGGGCAGTAAGGGACAAAAATGGGCAACACGTGTGGGGCCAGGGCCTTACATAATTGTCTCAACTCCAGCTTACACCAAAACGAAGCCGTATTGAATTGATGATGACCCATGTAATTGAAATGGGTGTGTGTCATTATTATTATTATTGAAAAATAAATAAAATGAAAATGATGAAATTCGAGGGAGCAGAGAGAGGGGTGGGGGTCCATTGGATAAGGTCAGGATTTGACAGGGGCAGAGTTGTGATGGGCCAACAGAAACGATGTCGTCATCCCTTGACCATATATATGTACTCCAGTTCGTAACGGAGATTCTGTGGGCCCCACAGATCTCTATTCACCCCAATGGAATTCACACCCATCTACACTTCATCGCCTCATTGCAATGGAAGCAGCTTGCTTATGTTGTGAGAGACCCTTCGAGGAGGCTCTAACTCAATGACCTCCCTCTTAAGTTAAAAACAAAATGCCATGCCATGTAGCTAAAATAATAAAGTGAAAGGTAAGATCAAAGTTGGTTTTTTCTATTAGAGAAGTGCATCCCAATTTTGAAAGTTTTCCAATATTGATATGTGATATATAAAGTTGGGGCCAAAATAGGGAGTCAAATAAAATTTACATTGAAAAAGCAAGTGAGACCCTTTGTTAGGAAAAAAAAAACCATAATAATAATAATAATAATACAGAACTAATCTTTTCAATGCGGCAAATAAAGCAATTACATATCCATCTGCAGAATGTAACATGTGGAAAAGTGTCACCTTTTCCCTCGAGTCTTGTTAATTAACCAGAACATATTTTGAGCTGCATTTAATATAAATGGGATGAGACATTAGTAGATACATAAATTATTATTAAGCTAATCGATGTACGTCTCATTAAATCCAGACGCTTCATCATTGCCTCGCTCCACCTAATTTTGAACTTTATTAATGTCAAACTTCACATAGCATAACTTTGTTCATTAGAGCTAGCAGCGGGTAACAGCTAGTGTTATGCTGTAACAGCGACATTTATCCGTGATATCCTCCCCCTCCCTCCTCCTCCTTTAATCTCGCTATCAAAGAAGTTGCTCCAACGGAAAACAGAGATTTGTGCAGACCACAGCATCATCAGTTTGTGACAACTAACGCCCTTTTTGACAAACAATATCTAACCACAATCCCCTAATTATGATACGATATGGCTTGTATTTTTTTTTTTTTTGGTCTTATTAGGTCGTGCTATTTATTTCCTCCAACCATTGATGCTGGATCCGTTAAGGCCAGCATCTTCGACAGTCTCAAGTCTAACACTGTATTATTCATATGGATTTTATATAAGAATTTCCTCTGATGGAAATAGCACTGGAGCGGTACCTTTAAACAAGAAATTAACATCTTTATTTGGGAAAACTTGTCGTGAAAACACCTCTCTCAAGAGTTTAAACTGGTGTACATGAATGATTTTTATACTCTACTGGAACTAGTTTATATAGTATGATATTATAGTCCTTACAACCATGTAATTTAGACTTCATTCAATTTTTGTCGTTTTCCATTCTTCTGCATGATGAATGATACTATCTTTTAAGATTTTCGCATATTTTGTTAAAGATGCATGAAGGTTGAACTTGTTTAGTCGGTTTACTCTTAATACATTCGTCCCCATCAAGCATCTCAGTCGACAACCCCACCTTTCACGTCGTCATCATTATCCTCAAACAAGATTAGAGGACCCTCCAACTATATATTATTCTTGTCAATAGGAAAAAGATTGTTTGTATTCATCACATATGGAATATTTAATCAACACATTTATATTTATTATTAAATGAGGTGTAACCCATTAATTTGTAATCTACATCTTATCTAATAATAAATAAAAATATATTGACACGATATCAAAAAATATAAATACAAATAACACTACTCTATTCATAATAAACCTTTTGCATCTTTTCTTTCTTCCACCCTACATGTCCGTCCTAGTAGGGATGAAAGGATCTTGATGAATGACGAAGACGAAAGCCTCTTGACTCTTTGAAACCCTATCAGGCCCCATGGTTGACATTGGAGAAAGCACATTTTTTTTTTCCATTCATATTATTTTCATTCCAAGGAAAGAACTAATCTCTCGGATATCAATGGGTGCTTAATAAAAGAGAAGTGTTATTTTAACACTAAAATACGTGTTTATGAAACACCATTTTACCTGTTGAATGTGATGGGTTAATAAAAAAAATGGAACTATCATTATATCTAATAGTAATAAAATAGATGTCTAAAGGGATACCCATTTTTAGGTGTTAAAAGTGTTGAAATAATATTTCTATAAATAGAAACCCTTCCAACCATATTTGTTTTTCATGCATAAACTTTAAAGTCGGATTTAAGACCACATCTTTAAGGAACTCGAAACATTTTCACTTGGACCAAGAATTGGTAAAAAACATGTGTATGGTAGTTACATATAGTAGTCAAAATAAAATTCTTTGTTGCATCTTCATTCTGTATCTTGTTCCACCAAGTCCAGCTTAGCTTTGACAATTCTTGACCATGCGTTGATCAACTACAGATACCTTACTTGGAAAACCAAGCTTCAGCATCTCATCTTATGTTTCCTACTCTATGGATAAAATGAACCCAACTGTGTCAAATAAAAAAGCAGTACACACTACACAATTACAGTGTTTTTTTAAGGATATATAATTGGAAATGACAGAATAAAATAAGAATCTATTTTAAAAATTGTCTTTGAAAAGACTTGGGAAGAAAAAAAACTGAGAATTACTCCAAACCTCCATTTTGTGTTGTCCCTTCAAATTGAGAATAAAATAGAAAATTGCACAAGTCTTCATTGTAGGATATTTTATTTCATTGTAGAATATTCTCTTACTCTCTTGTTTGTAGCACTTCGAAACATATCCCAAGTAACTGATATGCGGCATTGTGAAATACTTAATAATTATTTCACTATTCAGTGTAAATAACCTAAGAATAAACACCTATAGATTACACTAAACGTAATCAATGACTAAGAAAATACAAATACTAACAGCATTAGTGAAATATATAAGATTTGTTTTATCCACCCCCAATCATTTTGTGTCTGAAATAGACAGAATGGCGACAGATTGACAAGCTTGTCACGTGTTGGTCAAGTTTTCTTCTTTTCTTAATCCAGAAATAGCCATGTAACAGACGAAAAATACTACATTTCCTTGAAAGTGACTTCAGTCACAAGACAGAGCGGCTCAAATGTTGTGGTATTAAACAACTAAAGGACACGACCATACGTTTAAATCATACCACCCATATATGGTATGGAATTATTTCTAAAAATTAATTTAATCTTGGAAGTTGAAACCAGGGCACACTTGCTTTAGAAAGAAGTAAAACTCCATGATGACCCAAAATACAACAAAGATCATCATCCAAAGACAAAATAGGTACATACCAAAGACATGGGAGGCGGCCTAAACATGAATTTAATATTGATTTTTATAAAGGAGTGAAGGGAGCACACTGATATTAATGACAGAAAGCAGAAGCTAATAATAATATAGCATATTATATAAACATGGGTTCATGAAATCCTGACATTAGTACATTTGTCTGTGATAGTATCTGGTAATTAAGCGCTGAATATAAATTACATAGACATATAATATAATAGTCAAGTATCTTGATTATGATTTTTCCCCCATCAGACAAAGGACCAGTTCATGAACATGAAGGCCAGGCAGTGATTGGAATCATCATCATTGAGAACTTTCCATGCAATGGCCTGCTCATAGGACACTGGCCTATTCATGCTGGATGCACATATTCCTGCCGGCAGATATCCATATCCCTGAAATGACACAGGAAAAATTAGAAACACTGCATGAGATATTAAATATGGTATAGTATAAGTTTCTACGTAAAATAGAGATCAATTCATAGGTTCTATGTCCAGGTTCGTAAACAGTAACTCCGCATTCCACAAATTCAACAAGTTGTTAACAATATCCACACATCAGCACTAAAATTATAGACTTAAGTGTGTTACTCAGCATTAGTATAAACAATCCAGTAATATATACCTGTTGCATTATCTTGGAGAACTCAGAGCAGAGACCTTCCTGCCAGATTCATCAAGAACTTTATCAAGCATTATATCTTGAAGAGCAACAAGCGTAGTTTCGAGCATGTCGAGTCCCGCTTGGTTAGCAAAGCTGAAAACTGGTGATGCCTGCAATAACATTTGGTAGTTAGCATATTACTCAATGGAGTTTATCAGGTTAAAGAAAGGCACATACAGAAGATCATAATACATCAGGCAATCAACGTTGCCCTCGAATTAATTAATTCTTGGCATTCAGCAATAAACAGAAGTAAAGAGAATCCATGTGATTACATTTGTTTTCACAGAACAGCACATGATTGCATCAGAATGGTTCCAAAGTTGCTTCAAAAGTGCATCGCCAGACGTGGACTCAACTCTAAAAAGATCAGTGCCAGTGTGGATCCTGAAAGAAAACATTTTATACCATCAGGTACCACACAAAAGTGAGTTTAAGACTGCTTAGTAAGCTAAATTAACCTTAGTAAAATAACAGATTCACGGCAAAACTAACCTGTAGCTTCTGCAGATCCATCGTGCTAAAGTAAGAGCCTCTGGTGAACCAGGAAGAGACTTTGGCCCAAGCTGAGTACTGAGCCGAGAGGGAGCAATTGCCATGGCAACCCTCTGAACAGATCCCACAACACTACGCACATACTGGCGGGCCATTGCAGCTACATTGTCTCGCAAATGATTTTCAAAGGTAAATTGGAATGCAATGGTAAGGACAGACCTAAGGTTGTAACCATTCGGGTCAGCTTCACCAGCAGCACGAGTATTGCCAGATCCTACTTCAAGAGTCGATGCCAAATCCAATGTCCTAGTTGTGGCTGGACTATCCTGATGTGCAAAAGAAACAGAACAAGACAAATTATTAATCAACACATGCTGATACAAACGACCACCAGGAAGAGTGATTTAACAATAACTATCAAAGTTGCAGAGTAAAGTCACTGAACTGTTTTCGGATCCAATGGTATGACACGGAAACCAGAAGGGAGTAGAAGAGCATCATCTGCAAATGATTCATCAATAGGTGCAAACACTAATTGAGCACAAGCTCCAATTGCATTCTCATCAACTCCACTGCAAAGCTGCCACAACAAATTGCCAAACAGGAAGTTAAATAAGAATCACTAACAGACAGTTAAAAACTTTCTTCTTACATAACTCAATTACACAGATTGCACATTCATTCACACTTCACACACACACACACACACACACACACACACACGTGTAAGTAAACTTTACCTGCAGTAAATACATGTCACGTGCCATTGCCACGTCTTCAGGGGAAAATGCATGGCCTTCTATTCGAACAACCTCCAAGAACTGCACCATTACAGTGGGAGACAAATGAGCAAATTACATATCATAGGAATACAAATGTGAAGATTATCACAAAGTTGAAAAGATTAATACCTCCTCATGCTCAATGGTAGGAGCAAGGGGTAAAATGACCTGGCTGCTGGGGAAACCACCAGGTCTTGCACAAGGAACTGCATAGGGACTAGCCTTAAGACATGCAGCAGAGTATGCATCAACCCCATAATCAGCCCACTCTGACCGATGCTCCCTCAAAAATCGAACAAGCAAAGCAGGAGGGACATTCTGCAGATCACCATTGTAAAAGAGAAAAACAAAAAAAAAATCAGGTGCTTTTTGTGGCTTGGAAACAAAAGCAGAAACAGTTCATGGAACTTAATATTATTATACTAGAGCTCATGGAACTGATGGCAACTTCGAAACAAATGTGGAAAAAGTTCACGGAACTGAATATTATTAAAACAAATTGTTGGCTTTCAGAATAAGTACCTGCAACAGCATTGATGCCTTGGCACAAAGCACACCACCTCCAAATGCTGGGAACATAGACGAATTGTAGTGGGACCCCAAAAACTTGTTGGGAGATGAGTTTATGGCTATAGTCACATCTTCTACCCCATCATTACTCATCAGTGACCAACCATCGTCCACAAACCCATTCACAGCATCGTTGAACCCCCTAAGAATTGAATTTCAATTAATTATCAGTCATTAAGGAAGATACAGTGATATTGGATAGGCTTGAATTCCAGTAAGAATTTCAATAATTGATCAATCAACTTCAACTTAGTCACATCAAGTGCAATACAACCAGTAAATAATTCAAATGTACATCTTTGGATATATTCTTGATGGAAAAGTGTGGTAGGGCCTCCTTACCTGCAGAGTCTCTGACTAAATGTCCTCAACACGGCGGGCTGCCGCCCACCATACTGAATTTCTCCACTAGATTCTTGTGCAATCTGTCTTATATGTTGCAAGGCCTGTAAGGCATAATATAGGTTAATAAACAAAGTTTGACACGGTCAGATGAGTAAAATCTTGGTAACTTGCAATTGCAAGTGATCTTACAGCAATGGTCAATTTCTGGGCCAAGATTTTTGACGACTCATAAAGTGGCCTCAGCACTTCAGGAACACTCCAGACCTGCCAGCAATGACAATGTTGAGAAACCAAGTAGAAAAATGTTCAACAATGCGTGCATTTGAAAATTGAATTGGTTTGAATCATGTGCCCCTTACATCTAAATCAATATGATCAACAATATGAATAATGGAGCCACCACCCTCACAGGGTCGAATTAGAAAACCACTGGGAAGCATCTCAGCTCTCACAAAGTTTGAAGAAGGAGGTCCTGTGGGGCCACCAGTGAAGAAGTCAATGACCTCTCACAAATCTGCCATCATAATTCAATATGTTAAAATTATGTTACCATCTCAAAGAATCAAGCATTCAATTCATTGCAATGTATTGGCATAAGGCACATCTAAATCTACTATCATGTTCAGAAGTTTCAGTAACACACAAAGCCAAACTACACAACAGAAGCAGGGTAATAAAAATGAGGTAAACTTAAATAAACCAAAGAAAACATGGCATTACCAAGAAATGACCATATTCAGTATATGAAACATAAAGAACCATTTTTGCAGTACAAATGTTTGCTAAGATAAGAAGTCACATCCTAAATCAAGAAAAACACAACAAACTGTTTTTCTCAGTACCACTAGACTTCCATCTTCCAAACTTGTAGTGTATCTTAGTGTCCAGAAGTCACGTGCTGCTGCCAATGTTGTTGGCGCATAAGTCTGACATTAAAAAAAGAAAAGACAAATTTCAAAACAACAGTTTAAAGGAGGAAGTAAATAGAAATCAATTAAAATAACCATAACCATTATACCTGCATGTACATCAGCTCTATAGTGCCCCCATTCCCTGTAGGGACAATGCTCAACACATCAAGGCACCAACAGTCGCAATACCAAGATGGCCTATCTTTGAGAATCTCAGCAACCTGAGAAGAACAAATCAATTAAACCAAGAAAGTCAAAGCATAATTCATTGTGAGTATAAGTGTAAAACAAACTTAACATTAAGACAGAAATATACCTTTGTGGGTTCAAGACTCACAAGGCCGCAGGCTCGTGCCGCCACCCCATTACAGTTGCGGGAAACAGCAACGATTCCAATAGAATCCGGACCAGGCTACACAATGCAGAACACGTCATCATAAGGTACCAAAATAAAAATTAATGGTAAGTGTTACATAACATGAAATACATCATCACATTAATAGAAGGCAACAAGCATTACAAATGGTTGAAAGGGGGATATACCTTCATCCCAATCATCTGGACCCAGTCGACAGCAGTTCCAGTAGCCTTGGAAAGGAACTCTGCCAGGGTCTCCTCAGCTATGGCGAGAAGACTGGAAAGAGGCATAACAAAACAAACACTTATTTATTAGAAAACATTAAAATGAAACACACAAGAACATATTGTTTTTGGCAAAAATGTTGTTACTTACCCAGCTGGGTTGTTGGCATCCCTCTGGGGATGCTGAGGTGTTGGGTTTTGCTGTTGGTTCTGACCACTCATCACCACAGACTCACAGCTATTGTCTGTGGTAGTAGTAGCAGATGCCTGTTTATGAATAAACACACCACATAAATGAGATCATTCACTTAAAACAACACATGATGCATCAATGAACATTCAAGCTTTAAGGTTCAAAAAAAAAAAAGAAAAAAAAAGTCACATCAAAAAGGGAATAGGGTCTTTTTCTTACAGTCTGTATCTGTTGCTTCATATATCCATTTTCATAGACCAAGTGTGAGACTTGCTTCTGCAAACGGTCATTCTCTTCCATAAGCAGCTTGTTCATAGCAGTCAGCTTTCTATTCACTGTCTGCAGACGAGAGGCTTCCTTCCTTTGCTTCTCACGGCATCTACACAAGAATATTGCCAATGTCTTGTTACAAGAAGAACAAGGAAGTACTAATCTGAAAAAACATTTATGCAAAATGCACAAACTACATTCATTTGCCACTGAATAGTATAGTAGTCCAAGTACTTTTGGAAGAAACAAACTAAACAAATAAAACACAAAAATGTTACAACTTCAGCAAACTAGCTAGGACAGTCATCACACCAAAAAGTTTGATTTTTTCTCTAGAAGATAAGTTTTTCAAGCATCAGTTTTTCTCTTCACAGAAGTTCCAAACCAAAAAACAAAAAAACATAAGTAGTTACAGGTGAAAACAATTTTCCAAAGAAAGTAAAAGTGAAAAAAAAAGGGAAGATTTCGATTTTGACACATTAAGTTATGAAAGCTTGCATTGTTGAAAGAGGCTCTCTACCTGCGGTTCTGGAACCAAACTTTGATCTGTTTAGGTTCAATATTTGAAAGGATGGGGCACTCTCTGATGAGTTGCTGCCTCCTCAATGAGCTTGGCTTCGGGCATTCTGCATAGACTCTCTCCAAAGCCTCAACCTGCTCAGGTGTGTACCTCACATACTTGCTCGAATCCATCTGGTTATTTGATGAGTCTTTGTGCATAGAAAGTGCCATAGCTCTCTCTATATACCACCCACCAAAGAAAAACACACACAAGAAGAAAAAATGGTATTGGAAAGAAGGAAAGGAAAGAAAACTAGTATGGTTCTTCTTCTTCTTTGCTGTTATTGTTGTTGGTGTTGGTGTTGGTGATAGTAGTAGTAGTCTCGGGCAGGCTCTCTTGTCCAAGAGAGCCTCCACTCTCCTTCATTAGATGATTGTGAGTTCCTTCTGAAGTCCAACTTGGGAGAGAGCTTGTGAGGGGGGAAGGAGAGGTCTACAGTGGCCTTTATCTTACACACCAATCTCGAGATTATGAGAGAGAATGAAGAAGAAGAAGTAAGAGAGAGAGAAAGAGAAGCCACCCACAGAAAGAGATGGAACAAGAGCACAGAAGGAAGTGAGTATGTTTGTGTGTGTTTTTATGTATTGTCTCTGTACATAACAAAAACATGATATAATTAATAATATAATATTATTATAAAATATATATGTGGTGCAAACCGGCAAAAAAGCAAACAGAAAAAAACAAAACAACCAATGAGATATAAAAGGTCCTTTAAGTTATTTATTATTATATTTATTGTTATTATTGATTTTTTTTAATTCTTTCTTTTGTTTTTGGGTCTGTGCAGAATCATTCACTCTTTTCTCTGTCATTACTGTGTGATGCGAAAATGAAAAGCAACCCAGAAAAAAAAATAGAAAAGAAAAGAGAGAAAGAGATATAAATGAGAGGACAGCACAAGAGCACAGGCGATACGGTTTTTTTTTTTTCGGACGAATGGGTTTTTTGCTGTCATTAGTTAAACCTCTCACTCTCTCTCTCTCTCTGTGCAGGAAAAAGATACAACAGGCATATATCCACAGTGCTGTTTCTCTCTCTCACTCTCTCTCTCTGTATATATATATATATGAAGTCATGTTTAAAATTCAACACAATTGATGATGCTGGTCTGAGAGGCATGCATATGGCATGTCATGCATGTATATACATGGATGGTTGAGACTTGAGAGAGAGAGAGAGAGAGAAGAGAGAGAAAAGGAAGCATGTACGCAGACACCAATGGCTACGTAAGGATTGAAGTTAGGCGACATTAATACATATACAGTACGGACAGGTTAAAAATGGCATGGCAGCTTAAGGATCCTATTGCATTGGGGCACTATTCCTGAATTTTTATTTTTGTCTTATTTCTATTATCATATTTTCAACTATAGCAATAGTTGTGGAGTCTTAAAAAAAAAAAAAAAATCAAGGGCAAGATTGGTTGCTTCCTTTGCCGATGATCAGCAATGTACAGTAATTTCGACTAAACTTGATTTTGTTGAATTAAATTTAAATTGAAATAATGACACCTGAGATTAAGACAAAAAAAAATCTCTAGGCTCAAAAAAATATTTACAAAAAAATTTATATTTAACCTACTCTAAAATGATAAGTGGGGTTTTGAAACTCGACCTAAAGTGAGATCTTATCGTATTTCACTCGGTCTTGAGGTTAGAGTATTTGACTAAAATGAATTATGTGATTAATGTGTGTATATAATAGGTGGTGTTTTTAAGTTAATGAACAAATGTTATCTCTAATCATGGCTTGTAATTATATTTCTTTTACAATGCTGTATGAAGATTTCATATGATTCATGTTAATCATGCTTCTGCAACGAAAAATTAATTAATAATGAACAAATTTTGTCAATACAGACAAAAACGTAGACTATATATTTCTCATAAGATTTGCATTTGTTCTGAAAGTTTTGCCTCACGCTGAAGACGCTTGCAAAAGATCTTATGTTAATCCCAACTTTTTTCCACTTTAAGCAACTCAACAAGAAATATCAACTACATCAACTGATCATCAACAACAGAAAATATAATTTTATATGCCCTTACATTGACAAGTTACATGAAGTACAGCATTATTCTATTCAGAAGCACAACGAACAGTCGGGGAAATGTAGTTATAAATTAAAATGATGGTTTCAATTATCGTATGTTGAAATAAGGATTTACCACTAACTCCAAATTAAAGGCTGCACCTATTATTGAGTTATGGGTACGACCACTTATATTGAAACAAGTATTTGTCACTGGACCAAAAATTATAAATGGTAGCAAGGATTATATCTATTATAATTAGCTACTATGACAGTGACCAAAATAAGTGGACATGCCCATAGTAAAAAGAATTTTTAAAAAAATTAAAAAGTTCCAAACATAGTTGGGTCATATCTTGTCACTAGCAATCTTTCTATTACTAGTGGGACTTATTGACCACGATTAGATCTAATGAAATAAATGAGCTACTTTATCTGTTTGATTAGTTCTAATACTTGAATGCTTAAAACGTGTCTACGGTGCTATGAACTTAACTAATTGGGAGGATTAATTGAATCAGATTGAGCAAATTCAGAGAGAGGGAGCAAAGAGCGCACTAGAGAATGTCACTTTTGTACGAGATCTAAGTTGACTTTGTATTTATAAGTCAACTTTAATTTTGACTACTAGTTCAATAAAGTTCAACAGAATATTACGACTTCTAAGTGGGATTTAAATTCATGGTCCTGAAGTGTTTTCCTTCAGTAATAATGTTATAAAATTACAATAATATAATAATTATTTGAATGAAATTAAATAATATCACCACTCATTTATTTATTTTAGACAACAATTATATCACACCATTTTGAAGGAAAAAAATCCATCATAGTAATTGAAAACATCACGAGTAAGGGGATAGTATAACCCATGAGAGTATTGATGTCTAAAGTGATTTTTCAATTAATTGCTTGATGATGCAATGTCCCTTAAAATTTAATGTATACTAGGAGAAATAAACCAGAAAACTTAATGGATATAACACCATGCATACTGGAAGTGCTTTTCAATTATGACTCGTCATTTTGTATTCAATATGGAACACATTTAGCTAATGCTCTAAGAACATACGAGTATTTTTCTTCGTATATAATCCAACACTTCCTGATCATTGTGCTTTCCAAAAAGTCCTTTAACAAGTAGGGTGATATTCCACATCATATGTATCACGTTAGGTTTATGTAGGATATGGGAAGGCAATAGTTCTTGCACTGAAGATTATTATTATCGTTGCCCATTCAAAATGGAGATACATAATTTATCGATTAGTTTTGCATGAAATAATTATTTAAAATTAATCCCTAAATTATTTACCCATAATTTTAGGAGAATATACCAAACTTGTGCTAAACAAAACCAAACTGATCAACATATATAACATCGATGAAACACCTTTTGACAAGAGAAAAATTGCAGAATCGATAACTCGAGTATAGCTAATTGTTGCAATGAATAACGTTTCCTAGTATATGTATGTCTACTTTAATTTGGACAACTTCTATTGTTAATAATTAATTTAAAGTCTAAAATTTTTCGTCATCCTGAAGTCACATATCCATGCTTATTGCCAAGTGGCATGCAATATTTATGCAGGATTTTCATGAATATGTATATTTAGTGAGAACACTAATGTTAATCATGGGTAATGGCTTAAAGAACACTGGTGTATCCGAGTGTAGAATCTAAATGCTTTAATTAAGATTAAGTGCTCAATAAGTTTTAGGCCTGCAAGCTAGCTAGGTAGCTAGAATATCTGAACACTGAGACTCAACTTTATGGTTTAAGATCCACACCAAGCACCAACCCCCTCCCTTTAGGTGACAATTGAGAGTGTCTCCCACCCTCTTTCCCTTTACTCATAAGGATCCAAGAGCATAGAGAGAGAAATAAAAAAGGACATGAAGATTATGCCTGTGAAAAGCAATTGACTTTAAAATATTTACAAGGTTGACATTTTTACATTAGGGTTTCATGTCTTCAAAGCATCCAATGATCCAAAGCTTGGCTCTCTCTTCTCTCTCACACACACCCCTTTTAGGAGAAATTTTTTTTCTTATCTATTTGTGAGACATCACTATATACAGGGACACCATGATTTGCAACATAAGCATTGATATTTATATTTGTATATTATTGTGAATTGGTTTCGATTTTTATTTTTCGTTTTCATTATCTATGATTTTTGTTTTTAGATTTTCTGTAAGAAACAATGAAAATAAAGGAAATGAAACTAAAAACATGATTTCATTATTTTCAATATTTTTAATATTTCTTTCACAAAATTCTAAAAGTAAAAAAATACAATAAATATAAAAATTTGACCAAACTCACCCAATTTTTCTCCTTTTTTTTCCTTCTTTGTTAAGTATCTCATTTTAATGTCATGAAATTTAATGTTCAAATAATGTGACTATTTAATTTGTGAGTAAGACATCTAATTATATTATATAGTTAATGTGCTTATAATGGGGACTCAAGGAGGAGTCAATGGGTGGCTGGCTATACACAGACTCACTTGTGTTTTTTTGTCTCCCCTTTGTTTGTGTGTTATGATCATGAAGTGCCCCCTATGCCTATAGCTTTCATCCTGGAAGAGGAAGAGGTTTGGGACAATGAGACCCCGCCATTGGGTCAGGTCCACTTAGCTCTGTTTTCCATATTACATTGCGTGATTTTGTTAGTAGAAAAAAACAAACAAAGGTGGAGGCCCCCTTTTTAATTCCTTCCACTCCCATGCGGGGACCCAAAAGGCAATTTTTTTTAACCCTTGGTGGAGGATTGCGATGAGCCCTTTTCTTTACATGCACCAAAAGAGTGTCATACACTCCCTCACAAAGACCCCACCACATACACCACCCCTTAATTCTCACTCTAGAATTGTGTGCATGCCTTTGCTTCCATTTTACACCTCTCTCTCTCTATCTCTTGTTTACTTGAGGGTCCATGCATTGATAAGAGGTGTAAAGGTACTAATAGATGAAGAAAAGCGAAGCCCGGCATGATAGGATGCTCATGTGAGTGAAAATCTAATGTCTTTGCAGCTAATTATGGCTTGTTATGATTAGTAGTGGTATTTAAGTATATACTAGGAATTTAAATTGAAAATTATTGCTTTAAAAAGGAATCAAAGGTGTGGAAAGATTGCTTTGATAAGTAAGAGTCTCATGGAAGCATTTAATATGATGATCATGCATTATTAATTAAGTCCCCAGCTTTGCTATCATCTATATCACCGCCAATTTCACCATGCATGCATTGATTCTGCTCCTTTTCAGAATTATTTTAGTGAAAGAGCATGATAGATCAGTGCTCCTTAATTATACTAGAGCTATACCTTCGGATATTTCATGCATGAATTGATAGCATTGTATGCATGGTTTTATTTTTTTGTTTTTTAAAAAAAAGTTTCAGAGTAATATTGATGAGAGGTTTTATCTATAATGAGATTATAATCTTAAGTCATGGTTATCATAATGTTAACCAAATGAGTATTTGGATGACTGTTGTCGGAATTTATTGTAAATATTGATTTTACTCCTTTTAGTTAACTATTAACGAATTAAGATTACATGTTAATGCATATGTTTGCCTTTTTGTAAAACTTATAGTTTATGAAATAATTTAAGTTTAGGGTAGAAATATTTATGAATGAGATACAACTATAGTTATTAGAATTGGACCAAACCGGTCAATTTGAATTGAAAACTAATGAACGGTCACTAGTTTAGTGTGGGTGTGCACTGCAGGAAGCCAAAAGAAACACAATAGTGGGGGTTGAACCTTGGTACACTTGGGAAGGATAGTGCACCACAACCACTTGGCCAACCCTTTTATTGTGCTATTTTGTCAATGGAAACTTGGACTTTGAGTGAATGGTAAGTCTGATAACTATGGATACAAGTGTAAAATTACATATGAGATTCATCCATTAATTTTTTATCACCATATTTACTCTCCAACAAAATATATCATAAATATAATGAATTTTTTTGGTTAATTAAACTTTAGTCTTTACTTGATGATACATATTAATTTTTTTTTGGGAGCATGTTCGGTCCGTGATGTGATCAAATAATGGATATGTAAATGCATATTTTGTATTGGAAGATGATTTTTGAATATGGCGAAGTCTTTTGGATTGGTGGTGTTATTATCTATCATCTTTAATATGCTTTTGGTGTGCTTAGTTACGTTGTTGGGCTGATTTCTGAATTCTGGGGAGGGTGTGGGAGCTTCTTGATAAGAGATGGGATTGATATGGGGTTCCAAGCTGTGGGGTTCCAGCACGGTACACATTTGACTTTATGAAGTTTTGAGATCAGATTGTCTCGACTGTTTGAACTTTGATGTTTGGTCTGGTTTAGTTCTTTTTTTTGTTTTCTTATTTGAGGATTTTTTTTTAATTTTTTTATGTTCATTCCTTGCACTTTTTTTGTCAGCCAGAGACTTATTGAGCTTTTCTAACTATTGAACAAAATTACACAAATATTATTACCAATGAACAATACTATTTTTGCTAAATTATAATAATAGAGCATTTAATTTAGATATACTGTCAATATAAATTTTGTTTTGCACAGTTCTCTATTTATATAATTTTACATCAATGAAATTAAAGTAGTTTGACTCCTATAATTTTTATTTCAAAAGTCATATTATATAATTGGAAGACAATGTGTCAAAATTATTTTTTTAATGGTAGTGAAATTAATTCCATAGATAGAATTAAAAAATATGATAATAAGAATTTAAATTTAGTTAGCAATATTTACTAGTATATATTATAATAATTTTTTAAATTTGGTAATATTTTTTTTATATTGTAAAATACATTACATGACATAATAATACTTTTTAAAAGAATAATTATTGGCCACAATCAGAACCTTTTGTAACAAAATTAATTGCCTGATTAATTACATGTTTCGTAGCAGTTTGTTAATGAGTTGAGATCTAAAATACCATTTTGCTGATCGAAAGGCTAAATATAATTAAAGAGAATGCCAACGCTAAAGCCAAAACTCCTTCCCTGGAAGTATATGCTTTTCAATGTTTAAACCATGCTTTTCAAATTTTTGTTGAATCCTAAATCTAAATGCGCCTACCCATGATGAAACTCCACTAATGACCGGTAGGCCTCAAGCTGGAAAAGAGTTTTTAATTTTAAAATATAGTATTTAACATCATTAATTTTATTTTACTTGTCTAAATTAAATAAATTATTCAAGATTGGTTCAATTCAGTTCGATAGTCAATTTTTCTTAATAATATAGTGTTATGTCGTATGAGCCAAACGTGTGTGCGGAAGTGTTACATAAGACATGCTTTGCATAAGCGTTTTATCAATGTGGAGTACTTCCGCCGCAATGGAAACCTAGATGGTGGTGCTTGAAATTATTCACAAAAATGACTTTGATGACAATACGAAGGGGTTGGAGTGAATTGTTCCTCAAATTCATTGGAAGAAGATCAATAGAATTCACCTTGATGTGGTGATCATTTGTAGAAATATGTGCTCCTAATCTAGATTATTTGAGTCTTGTTGTCTACCTTTGGAATTGGCTGCAATTTGTGCATTGGTTGCTGGATGTTTTGATTTTATTGTTCGATAGGATACATATTTTGTTTGTTTTTTGAAGCGTTGATATGTTGTGACGATTATATATGATGGGTGGCTCACAAAAGTTGTTAGGTGGTGCATATTTGGTTTATGTTATATATGGTAGGTGTTGGGTTGATTTGAGATAATTATTTTAGGTTGTCGTGTAGTGTCCAATTTTATTTGTTTTGTTCGGATCTATTTTTGGTTCTCCTTGATGGATTATATTTGCTAACCCTTATAAGGTTAAGCCTTCTTGTTGAATTATTAAAAAAAAAAAGTGTTACATAAGACACAACCAAAAAAAATGAAAAAAAGAGAGGTGAGGATTTGTTAAAGAGTTGGAGAGAGAAATCAATTTTCCCTCTACCTATAGTGCATATGATATATCACATTTCGGGTATTTAGCCATATTATTTTATAAATATGACCAAATTTATTAATGTTTAGGCATGCTCTTTGAACATTTAGCTATATTGAGTAAATGACCAGTAAATGACAGCCTTGACCATGAATTACTATCCCAACTATCGACTAATTTTTTGTTCCTAATGTTATATTACTATTGACTAGTAAATTCTTTTTCTTTTTCTTTTTTGGCTTATGTCCTGACTATTTGAATCCAAATTACTGTTTGATAAAAAAGATGTTTATTTGGAAGCTTCATTTTTTTTTTATAAATACCAGCTCAAGCCAACCAAAGATAGCGGCAAGCAAAAAAAAAAAGTGCAGCAATATATATAGAATTCATCCAAAAATAGAAGCAAAAACAAATGACGCCGATAAAAAATTCAAAAAAGAAAGACAAAAAAAAAATAGTTTGTGGACACAAATATAAAAACACTATCACCAACCCATTCGATATTTGCCATCAAGGCCAGTAAAAGAGACCTGATACTTATTTGGAAGCTTCATAGTTCAATAGCCTATTAAGTAGTTGAAGTCGAGTCAGATAGTGGGCAAAAAAAATAAAATAAAATAAATCCTTTCTGGATCTCAATCTTCAGAAATTGGAACTATATTAATCACTGGCAAATTATGGACTTTGCTCATTACAGTGAACCATCCGAAGCTGATGATGCTATTTGAAGAATGAAAACTCACACAGATATAAAAATAATGGTTAAGGAAAAGGCTCAAAAAGTGTCAGAAAATTCCACCCCTTATCAATTCACATGTCAAGAAAAGGGTTATCAAAGTGAACTTTTCAGGCTCTTGGTAGTTCAAAAATTCTGGCCTGCGAATGATTAATAAGTTGTTGAGGTCAAAAGCATAATTGCATTTCTGAATAAGATTCCCGAACATGTTTTTATGTGTATTCACTTTTGGCAAGTGCTCCGAAATTTGTTTCTTGCCAATCGATCCAAATTTTGTAGCGGGCTAAAATTGCTGCAGAAATGCTGGTAATTAGTTAGTTGATCACAACTCATAAGAATGGCATTTCATGGAGGAAAAATTGAGGTCTAACATTGTGATCGGTTTTGCTATCAAAAGGGCGACGTAAACATTTGTCAAAGGAAAAATTCATCGGATAGAGAAGGTAAAATCTAGCCTTGTTGGCAAATTTTATGTGTTTGTTTGAAACGAAATAGAGTGAAAGGATTGGGAAAGAAAGAAAAAGGAGGGAGGAAGTGATCTTCTATTATTTGGTGCAAAAGAAATTGGGAGAAAAGATTAAACAGTGTCAAAAAGTATGTAAAACTCATTCAAATTTTTTCTTCTCCATATGGCCGGAAAAATGTAGAGAAATTAGGTGATATTTTCATATTTCAAAAATATCTATGCTCATTATTTAAATAAATTTGCATATTGATGACTTTAATATTTTTATTTTAAATAAATTTGAATGATTTATTTTTATTAATATTTTCTTACTTATTAGTTTAATATTATTCTAAACTTGTTATATTAAAAAATAGCTATATTTTCTATTTGATATTAATTAATAAAATTATTAAATATAAAATAAAGATATTGACTTGAATGCTTTTATATAAATATGTATAAGGTTAATTTTTATTATATTTATTTATATTATTTTGGTAAATAAATTTATGATAAAATTGTATCTAATTTTAATTTTTTAATAATTTTTTAGATAGTTCTATAAAAAATAACCTTTTTTTATAATATAAGGATAAAAAGGTCATTTGATATCATTGTTATTTCTTTTCCTTTCACTTTTCCATCCAAATAAACAAAACAAATCAATCTTTCTTCTATTACCTTCCTTCCTATTTTTTTTTTATCCAAACATACCTATAAAAAATAAAAATCACATTAACTTTCTTTCTCTCTATTTCTTTTCTTTGCCAAGCAGTGCCTTAATGTTGATGTATAAAGACCATGTGATTGTGAATTTGATTTTGAAGACAAAAAGATTTTTACTTTACAAACTCTTTTTTTCAGTTGAAAAGTAAAATTCACAAAGATATCATTAAAAATTTATTTCCATATACAATAATTCTAGAATCAGACCCAAAACTTCGTGTCTAAGAGACTTGAGTTCATGTTGGTAAATAAGTTAGTTACTTTAGTTCTATACTATATTATTAATCTGACTATTATAATATGTAATTAAATAATAAAAATATTCACATCGAAAAAATATTATAAAAGCAGTCATGTAAGCTTTAGGCATTATTATTAAGATGGGAATAGAATCACATATAGAAAAGGACAAAGAACAAGGCCGTGACTCTTGTCATCTGTTATCCAAAAACTTCTGTTAAAATAAAAGGTGAAAAAAGGAGGGGAGAATGAAGTTGTTATTGCAGAAAATAAGACAATTCCCAACAACGTTGAGAGGTTTAGCCCAAAATGATATGATTGCTGGGTAGAATCACTGATGATCGGATAATGTAAAACAAAAGAAGCCAACAGTACCCTTTTGAATTTTGAGGAGCCTCCTTTGATATTGAAGATATATATAATCATGCTGATCAAAGGGATTATTGGCTGAAGAATCAAATCATTGAAAATGGTCAGTAATAATGGGAAGGAATCACTTCTTTGACTTCATTTTTCTTCAATATGTACCTGTTCATAGGAGAAAAATCAAACTCATAAATAAATTATTATCATAGTAATAATTGTATAAAAGCAAGAAAGTGATCGAAGATCTTTCAGATTATTTACAGGTTGATCTATTTATTATACCGGGAAATGAAGCAATTACTACTGATTGATTCGGCTGGATGCTTGCCTGAACTTAGTGTGTGTTTGTTTACGCGTTTGGATTCCTAATCGGCCGTTAAACTCTCTTGAACGTTGGAAAAATGATGTTTGGATTTTTGCCGATCAAAAAACTCTCACCGTGATTTTAATTTTCATAACCCCAGTTTGAGAGAAGCAAATTATAGTTGCTTTTTTGCATTCAAAATTTCTGCATGCTGCATTCATAACAAGGTCAAAGTCTCAACTATCCTTCACTTTTCAATATTTCTTGAGGCTGACAAACGAGGACCGTCATTAGAAAGAGAAAAGTATCACATAAAATGCATGTCTTTTGGTAATTACACATTATCTAAAAGTGATTTTTAATTTTGACTATCTAAACAATATTCACTCTATCATAATTATTCTTTAAATAAAGTATCCTAATATAAATCATGTTAATATCAAATCAATTTTGCTCAAAATCAATCTTGATATAATCAAGTTAGCCCAAATCAGTTTGCAAACTCTAATCCAAACACACTTAGATTGAGTAATTAGAAGTGTGAGTTTTTGATTAAGTTACCGGCAAGATCTCATCGTTAGTTGGGTGAAGAATCCGTATGAATTGGATTTTTTGAGCAACATATCGAGAGAATTTGATTTGACTAGACAATGTGTGGTTGATAAACAATGATTGATTTTTTTAAGAAGGTACGAAATGTATTAGCAAATATTCAATATGATTCCACAAAATCTAGTTTCATTCAAATAACGGATTCTAGCCAATTGAAAGTATCTTCCAATCAAGTTTGAACTCCCAAATAATGCACTGCAAGATATATTTGTTGTCAAAATAGATGTCACGAAAAATAGTTGACTTACTTTAATAAATATATATTTCCAAATTTTTCAGAGTCAATATGATGCTTGCATAATTATTGCATGAATAGATTAAGATAATTATGATGAAATCACAAAAATTCACCGTTAAAGATGCGTTTTCAATACAATCATCAGCATCCATCGTAGTCTTGACCCTTTGTTGAGATAATATTTGATAAATATAATTGTCATGGACTCATGGTCTCTATGTTATATTTCATACTTGATAAGTCAGTCAAAGAAATCATTTCTTACAGGAAATAATTTATTTGATTTAAGAAGATGCTTGTTTCAAAATTTGAAACTATACTATAGGGTATGATATTTCTAGGAATGTTATATTTCATTCTTGATAAGTTAGTTAAAGAAATCATTTCTTACAAGAAATAATTTGTTTGACTTAGAAGACGTTTGTTTCAAAATTTGAAATTATACTCTAGGGCATGATATTTCTAGGAATGTCATTTCTAGATATTTTAAATAAATTATTTATTTAATATTAAATATTCTTAAAATTATTTATTGAGATTCCTAGAAATAAATTTAAATTTTTTTTGTTTTGTAACATATATTTTTAGAAATATATGTTGTAATTTCAAAACACTCCTAATACATTTATTATTATTATAATTCAAAATAAAAATTATACTTCAGAAAATATAAAATTGACAATTAGTTTTTTAAAATTTGTTTATCTCAATCAACATAACAATTAATTTTTTAAATTGAGAGCATAATGAATTTATGAAGTCAGATGAATGTGGGTAAATAAAAATTGTGGGGAAAAAGTCAAATAATCAAGGGATATTTTTATATTTGTGCTTAATAACTACCATTCCCAAGTCATAAGAACTTTTTATTTCCACTTTTTATCATTGGGAATAAATAAGATTTCACTAAATCATGAAAATTTTTTTTCCATGAAATAATTGATATTTGGGAATAATTTTATATAACTAATAACAAACATTGAAACACATTGTTCCAGAATAGTTATTCAAAAATAGCTAAATATACCTTGAAACAAACACTACCTAAATAATTAAAAAAAAAAACGTTACAAAGGCCACTGCAATTTAATCCAATGAACAGCGCAGGAGTAAAGTTGGAGTACAGATAACAGGTGTATTTTTAATAAATAAAAACTATAATGTTAAATATATATTGATTTATTATGAATTTAAAATTTAAATATATCCAATATTGGTCGAGTTGCTTTGAATTTAGAGGAAAAATTAATCCAAGTCAATCGATTTTCTATTGGTTTAGGTTTAGAGATTTTTATAACCAAATTTGAATCAAAATAGGTTTGGTTCAATTCAACGATTGAGTCACTCGACTTTTATTATCTTTATTTAATTCAATTAAAATGTAAAAAATAAAATATCAAAAATTTAAGTGTCTTATTTTTTTAGTTTCATACAAATATATATTAACAATAACATTGATATACACAATTAGAGTATGCTTCATTAACCACATACATTATACATCGCCAAAATATTTTTTACAAAAAAAGATTATACGTATACTGAGCCGGGTCATCATGTTTTTTCACTTTTGGGCCAGATTCCAATTAAACTCCTTTAGCGTTTTTGTCTACTCAAACAGTGGACTCACCAAACTCGTACATTAGTGGAACCCCAACTATTTTATGGGCCTGCGTAGCATTTTGCTCAAGTCTTTTGTGGTTTATCAGTCACTTGGCCAATGAAAGTTTACGGCATTCCAATGTTGAATTAGTCTGGCCCAAAGAAATGCATTAGGATTTGGGAGTTAAGCCTTGGTCAATGACCAAAAACAATTTCATGGTAATGCCCAAGTTAATGGTTAATGTAAACTACAACATCACATAACATAAACATTCTACTGGCTATATCAATTTCGTGCATTATTATGATATATACATAAAGTTTCTTAGTACTGAAAAACATGACCAGGGCGATCAAAATAATCATCTCCACAATATTTTTTTCACCCAAACATATCCCAAGGATTCAATTTTGGCAGGAGGGTGGTCAAGAGTCAACATCCCATTATTCATTATACTAATTTTTCAGTGTCACAGTACCTTCTCAACAGCATTGGTCAACAGAAGGAACACCAATCAGGTACAATATATTGTCAGATGATCAAAGGATCAATCAAAATAAGTTTTCACCAGCTATACCAAACTAAAACAAACCCACATTAAATAATTATATCGTACAGTCAAATGTCCACGGTAGGGTTGTGGTGGGGCAATTTGGGGAGCAAGCATGTTACTTTAGTAAGGATTTGAATGGCGGGGTAGACCCTTACTCTAGTAGGGCCTTCATTTTGGAAATGAATCATTTTGTTAAAATTTCACAAGATTACGTGTGATCTCTCTCTTTATTTTCCTATGTCACAATTTTTGTTTGGTTCTTGTATTTGTAATCAATGGTGGGAAATCAGACATAATAAATTCATATGAAATTTTGATATGAGAGAATTAATTCTCATGAGAAATCAACAAAAAGTGCACAGGGAATTTTGTATTTAAAGATCAAATGTCCAAAATGGTAGCTGAAAACTGGCCCATGTCTGCCAAAAACCATGTGACATCACTGCTAATGCAAACGGCAATACTGATCAACCGCTTTTGACTTCTTTATATCACATTAGTTTAAGATAAGATGACAATCATGACAAGTACTTATTTCAGTAATCACGTTTCATACAATCAAGACAATCATTCAACTTTGTTTCATCCAATACAACAATTTAGTTAAAATTGATTTAATTTTACATACAAATATTGCATTGCAATCCAATAGAGGAGCATTTGCGAATTATCATTACTAGAATTCTAGCATCAAGCATCAAGCTCTTTTTCTCATTCAATAAACACTGGAAAATATTAACTGGAGGGACAAGGAAAAATATCAATGAATACTGTTCAAGTACCATCAACAGTCACAATGCAGAAGCATTTAAGCCCCCAACAAAGCGAAAATGTCAGCTTTATAGTGTTAGGCAAGCTATGTTGCACAACTTTGCCTTAGTCCTTGTCCTACTTCTACGCGATTTTCACACAAATAAACCATAAAAAATCATTAATAATCCAAATAAAACTTTCAACCATTATTTATATAGATGAACTATTTTAATAGTATTAGGCGATTTCATAGTTGACCGGAATGAAATCAATTTGATCATGATTTTATAGGAATCTCTTATGAAATTAGACACATTAATTAACATATTTGATTTTATTGAAGACCATAATAAAATCAAACTAATTATTTGGCATAAGTTAGTTGCTAGTCTGTCTAGCCTATGTACTATATTTTCATGTAGCGATTAAAGATTCAAATCCCCTTCAGCTTTTTTAATTTTTGACAATTATATTTAAAATTTTTAATAACTAATAATAAAAAAGGACATAGTATTATTAATTTATCTATGTAAGAATCATATATATTTGGAAGGGGGAATTCTTTGGCCATTTTTTTGAATAAAAAATCTATTATTTTGAAAAAAATTGGGCATAAATATTTTTAAATTTTTTATCTTTAATTTTTGAAAAAAAATTCCACACAACACTTTTTTCTATTGGTCATGTTATACAAAATTTCAATATAATGTAATTGCTAGATTATTAGATTAACTAATTTAGGATTCAAGTGATCTCTTAAATTATATATATCTTCGATCCTAATTCATTTTTTTATTTTTTTTAGTTGTGTTAAGGTGGCTGGATTAACTATATTTTAAATTTTATTAATTTAATATTTGGGTGGATTTATTTTAATTTTTGAGAAAAAAAATTCAGTCTAATTTTTTTCTATTATTATATTATGTAAAATTAAAATTTTATCTTATGACTTAAATGGATAAAAAATGCTACGTTATTGAATTGGAGATTCAAATGATATTTTTAATAACTATATATTTGATTGCACTTAGATGGTTAAGTTATTTTTTATTTCAAACCTTTCTTTAGCTACATTGATAATTAATCATGTTGTTAAGTATTACATAAAATAATATTATTTATTGTAAATTTAATGTAATTGTCAATCATTGAAAAAGTTGGAGGTGAGATTTGTACCCTTGACCACTACATAAAAATATAGTACATAAACCAATCAGACTAGCAACTAATTTGTGTTAAATGATTACTTTGATTTAATTATGGTCTTCAACGAAATGAAATCGCCTAATAATATCAAAACTGTTTATTCTTATAAATAATATTTGAAAGTTTTATTTGGGTTGTAAATGATTTGTTGTGGTTTATTTGTGTGAAAAAGCCTACACCTACAGGCATTAGGTGAGACCTATCAAAGAAAGGAATACCAATACTATTTGGTGCAGAAGTACATTCATAATAAATAACTAGTACATTGTGTTGGCGTAATTGATGAATTGTGTCCTTCATTATAACAACAAAAATTTTAAAATAACACTACTCTTATAACAAATCCAATGGTGGTAAAATGAATATCTCTATAGATACTCATTTTGGGTGTTAAAATGACACTATTCTTATAACAAATACTAAATTATGGGAGAAGTCAGAAAATTTAACTAGCTAATGCTTTATGTTAATAAAGAACTGAAACAAGAATATGTTAGGTCCAGGAAAGAATATTTCAAGCTAAATTTGATCAAACCAATATACAGAACATTTTCACCAAACTATCCAGCTTCCTGGACTTCTCATATTCAGGTATCTGCCAGCCAAGTGGATCAAGACGAAATTTGAAGTAGGATTGTTAAATATTTAACTTCTGAAAACAAACTTCCAAAGAACGGCAAATCAGCATGAATAAGCACTAAAACTGCATAACGTTGTTCAACATATTGAAGCCAATAATAAAGCAACTATGAATAAATTTCTTGTTGGTTCCATCGAAAATTCAGTACAAAAGTTTTGGGCACCCAAGGAGCACCCCAATGTAGCAGGTGATCTAATAGTCCAGATGGAATGAATAACTCATTATTGAAGAAAACTATCAAACTAAGCAACTAGGTGTGTTTAACTCAGTATCATTTCCTGAACTAGTAACACTAGAAAAAGGAACAAGATTTAATAATAGACGGGATAATTCTCACTAGCCTTAGGCCAGATGTTTTTGTAGATAGCTGTGGCAATTGGAACTATAGCAAAAAGGGCAATCTGAAGTTGGTCAGAGCTACTCGTTCTGACAGAGATCTGTCCACTGAGCTTGTTGTTCAATCCGGCACGAACAGCCATCTTATAACCTCGACAAATCGAAAATTGGGACTGAAAATTGGCCCCCAAAGCCAAGTCGCCTCTCCACTTCACCAGAGAAAGACCCAATGCGTACTGATCCTGACCAATTGGAAAATCTGCTTCTCTGAGCCGCACTTCTACATTGCTGCCATAAGCAGAATCACCTTGAGACCGCTCGACCCCAGCGCTTCCCACTAGTACCAAGCGTTTCCCAGAGCTATCTGATCTTCAACTTTCAGCCCGGTGGATACATTTTCACCCAAAAAGGTCACAGAAACACCAGCAGCAGTTTTGTTCCTTTTGAAGTTTTTGAATCTTGTCTCTCCTCTAAGAATATAAGCTAGCTGCTTCCCGATGTTCTGTATGTCAAAGCCTGCCATGCTTAATGCGTTCTCTCCATGTTTTGCAGCAATTGAGGAATCCAAGTGGATAGTGAAGTCTTTCTTATCCTTACTGATCTGAAGAGAAACAGCTGCAGGGAATTTATTGATAATAGCTAGACTGTGTTCAAGGTTTACACCATCATAGCCACAATCATGGTCCCAACTATGAGTGTCTAACACTGGCCTTGTCAGAAACTGGGATGTTGGCTCTAAGAGACGGTACCTATAGGCTGGATTATCACTGTCAAAGGATGGTGGCAGGACCATATCAGGCAATGGAACTGGCACAGAAGCTGGAGCTCCATTCTCTTGATCCTCTTCTTCCATGTAACCAAGTTCATTTACATCAGTTTTACCATTTTTCTTCATATCTCTCATCCTTTTCAACTCCTCTTTCCACTGCTTCGTCTGCATAAGTTTGACCCGATAATCATATTCATCAAAGTATGCTTTTTGCTGTTCTCTACTAAGATTAGCAACCTGAGATTTCTTAAGAGGCTTAAATGGCAGGTGTTGGTTTTCAATTTCATCATCTTCATCTAGATCTGAATCAGACAAGTCAGCCAACTCAATATCAGAATCACCATTGTCAATGCCACTTTGATCAGCAGGGAGTTTTGGATGGGGATGAGACTGTAATAACCAAGATAACAAATATGGAAGTGGTGGGGAGCGGACACGAAAACCAAACAGCTTGCGGGGTCAAACGATTCTTGAATTTTTGAAAGATTACCAGCTTCGGCAATAATCTTCATTGAGTGGCATAAGAGCAACAAGGAGGGTCTCCAAGTTTGACCGTTTGGAAGCACTTTCTCCCCATCTCTATTTTTTCGACATGAAGGATGGTTTTCAACAAGAGCAACTGGATTCATTAAGCCAGGGTTCATAAGACGCATGTCGCCAACAGCTTGCCCAATGGTTTGTTGAACGGTATGAGTTCTTTGAGCAACAAATACATCATAACTCAATGGGGAACCTGATGGCCCATCTGGAGGAGCAGAGGCACCATGAGTCAGGGCGACTATAGCATTTCGCCATATTGATGGGCCAAGGCCATTAGAAATTGATCTTAACACTGGCAGATCATTGAGATCCCTGGTTTGCCCATCCAGACGATCCACATAGAGGACAATATCGGAGGAGATTTTTTTATGGACTTCTTAACCATAGATAAGACCTTTCTGTTGAAACTCTGCTCCATTGCAGCAGACTTAAGGCCAGGTGTGTCAAAAATCCTTATCTTAACTCCATCAACCATCCCATTAATTTCTGTAATAGCAGTTGTGGCAGGACCATATGCACCGATGCTAGTTTTCATTTGACCTAAAATTGAATTTATTGTAGCACTTTTTCCCACGCCTGTTTTCCCAATAACCAGTATATTTAAAGAACAATTCAAATCATCTTTTCCCTCTGCTTCAAGCTTCCAAGCACTCTCCTTTGCAGCGTCTACGCTGAATATTTGACCAGTTTGCCTTCCAGCAAGAAGTGTCAATCGATACAACACCTGCGCTGCTATAGATTCTTCTAGGGTAAAACCTAGCCTATGAACCAGTCTTAGGTACTTTATGCTGATTTGTTGCAATTTCTCCAATTTCTTTTTTTCTTCGTTGCTCAAATTAATATCAGAATTGGTGGTAGCTCTACTATTGGAGGAAGTGAAAAGATTAGCACGGTTCAATCCAGTAGAAGGTTTACCAGACTGGAGTGACTGTCCCAAACCAGCTGGGCGCTCAAGAGAGAAGAGCCTTGATCCATCTTTAGAGGTTATTGTGATGCCACCACCATCTTGTCCATTGTCCATTCCTGCTTTCAAAAGAGCAGCCAATGCAGCTGGATTAAACAGCTGCTTGCCTTCTCCTTCATCATCAGTGTCGGCTTCTTCCTCCGAGTCAGTCACAATCTGACCATCAATCCTCTGAGAGAGATCCTGTGAATTGTCAGCACCAGATTGAGAGCCAATGCCAGATTGCTGCTCCAGCTCCTCTAAGAACCGCTTGGCAGCTTCAGAACTTCCAAAGATCATTTCCTCACCCTCCCCATCCGACATCGAACCATCAATCACTCCACTGCGAGTATGATCCTCATCCTCATCCTCCTTGCCTGGCACTGCAGCTGTGCCAAGGGAAGAATAAGGGTTCACGTATTCAGATATAAGGGAGTCACTAGAGCCCTCAACATGGCTCATGGTTTCCCCCTCACCGTCGTGAACATCAATGTTTCTGCCATCCTGCAATGCCTTCACATTGTCACTTGCAAATTCAAAATTCCCATCCTTCTCAATAACAGCAATGTCACTCTCCTGTCCATTCTCTGCATGTCCAGCACCATTCACATCAGCACCAGTGCCATCATTCTTATCACACCCAACATCCCCATTCACAAGCTTATCAAAAGCCTCTACAATTTCCTGCTCAATTGGGTCAAACTCATTCTCCGCACTCACAGCACCACCACCATCCAACCCTCTAATCTCAGACTCATCAACATCCTCCTTGTCCCCAACAACAGCCACCCCAGCAGCCAACAAATCAACCTGCAGAGCCTCAACAAGGGAATCTCCACTACCTACGACAAAAACACATCACCATCACATGCTAACCCACACAATCAAAGAATCAAAACCATCACGGCATGTTTACTTTCATAAAACGTTATTCCATTTTTATTTCATGCCTTTTTCTTCCTTCCAAAACCAATTACAAAAATACAATCCATTTCATATTTTCAATACTTTGTGAAAGTAACACTACAAACAACAAACAATTATTGAAACAGGAAATTCAAAACAAAAAAACCAAACATGCCCTTAGTTTCGTAAGTAAGGCTGTTGGTGTTACCTCTCGTGTCCACCACAACACCACCATTTGAAACCCCATGATTCTCCTCTATATTAACAACTTCCTCGTCTTTCAATCCATACCCTTTAACCCCATTTTCATCATCATCACCATCAACACCACAAGCCTCCACAAACTCTTCATTTCCATCACCTTCCAGCAGCTCCAGTTTCACACCAACCACCTCGTTATCATCGCCAGGGTCCACGACGAAAGGCTTGTCAACCATGGGAGTGAAAAACTCCGCGGAATTGAGAAAAGGGGCGTCATCTTCGGTGGCATCAGGATGAGGGTGGAGGGGCCTATCGGACGCCGTTTCGAAGTCCTCTTGACCACTCACAAAGCCGTCGGTGTCGTCAGACACGTCTTCACTGCCGCCATTCACAACAACAACAACAACGTTGGTGTCGTTGTCGTTGTCGTTGTTTTGGGATTGGGAAGGAAGGGAGGGTGATGAATGGTTTGAGGTTTGTGGAGAAGAAGAAGAATCAGAGTCCATTGAAGAAACGCCGAAGGTTTTGGGCAGAGAGAGAGAGAGGGAAGGTGAATAGATAAGGTTTATAGAGCAGTATGAGAGAAGAGAAGAGAAGAGAAGAGGGGAGTGTGCGTGGGTTGTGTGTTTTTGTATCTGTGTTGTGCCGCCTCTGGGGAAGGGAAGGGAACCAATGGCTGAGGCTGAGTCGCTGCAAGTGCAAGCGTTTTCCTCTCAACGCATTGTGGAAGGGATCCGCACAAGTGACAACAATGACACTACTGTGTTTTCTTAAAAAATTATATAATTTTGATATATTAAAAATAAATATGTTTGGTATATATTAACTTTTTAATATAATAAAATAGTACAGTTTTTTAAGAACAATTATTAATATGATATTGAGGGAGTACTTGAAAATTTAAGGGTGGAGAAAATAAATAAATAAAATGAATGGTGATTATTATTTCATTTAATGATAATAAAATAACAATTCAAATAAGATCTAAATGGGACATTTCCTTTTAAATGTCCAAATATAAATCTTGACACGAAGAATAACACTAGTTTATCTAGTTTTATTCCTAGCATCATCTAGATGAAATTCTTTTACTTGATGATATAGGTTATAGAATAGAATATCAGTTTTTTCTAACCATTGTTCTTAGTCAATGTTCCCAATGAGATAAGTTTTTTATGAGAAAATGTGATTTTTAAAGTTTGTGGTCAATTCAAAAGTTGATGGTATTTTTCTTTTGGAACCTTTAATCAATATTCTAAGGACCCGGAAAAAACCTATAAAATATTGGTGTAGCACACTCTTTCCTATAACCCAAGATCCCATGTTAGAGTTTTAGCCCTCAAAAATCAGTATATGACTTTTATGGGATTCATATCAGGCTTATTTGAGTTGGATATGATAAGGATTGATAATATAAATTTAATAGAATAAGGTTTGATAGTATAAGGCTTAATAAAATTTTAATACTATATAGTATTTGGTGTAACACTGTATAAAATATTATATTTTATTATAAATAATTTGACTATTTTAATTAAATATTAAATAACATAAAATATTTTATTAATGATTTAAATATAATTTTTAAATATCATATTTAGGTAAATATTTATTAATTAAAATTTAATTTATTTTAAATATTATTATTTATTTCAATATTTTATAATTATTTATTATTTCAATAAATTATATAAATATTAAATAACTATTTTATATATTTTTAATATTTTATATTTTTAATTATAATTATTTAAATTTTTATTTTAAAATAAATATTAACTCAAAATATTTTTATCATTGATCCTTACTTTAATATATTACATATTATTTATTATTTATTTTAAATATTTATTTCTATTTAATATTTTATTTTATTTTATATTTATTAATTATAATTACTTTTTTTATTTTGTTGTATATAGCTAGATTGATATCATATATTATTTGTTAATAATATTTATTTATTATGAAATAATTTTATTTATAAATATTTACTTATTATTATTTATTTAAGAATTATTTTATTTTAATAAAATATTAAAAATAAAAGTAACCTTATATGTTAAAAGCTAATTAGCCCTAATACGGCCTTTATATTATTAAGTTATATAGCATTTTAATGTATAAGGGGTTATAATGTATAAGCTATACAATGTCTACCAAATAATATATAAGTAACGTATAGTATAAGTTTATACTATCAAACCTAATATAGCATACAAACACACCCTTAATCTAATTCGAGTATGGGGTTATTACAAGAATGTAGTTTTCTTTGTGTTAGCATTTTTTCTCTTTTTATGAACAATCAAATTTAGATTCAAGGAAAGACTAGCCTTGATATAGGGTATAAGCATGTCTATGCACTTATCAAACGCTTATAAAGATACTAAGAGAGATACTAACAAGGCATGCCTCCAAACTCAGGCAATGCTTGAGCAAAAAGGATGACCAAGTAAGTTAATCCAACTTGCCTCCTTTGTATTAGTTAAAGACCTTATTTAAGACAAACAAGTGTTGAATCACTTCATCAAACTAAACATTAGTCTATATACAAATATTTTAAAGCATTATTATAAAATAGTTATACCTACTTCAAAGGTAAAAACTTATTGCCTTATTTTTTAAAAAAGTTCCCATCGATATAATTTACTAGAGGTAATCCTATTTAAGACACAATTGATTAATAAATATAACCAACTATTTCAATTGAAATTCAAACCATGGTTTATCATATTAAAGCCAACAATCTCCCCCTAATGTTGATAGGGATTTGAACCCATGACTTCACTTTGATCCCACTTGTGTTGGATTAAGCACTTATCATTAGACAAAAAGTTATAGTTGTTAGCAAGAGTGCAACCTTATTTCCTTAAAGAGTTAGAATTGCATCCAACTTGAGGGTTACACCAATTACAGACGTCATACGCTAGAATATTAAACCTATCAAATCCTAAGGGTGACATTAGCTAATTAAAGCTAAGAGGACCTCATTACCATATGATATTATTTGAGTGAGAGAAGCATAATCCTATGTGACGATCTAGGATCACACAGGAAGTTATCTTGTTTGCTTGAGAGAGCGGTGGACAGTCCAAACTCATGTTTGAAAGAATATAGATGCCTTGAACATTGTGCACTGCCAATGAACCCATTGATCCCTTTAATTTCACTTGTATAGGGTTACCATTATGGGAATCAAACAACTATTGCTTAGAGAGAGAGGTTTCAATTAGCCATACTTTTAGGGAGCGGAATATATGTGTTGATTAGCTTGTTAAGAAAAGGGCTTTGGGAAATGAGTGTTTGTTGTATTGGGATAGTCTTCCCTAGGCAATCACCAATGTGTTGTTGGTTGATGCCATCAGCGTAGAGTTTTGTACGGATTAATCTCTTTTCTCTTGTTTTTTAATGAATTTAGAAGTGCTAAAAAAAAGGTTTTCATTTGATTTTGAGGTTTCAAAGATGAAAGTGATAATATGTTGCTTCATGTTGAGTAAAACTTCTAGGTGTACAAACGAAAATATTATTTTATCACATTATGAGATTAATTTTAATGTATTGTTGATATGAGTTTGTTTATACCATCATTTAACCATATTTCTTTCTTTTATATAATTTTCCCAGAAGTTATGCAAAGAGTCAAACTATTTTAATGATATGATTATATACATTTGGATGACTGCATAAATTTACTTTATACTATTGTTTCAAAATTAAATCCTTATAATATTATAAAATTTTATTTGAACAAATAAAAATGCAATAAACTTTAAAAATATAAAAATTATATTCTAAAATTGGTTTTATTTTATAATGTTCAAATAAAATTTAATATTAAAAATATATTTAGTCATAATTTTTTTGTAATTAAGTTTTTAAAGTTAATTTGCTTTAAATTTAATCTATCAAATATATTCAGGTCTTTCTTGGTCATTATCCATATAAAAGTGATTTTTATCAATATTATGCAAACAACATCTATCATGTCAAATCACATTTTAGATAAATTTTCCTTATCACAAAATCACGTTAGAGTTAACTCAATTATGATAAAAAGAAAATTTGCAAAATCAAGTTAATTCAAAATCAATTTTGTAACTTCTAATCCAAACACACTATGGTATTGTTTGGAGTGATTAAACTGAGAATTGATTTAATTTTATTTGAATTATACATTTAATCTAATATTTGAAATGATTATATAAATTAGGATTTAAATTAGTTCGAAAATAAATTCTTAAGTTTAAAAAAATATTTTTTTTATTAGTTAACTTTAAAATATATTAAATAGTGTTTAGAATGATTGAAATAAGAATTATTTTGGTTTAATTTATATTCATGTTTTCAAATTAATTCAATTCCTATAAAATCTTATTAAATTTGATGGGATTTTAAAATCAAAGTAATCGAATTTCATGCAATTTGACAAAAATAATCAAATTTCTTGCGATATTGACTAATGAAATTATTTCTTATTTTTAAAACATTCAAATACAAAAATTTGATTTGTAAATTAAAGGAAAAATTACACTTTATCCCATAAACTATAAGTTATACTTTAAAATGTGCATTTCAATCCTCTGAACTTTCTTGAATGTGCGAATTCATCACTCCGTTACTTTTTCATTAATTATTAACAAAAATATCACAAATTTAAGAAGGTTTAGGTTATTAGGTTGCACATTTAGAAAATTTCAGGAGGTCAATTGGCATGTTCCAGAATTCATCACTCCGTTACTTTTTCATTAATTATTAACAAAAATATCACAAATTTAAGAAAGTTTAGGATATTATGTTGCACATTTAAAAATTTCGGAAGGTCAATTTGCATGTTCCAAAATTAGGGGGTATTAGTACATTTACTTGGGCTGAATACGCATTTGTGAAAGTTTAAGGAGTCGATTTGCATATTTTTAAAGTTGAGGGTTATAATGCACATGATCTGTAGTTTAAGGGGGTAAAATATAATTTTTCCTAAATTAAATCAATTAATATTCTTTTATTAGAATTGTTTTTAAACATTTGATCTCGCGTTTATTACCTGTAAGTTAAGGTTACTTACTACTAATCAACCTTTTTGTGCATTTAGCCAGCAAATCTATTGTCATATAATAACACGAAAACCAAAAGACATGCATCATGAGTGCAAGATAATCCCCTACTCAACCAAGAGAAAACATTTTCATCCTATTACCCTTTTCTACGCCCCCGAAAGGGTTAAAGAGGGATGAGGCCAAGGTTTTTCAAATCTCTCTTTTGTCTATTTTTTTTTTTTAAATGGAATTCGAACACTCTTATCAAGGGAAGGGAAACATCCTCTTATTAGCCTGTGACCACCAAAATAAAGGCATCTAGCCATGCTCTTCGGGATTATCTTTACCAAATCTAATGAACTAACGATGTTAGGTTAAGTTGCTAGAAAGAAAAATATATCTGAAAGCAATGTCAAAAGACTACATGAGACTTGGCAAGCGACTAGGCTCAACTTAGGAACTAATTTTATTTAAAAGCAAAAACATAAATAAACTTAAATAAGCTTATCCAATAGTTATTCCAAACACTACCTTACCTAATCAGCTTCTGGGTTGAAAATTGGATTACTACAACAGAAGCAGATGTTTTACAACCATATGATCCAGTGACCCAAAAAAATTAAACCAAATAACTCTGCCCATCCTAATCCCTTAAAATAAATGAAGTTCGGTTAATCAGGAAAATAATAATAATAAAAAGAAGTCCTTTTTTGCTGTAATTTCAATGTAACTTTGACTGGACACACACCCTGAAGATTTATAATATTAAGGACTTCATTTTAATGTAGTGTATAAAAAAATTATATTACCATTCAATCATGCAATGTTACATCATGAAATACTTAAACTCTTATCCTCACAAAATCATATAAATAGAAAAGTTTGATTGTCTGATATAATTTTTTTTATCACTATCAGTGCCTCAAAATTGAACTCTAATATTAAACCATTCACCAAAATATAAACCTTCTATTATTGACTAGTATTAAATTTCACTCTTATAATATCCATATTGAAAGTCAAAGTCAATATGCACAAGAAATGTGAGATCTTTACTCTATCTGCCAGTGCAAGAAGAAACACCTACCAAAATTCACCAACCCTGCTTGCGACTAGAAACTAACTTATCAACCTCTTCCACAAGGATGAATCAAAAGACAGGTACAAGTGCTACTCTGTCTTTCACAAGCTAAATAAACAAGATCCAACCACACCAGCATGACTTCGGACAATCTCTAAACTCCCTAGAGTACCAAATAGTACAAAGAAATGGCCACACAAAAAGAAATCTCACCAATAAAGGCTATTATAAAGCACCACACTGGGGATAATATTTGAATAAATCGCTTCAATTTTCATTTACTTGTTGCAACCTCCCTAGCATACTACTAGACAAAACCTATACCTATACCTTCAACATTAGGGGTTGCACAGTGTCAGAATGAAGCAATAGCTGGAGGATATCTGAGGTTGCTGCTGAATGGAGAGTGGTCTCATGATATATATATGCAACAGATTGCGGTTCTTGTTGTCAACATTTAAGTAGTTTTAGGATGTCAACATTTAAGTAGTTTTAGGATGTTCTATCCGATGGTGCAAGATCATTTTTATCAGGATTGAGATTGTCGTTACACTGTGAGTTGTCAGAAGAAGTCTCCACATTCTGCTGATTCTCAATTTTCTTTGAATTCAGAAACCGGCCTCCACATCCTCTTGCTCTCCTCAGTGCATGCAAATGTCGGGATTCATGCAGGTATGGCTGAAAGATTTGAGATCAAGCAAGTACATCCATAAAAAATGCACAGTAGCATGCAAGCCAAAGAGACCTATGTACTATTGAGACACGTGATCAAGAATCTAGCAGCTGATAACACAACTAATTTGTAAAAATTATTTCTTGATCAACCTTTGGCATCATTTAAAGAACCATGAGAACAGAAAGGGGTAATGATATTATACCTTACGGTTTCTCATAGCTTTTTGTTCTGATTCAGCTTTAGCACGGGACTGTCTACGCCTTAATATACCATGATACTGTTTTGCATTGACAAACACGGGCTCCTCGACTGCATCAGTTGGCAAAGGAACACCAGCTTGTTGAATTCCCATTAACTGAAGGTTGACCTGGCACAAGGTATGGTTCAACAATATGAGGATCAAACAGTTTTCACAAGAAACCACAATGTTACAGGCATGAATATTAAAAAAATTAGAACGTACCATTGGCTGTCCACCATATGGTTGTGAGGGATAAGGTTGTGCATCATACGGAGCAAAGATGCTTCTGTAGTATGGATCTGGATATGGGTAAGCAGGTGGTGCCTTCAATTAGATATGAAATCAACAGAAATCAGTAAAGTGCAAACAAGTTTACATTGTAGAATAAGATGGGACAGAAAAAATAGCAGAAAAGAAGCAAAAAGATCAAATCTACGGTGGTGGGGGAGCTAAAGTAATTCAATCGCCTGACCAAGTCTGAACAGCCACTTCTTACTTCTTTGATATCACATCAAGACAACAACTGGTACCACTACTTGCTCAGGCAATCATTCGTGGACCTTCAATTGCCAGGTCAAAAAACTCTTGTTACTTCAAGAAATCAACCTCAAATCACCAAACACAGCCCCAAAGGAAACTTAATTTACACGGCAAAACTTTCAGAATGCAATGTAATTCATCATTACTTGTCGGGTCAGAAGTCTTGAAACCATCCCTGGCTAAATTAAGCACTTATGAGAAAAACACTTTCGAGAAAACTCCGGCATCAAGAATTTCTTTCATATTATTATTATTATTAGTTTGTTAAGGTACATGGAGAAATTCCCATCTTCGCAGTTCAGACAAGGAGTGTAAATAAGAGCTAACTTGCTCAAGAATTAGAGGAAGAATAAACTTGGGCAAACAAATTTCATCATGACTAGATATTAGAAAATGTTCAGATAATAACCCCCTATATATGCATATCCCTTATAACTGCAACAGATAAGACATGCCAAATGCCAATGGCTACAGCCTATACAAAACAAAACAATCCCAAGGATATCGTGAATTAATTAAATATAAAGATGACAGCTCTAGTGAGAACACCAAGGATAGCAAACCGTGGCAGAAACATTTTTTACGGAAATATGAAAAGAAAGTCAAATGAAATTTGAAGTTCATACCATGGCAGGCCCAGTTCCAAGTGGTGGAGGTGTTGCATACTGAACATTCTGCATACCAGTACTTGGCTGAGAAATTCCATTTTCAGATAAAGACTGCACCTGTGATTCTGTCTGCTGCTGCCCACCAGCTTCATTATCTGGACAACAGTTTGTTAAATAACTCTAGGCCTCAGATGTTCCTTTTTTTTTTTGTTTGTTTTTCTTATTCTTGTTTTTGCCTTTTTTTTTTTTGGGGGGGGGGAGGGGAAGTAAAATTTAAAGAAAGACACCAAATTTCAGATAGCTTAGCAAGGAAAACTGTGGTTATGATTCACACAATCTTGTGAGTCTAGTTGTGGTTCAATAAAACTTTCCCCAGTGGCAACTTCTAGGGAACACCCTAGTATTACCACAATTATCTGATCTAAAACCCATGTCAAGGAGCTAGTTTTTCTGCTGTTAATTCTTTTTGAGGAATTTTTAAGTGTGAATACCTGTAACGTCATGGGTAGAAGTCATGTTTTCCTTTTTTACATGCAACACCTTGTCCAAATCTGGAAGCAGAATAAATAGTGTTAACAAAATTCAAGAGTATTGCAGTAACATAGGATGTAGAGTAAACAGAGTCAGTGAAGAAGAAATGAAGAAAATTGCCAGAAGCTAATAGTCTAATGCAATGGTGGTTTCTTCACATGAAAGGTAAAAGAAAGAAAGAAAGAAAAGTTTTTATGATAATATGTCCACACAACCAGAAGACAAAGACATAAAATCATTTCTGAGACAGAATGGAGATCACAAATAAAGAGGAAGGCGAGGGAAAAATCTTAATGCTGAACCTGTTTGGTTTGAGTTTGCATTTTTGTTTTCATTTCCTGTGTTTTTTGTTTTTAGGATTTTATGAAGGAAATAGAGAAAACAAGAAATGAAAACTACAAACAAACAGACCAGGCAACAAAGATGTCTTTGTCAGCTTGTTTAGCCTTCCTGCATTGTCAATCATTAAACGTAGCAATTATTATTGCATAGCTAACGGAGTGACGAGTCAAGCAGGTGATTAAATTTTCATGTTCCATAGACTAAGACTATGGGTAGAGTTCAATAAAAGGATGTCACATTGAATGTAGGGTCATATACTATTGTCAAAATGAATATATTTCCAAATTTAGTAATTTTTAAATAATAACTATTTTCACTGCATGACTCAATCTATTAGCATGCATTCAAATAGTTCAAGCAGCATCTTTTGATTAATACCATTAAGAGTGAGGACCCTCTTTCCATTTGGGATGGCAAATGGATGATGATTCACAGGAATTTTGATCCCATTAATCCATCAAAAAATACAGTTAAAATTATCAACAAAATAAGGGAAACTTGCCACAGCATCCTATGAAGCTGACTCTTAACTAAATTTGCAAGCAAAACTCGTGAAAACGATCATACTTTGGGGCATGTCTATTTCTCAAATTTTGGCCAATTGCAACTAAGATATCATCCAACTAACTACCTTCTTCTTCAGGATTCAAATCTCAATTTCTCTCTCAAAATAAGTGCTTTTGTTTACTACTGCAGCCAAAGGGCCTTTGCTTGGTGTGTATGTCTACAACCACAAGTCAATTCTTAACCTGATCCCAATAAATTCCAAATTCAAATATTCATGACCATAACCATACACTAAAACAAAGAACTTCATTCACAGCAAGCTAAGCAAGTACAATTTGGATCATTTATATATATATTTTTCGAAGCACCAACTATCAGATTAAAACAACCACGAAAACGGAAAAGCCTTATATGATAAGGGGATGACCCAGAAACAAAAAACCCAGAAAGATTACAAATTGGGAGGTTTTTGTTGAGCTCACTTTCAGAGCATAAAAATGAACAAAACACGAAGGAATCGGAACTAACCTTGAGGGAAGGGCAAATTTGTCAATTTGTGGGAGCTGCCTGGAACTGAATCGAACTGCTGCTGTGTGTCTGCTGAGTGCTGAGAGAGAGAGAGAGGTTTGTAAGTTAGAAGTGTGTCGTACCTGCCACCTATCCACACGACACCCACCCAATTCACAAATGCATCTTTTGCAATCATAAAAAAAAAAAATGAAAATAATTTGTTTCGTGAATTAAATCTTGTGTTTGATTTTTTTTTTTAAATAAGAAGTGTTTTTATTGTTAAATTTATGCTATTTGTTTCTTTTTGTGAAATTTAACAAGATTTTTTTTGGTAGTGAAATTTGACAAAATTTAAATTGATTTTAAAATTTAAACACAGATCAAATCAATTTAATTCTTGTTCTAATCATTTTAAATACAATTTATCGTATTTTAAATAAAATAATGGATTTCTTAATAGAAATACTGGGATATTCATGCTTTATTACTAGGAACTTAACTTATATGGTAGGTCTTTATAGCCTCTTTGGAATGAAAATATTGTATTATTAATTTAATTCAATTATATTATGACTTCAATTCTTATGGTTGGATTAATTTAGTAAATTATGGGTTTAACTACTTTAGAGATTTTTATAGTTTCATTCAATTTTTAATTAAGTCCTATAGTTTTAAAGTTTGTAATCAAATTCCTATATTGTACAAAAAAAAAATTTATCAAATCTCTATAATTTAAAAATTTATAATAAAATTCCTATATTATACAAAAATTTCCAATCAAGTCTCAATATTGCACAAAAATTTTCAATCAAGTCCCTATATTGTACAAAAATATAGGGACTTGATCACAAATATTTTTAGCTATAGAGACAATTAGTTGAAAATTTTTGTACAATATAGAGACATGATCACAAATTATTAAACTATAAAAACTTAATAATAAATTTTTAAATCATAAAAATCCTTTCAGGAATTTTTGACATTTAATAATTGTTAATAAAAACTAATAACTATTTTCAATGATCACTTTAAATCAAAATTATTTTTCTTAATAATATTTTTTGACATTTTCAATGTCAATTGTTATTGAACATTTTTCTTGTAGTGAACACATAACTCCAACTAGAATGAATCACAATGGAAACTATTGATAATTTGATTGAAGGAGGAAAATTGATGTCAATGTTCAAAGTATTAGGACTGAATTAATGTTAAAATTTTTCCGTTATTAACGTCATATTTGCTCAATATCCTTTATTAGGTAATAAAAGCTCAAACACATGATTTTACCTGAGTAGAACAAGTTGTAAAACCCTTGAACCGACAAAATGTTAATTTGGTACATCCGATTCATAGAACAAATTATATTGCGGTTAATGAAACATTAAGTTAATTTGATACATTCTCAGTATGAAAATTGAAATGCATGAAAACCGAAGAAACGTGTACAAAAGGAGGTTTGGATGAGCATACACAAAAGGGTGGCACGGAAGAACTATGGATCAATAATATTATATTAGAGTCGTTTTTGTAACCCATTCATATTAAAAATCTATTCCTCAATTTTTTTTTTACAAGTATACCTAATTATACATGGTGTTGTTAGCAAAAAAAAAAAAAAAGATTGGCTTTAACATTTACTATCTCAAAAGCTTCAAATAGACGTAATAAATGATAATATAAAGCTATTTTATGTTGAAAGTTTATAAAACTAATCTCATAAAACATAGATACTTGAATAAGGATAATCATGAATCATCACTCAACATATTTATTGATAATTTAGAATTGTAAGTGTCAATATTATCCAACAATTGAAATGAAGATTTAAAATTGTGATATTTGAGTTGCTTTTTCACCTGTTCATTTTACAAAATACAAACTGCAAAGTGTGCAAACTAACTACATCATTCTCTTGGAAGTCCTAAAAAAAAAAAGAAATACTTAACAAAAACAAATGAATGATTGAACTAAATCAAGCCAAGACTAAAATTCAAAGCAACAAAGGCATAAACGGGTTCCATAAATTATGAAAACTAGAAAATAAACCGGCATCCTTAAAAAATTGTGCATCAGGCTCAAAGAGTGGTGCATCCTAAGCAATTTTCTTCGTAGAGGGACGCAGAGGGGATTCATGAACGTTATAGGAATTAATCGACTGTGTACTCTGTAAAGCTCGGACAAGGGATAAGGTCATGCACAATCAAGAAGTCAAACCATAAGAATTGGTTTGGTGAAAACTAAAAATAGAGATAAAATTTTCTTAAATAAGTATTATGTATAATTTTACACATAAAACTTATTTAGAAATTTTACCTCCACTTTTACTCTCCAACCAAATGTATCGTAAGAGTTAATTAAATCTTCAAAATCGTTATAAGAATCAATGGTAGTGTAAAAGCACTCATCTCCTAAATAATTTTAAGGACAAATGACTCAAAATTGCCTTTTATTTTGAAAATAAAAATAATTCTAAGTATAAATGTATTTGGACCAAGCAGGGTCTCGAGCGACTATAGGTCGACATCTATGTTAGTGGTGGCTCCCAAGTCGAGACTCAACAAATATTTAGCCAGCTCATAATTCATCAAGCTTATGGTTGAACCTATAGCTGGATTATGAATATATGGTAATTAAGAAAATTAATTAATTGAAAGAAATTACTTTTAATTTTTTTATAGAAGCTAAAAATATGGTTTTTAAATCAAATTTTAATTTCTTTAATTATATAAAAAATTTAAGCTTAATAATATTTTTTACGAGTTGAAACAAAACAAGCTAAAAAGTTTAAAAAAACAAAACACTTTCCTTGTTTGTTTGACCCGGTATGTCCTAATCTTGTTTTTAAGGCCCGCACCGCATCTATAGCTTGCAACTCTTGAGCCCGCCTTCAAGTTCTTCATCACATTTTCGCTTTGGGGTCAAAGCCAAATGCATTAGAATCTGCCCATGTCCATAAAAGAAGCTAGCACTGGTTCATTGGATTCATCTTGCTGATTAATTACCATAGTTGACCAAATAAAAAAAGGGGCTAATTACCATCCACTACTATTTTTTTTAAGAAAACAAAACAATTATTAATTAATTAAAAAAAATATTATTTATATTCATATATATAAAATATCATATTAACTTGCACTCTATTGATTGAATGGAGGGATGCAAACCCTATTTAACAGTGAATGATATACAAAATGAACACCAATAACACATATAATTAAGTATTCCTAGGTGATGGAACTGGCACAGGCAGACGTGATTTGAGTGAAGGGAGTGGTACTCCGAGGAGCCAAAGAGGGGACAGCGACCTTTCCCATCCCCCAAAGGATCATCAAAACCCTCTCAGACTCTCAGCTACCAACTTCAACTTTGTAACAAAATTGTTGCACTTGTGAATTACTTGCTTTATATATCAGACCCATCAAACTCCTTCCTTTCTTCCAATCCCATCACTCTTTTTCCTCCAATCACTTGCTAGAGATTACTGCACTCTTCTCGGTTCTCAATCTCATCATGGCTCATTTGGCCCTGTCCCAGGTACTCAAACCCCATGCCAACTTCACTTTCTCCCCGTTACACGCCGTTTTTGCGATCTTAAACCAAAAGGGTCACCCCAAATGGATTCAAAATTTGACCTTTTTCATTATTTTTAATCTGTTTTATTTTTCTATCATTCTTTTTTTTTTTCGAATTGTGAATGAATACATGTTTGTATAGCGTTAAAGCTCATGAATTTAACCGAAGTAGGCCTTTTTTGTTCCTGTGCTTTTTCAGTTTTTGATCAGTATTTTTATTTGCACCGAGTTCTGAAACTTTTGTCGTGGGGGGTTTTTTGCAGGTGGTTGTGGCTATTCCTGTTGGCAGCGATTTGTCTCTCAGAAGATCTGCGTTTAAGGTTTGATGTTTCTTCTGATTCTCTTTTTGTTCGTCTGCCTTTTGACTTATGGAAACACATTATATGTGAATGCTTTTTTGTAGTTTTGTCATCTTAAATCTTAAATGAACACATAGAACCAAATATCTGAAGGATCTCTATACTTATGTTAGATTTTTGTGCCTTCTTTGATTTGCTATGGCTGTTAAAACTCATGAGGGACCAATTATTGAGATTGATGGATGTTTCTTTCTGCATAAGTTTATGAGGAGCTAAATCTCACTATACATGATACACACGCACATATATGTCATGTTTACTCGATACTTCTTCACTTATCTCATTTCAGTCTTGTATGCATGTAAGTATATGCATTATTGGTTGCTGTTAGATGATCTTCTACTTACTTTTGGTGCAACTGGATTGGTTTATATTAAAAAAAATGTAGAACTTTGCTATAGGAGGTATTTTGGATTTTCAAGCATATTGGCGTTTTAATGACTTCATCTACTTAGCAGGCCGGGTTACCTTTCTTTCTTACACATCTTGTTTCTACAGAGAAACAGATACTTGTATTATATTAAATGATTAAATGATTTTCAAATGCAGAGCCTCTGATAGTGATACTGCATTTGTTAGAATAATATATAGTGTTTACACAACTATGTTTGAAATGTAGATTACTCATTAGATCTACAATTCATATTTCTAAAAAAAACTATTGTTGATTTTGCAGGCAGCTAGTGTAAACTTTCAGGACAAATCATGGGCACCAGTCTTAACTTTGGACTTGAAAGCAAACAACTCCCGTTTAAGAAATCAGCGAGTGATATGCATGTCAGTGCAACAAGCAAGTGTACCCAAAGTTACTGTCTCCCCTTTAGGATTGGACGATGCTAAAGAACCTCCATTGAACTTGTACAAGCCTAAAGAGCCCTATACAGCAACTATTGTTTCTGTTGAGAGGGTAGTTGGCCCGAAAGCTCCTGGGGAAACATGTCATATTGTGATTGATCATGGTGGAAATGTTCCCTACTGGGAAGGACAGAGTTATGGTGTTATTCCACCTGTAAGTTATTATCTACTCTTTTTATGCTTCTACTCCTTACTATTACTCAGCACTGAACATTAGTCCATAATGCTTCAACTCTGGCTTCAGATTTTTCTGTGCAAATTGGACACCTTACAATAACCAATTGTGTTTCTTTCCCAGAGAACAGAGAACTTAATATTCTTAGCCATTGATAGAATTTATTCTTTATGCCCAAAAAACAAAACAAAACCACCTTGCACCTCCAACCTTGTCGTGCCTTTTGAGCTTATTAATATATGCAAAATGCATTTTTGTCATTGTTTTGGCTGGATAAGGTGTGTATGGAGTTGTGATTCTGAAATTATCTGATTACTAATAAATAACACTGTACATGGGTGGCAGGGTGAAAATCCTAAGAAACCTGGTAGTCCCCACAATGTTCGACTTTATTCAATTGCATCCACAAGGTATGGAGACTTCTTTGATGGCAAAACAGCTAGCTTGTGTGTGCGCCGTGCTGTTTATTATGATCCTGAGACAGGAAACGAAGATCCTTCCAAGGCTGGCGTTTGCAGCAATTTTTTGTGCAACTCCAAGCCTGGAGACAAAATTCAGATCACAGGTATGAAAAACCTCTGCTGAGTTCTTATGTTGTCAAAGGTTGATTTCTATTTTCTAATTTCTTTTATAGCTTCTCAGATTCCAATCCATATTCTGACAAAGTAATGCCTTGGTGCACCTTGCTCAGTGGAGAGGATCTCTAATATCATCCTAGCACATTACAATTCTCGGGGAATTCAAATTATAATTACTCATTACAACTTCGTAGGCACAATTTACTAGAATAAAAGAAACAACCTTCGAGATATAATTGTTGACACCTAGTAACCCAAACCCATTAGAAAACCTTGTGAATTACAAATAAGTCATTAGAACTCATATTACAACGCATAAGGTCCAATAATACGCCCATAAGTAGAAGATACAAAAATAACTTAAAATTATAAAATATCGACATTTTTTTTCAAAGCTTCTTCTCAACCTACATTCCTTATTAGAGGGTATCACAGCTCTGCAATGTAGGCTGACATTTGGTGTGCTTGATTTTGCATACCCTGTAAGGTTTTCATGCTTTATTCTAGTCAACTAATCAGTTTTTCACAATTTAATAACTCTGGTTGAATTTGAACTTTTGGCCTGTTGCTTATCATATGGATTGCTGATGAATAGTGATGAACAACAAAAACATCAATGACCAAAGCCATTTTTTAGTAGGTGAGTTGGCTACATGGATTAAATGATGCCAATGTCTTTTGTCCAAAACCAAGTCTTCACAAAGAATAGTGATGAACAACAAAAACAGCCAAAGTGTTTTTCTCACTAAGCGAGATCTGCTACATGCTTGAAATAATTCCACTGTGTTTCATAAAATATCAAGTCTTCGTGAAAAGTGAAGAACTAAATAGAAAGCATTAGGTAAGGTAGGTTTCTAACTAGTACATCTGTATATCCATTGTCATGAATCCCATTCACATATGTAGTTTGGTGTAATTCGGATGCACTTATCAGATCTTACTGTGTATAGGTTCCACTTTCCGTTGATTGTAATGGTCATTCTTCCTTTCCTCTGTGTACTCTACAGCTATACTTTATCTTTGCAGTAACTTGCCTGTTAAATTTTCTTACAACTAATAAGTGACTTGCAATCTTTAGTGTAGATTTGGTCTAATGATGAAAGTTTATTTTATAGGATGTATAACAGAACGGTAAGGTAAACTTAGGATGATTTAATTAGTCTCATGGATGGGTCGACAAGGATTACCCATTGTAAATGTTGGTGAAAACTACTTATTGGCTTGGAATTAACACATCCACAATTGTTTGGCAGGTCCCTCAGGGAAGATAATGCTTTTGCCTGAGGATGATCCAAATGCTACCCACATAATGATTGCTACTGGTACTGGTATCGCTCCATTTAGGGGCTATCTGCGTCGAATGTTCATGGAGTCTGTCCCTACATTCAAGTTTGGCGGGCTAGCTTGGCTCTTCCTCGTGTCGCCAATACCGATAGTCTTCTCTATGATGACGAATTCAGCAAATACCTTAAGGATTATCCGGACAACTTTCGTACGATCGGGCCCTCAGCAGAGAGCAGAAAAACAAGAGTGGCGGCAAAATGTATGTCCAGGATAAGATTGAGGAATATAGCGATGAAATCTTCAAACTCCTGGACAATGGTGCTCACATTTATTTCTGTGGGCTAAAAGGGATGATGCCTGGGATCCAAGATACACTGAAGAGGGTTGCTGAGCAGCGAGGAGAAAGTTGGGATGAGAAGCTTTCACAACTTAAGAAGAACAAACAATGGCATGTTGAAGTATACTGAATGTTAACTGATGCATGCATTTACATTAGTTGCTCTAAGGATTGTTTTAATTATTAATAATCATTGATTAGGCAGCTTGAGTAAGCTGTACTTGTGCTGTATCAGTAAATGACAGTGATACATCATCTTCTTGATGAATACAAATTTGAGAAACCAAGCCATTGGTGGTGGTAGAGGCATGTTTTGGCCATTGTGCAAGGGCAGAGAGATATTTCTTTTTCGAATTTTGAATTATTATGTTAAGCAACAAAGAGGATTGTCCTCTGAAATTTCAGCACGTAGTATAAATTTGTTTAAAATTGTGTTTGAATGAGAATGAAAAATCAATAAGAGCACTATCATGAGCAAAATGGATATAGGGTGCGCTTGATTCACCTTTTAAAAAAAATTGATTAAACTTAAATTTTATATATAAGTGAAACAACTGAAAAGACTTTTTTTGACGTTATTCTTTATTCCTTTTGAAAAAAGGCTAAAAGTATTTTATTGAGATTTTGATTATTTTTAATAAATTATCTAAATATATGAAAAGGTAATTTGCCAACACTTTTTTTTATCCAAATGAACCTTATAGGGGAACTGCCAAGGCCCGTGAGCTTAGGATCAGATTCCTCAATGATTTTTTTAAATAAAAAATTTTAAAGGGTAGTAAAGTATTGGGTATTAGCCTTGGTCTTCTTGGTCAAAATTCTTCTATTCAAATACATGTTTCCCCGCAATTACTTCTCTGGTGATGCGGGGGCGACGCAGGATCTGCGGGGTGTGATTGGAATAAAAATTTTATAAACGAGTATAAATTTTACACGTAAATTTCATACTTTTAATTTTTAACTCATTTTTTTTCCCATCTGATAATTTTTCATATGATGAAAGTAACTTTGTCATTATTGAATGCAACTTGTTAATAGTTAATATAAGCCTCCAATGAAAGGCTTGACTTTGTTTAGCTATGAATCTATGATGACAAGAGAAAAGAAAGAAATGAATGAGAGAAAAAGACAAGAGAGACAGCGGTGATAAAAAGAAGTAAAGAACCTTTATTCATCTCCGACAGAGACAAATAGTCACTAATGTAACACGTTTTCTCTCAAAATGAAAACCACTCACACCCAACAAAATCCCACTGTTCTGACCTTTTTGATTATTTTCACTCGCAATACGTTGGATATTACGCCGACACAATCTCGTTTATTTTGAATGAGATATAAGACCCTAATTAACTAGTACATATTCACACCTAATCTAATATTCTCTCTTTTTTTATTAATAATTGCCTTAAAAAATTGAAATAAATTAATAAATTAAAAAGTTATTATATTTAGGGTCAGTTTCCTTAACGCTTAAAAGCTAAGCATTCAAGCACAAAGAAGCGATACCACAGCACTACCACTACACACTACACACTCAAAACGACACCGTATCCATTCCTTCACTATTAAAAGGGATTCCCCTTCATTCACTTTCAAACTCTCACTTAAACCACTCTCTCAAGCAAACGAAGCCACATGGCGTCGCTACCGGAATTCGCCGCCGCCGTGATCGCCGCCGCGATTCTCGCCGGGGATTTCTCCGCCGCCGACAGGGAGCTCCGGCCGTCGGATCACGGCCTCGTCTTCCAGGCCACGCCGCCGGCGAATTCTTCACCGGAGTCGATGAGGTCGTTCTTCAACAGCGACGGCTCCTCCTCCTCTTCCTCTTCGGCTTCCTCCTCCGACGCGTCGCCGTTTCCGGAGGCCTCGAATTTCACCGGCTCCCTGCCGCCGGAGTTTTGGAGTGCCGCCTCCTCCTCCGGCGGCGGAGGACGGCGGTTCGGAGGGGCGTTGGTGGTGGCGAGCTTGGTTTGCGGAGTGACAGGTGTCGCTTTACTGGTGGCTACGGGTTTGATTTATCTGTTTAAGCACAGAAGAAAGGATCATGAGTTAAACGACGCGTCGTTTCGCGGTGATGCTGTTGGTTTTGCTGTTAGTAATCGTAATGATAATAATGACGCGACTAATACAAGTGCCAACAAACTCCAATTAGTGGCAGTGCCAGTTGTGCGCAATTCTTGAGTCTTTTTTTTTTTTTTTCTTTTTGTTTTGTTGATTTTGTATTAAATTTCCATTGAATTGTTGTTCTTTCAATAGCGTTAAGTGTTGTTCCACTTGCATGTAAAGGTGCACAGTAGTTGTGTAAATTGATGATGATGATGCCTCCTTGTATATTTATTTATTATTTAAATTATTATGCATTTTGAACTCTTTTCATTATTTGCGTTCATCTTACCTGCTAATATTTAAGAGCCAAGGTTTGTCCCTATTTATAATACTTATGTTAAACCTTTAAGAGATAAATTACTACTCTTCAATGGAATTCAAAAAAATCTAATCTAAAATGATAGTGATGCATGCCCAAAAGATTGATTTAGTATTGAGTCTGTTCAATTCCATTAGCGTTACAAAGTTAATTAGAATCCAATTAAGTTGAAGGGAATAGAATTACCATTCTAAAGATAAGATGGTTTCGATACTATTTTTTTTTCCTTCAATACTTTATTGGGTTCGATCCCTAAGTATAGTGTTGGTTTAAAATTTGGAATGAAAAGCTATACCGCCTTAGTGGTCCTCCTCTGCTCAAGAAGAATTGATTCTAACAGTAGGATATCTGTGGTTTCGACGAAAAATTATAAAGAAATTTTGAACTACCCCTCCGTTCCATACCGATTATTAATAAGAAATTGAGGGGTATTTGAATAAGGATAGGACATGTTAAATTTTTTCTTATTATTGACAATAATTACTTGGACCTAATTGTTTGTTAGATTACAATTCCGTACTATAAATCATCTTGTTCTAGAGTGGCTGACGGCAGACCTAATCCTTTGTCTCTAATTAGCACCGAATCCCAAGGTGACCTGCCAAAGGCAGATTTTAAACCATTAACGAAATGAGTATGTTTTTCTTTTGGGGTCCTTTTCAAGTTTGAAAGTTTTCGGCATCCTAAGGGCCTAAGTATTCAAGAGCAGAAACCCCTCAAGTCTTGACTGAGGTCAAAATTGGTTTATTTATTTCCTGCGCCACCTTATGGGTTCCAACAAAATAATCGGTGTTTCTAATTGATACAGAATAATTGCTTTTGGTCCACTCCCTCATTACCAAGAGATGAAAAATAATGATTGAAAGAAATTCGCGCCAAAGTACTATTATGGGAATCTAATCTCATTGAATTGTAATACCTTTTTATTAACAACAAAGTTGAAAGTGTAAAAGAATCTAACGATTCGGGGTTGGCTGCTCGATATATCACACGTCACAGTAGTTGACATTGATATAACTTAAAATAGTGATTAAGATGCCTATGACATTATGCTATTGAAAATATTTTTCACCAAATAAAGTATTAGTAAAGTGCTAACAACTTTGGAATGGGAGACAAATATTATTGTAACACCTAAGGCGTGTAGAGTTTTGCACACAACAATTCGCAAGCACGCATGCAAACTGGTATTTGCACACATAAAAGTAAATTTCTGATGACACATGTAACAAAAAATTATATGTTCTCTCCTTCTCTGAGGAGACAATTTAAGTTTGGTATTTAACAGTAATAAATCAAATAAATATACATAAAAGACATGCTGATTTTTCTTATTCCTCTAGGATACGGAGCCCGATGCAGAGAGAAAAAAATTACAGGGATTTCTTGAAGAGAATGGATAGGATAGCAGCAGTTTAAGGTACCTATTGTTCAAGGGGAATCCACTCGATTTCTAGATCTAATTCTCCAGATTCAACATTCTGAAGCTTGAGTGACATCGCCTGTTTAACCTTACCTTCAATAATATTAACTATACTATCTTCAACAAGTGCATTGTCATCAGATTTTAACCATTTTCCTATCTGCATATCGCCAAACATTCCAGCGTCACCAAATGCCATAGCAGACGTTAGCAGGGGCTGAAGATCAATGTCTGCTTCTCCCATTATATCATCGGCAGAAAACATGTCGTGATCAAACACTTTCTGCAACCCAGCCAATGGATAAGATAATGTCAGATAAGAGCAGTAGGCATAGATAACTAATAAGGGTAAGATTTTCATTCAACCAAAGCTAGAGAAGAAATGAATGAAAGCAGTAGCCATAGACCATCATGGCAAACATTCCTCCTCAAATGTCAAGGAACGGGGATGGAGAGAGGAACTCATTATCCGCAATGATGTAGCTATATACAATAGGATATAGATAGAAGTTAGTTTCTGTTATTCACAATATGAAAATTCAATCATACCAATTTTAACGGCCCATATTGCTCAGGAACGGACAGCATAAGTTCCTCATTCCAGACTGGATTCAAGTTACTCTTCATTACAGTTGTCTGGGCAGTCTGTAGGCAATAACGCCAAATCAATTTCAGAAAGAAATTTATCACCATTTATGATTCTTCAACTATAAACAAAAGATAAAGAGCAACAGTTAGCGAAGAATGAAGAACAACCAACCTGTGTGCCAAGGCTCAAAACAACATACGGATCACTTGTCTTTATATCTCTGATGGCTAAATTTGTGCCTTTAATCACTTTCACCTTCAACATTCCAATAAATTCCACCATACCTTCCTGTTGTTACCACCAATATCAGTCACAGTCCATATCACTCATGACTCGAGAATATAGCAGCATTGCTATTGCTGCCAAGGTAGTAAAGGTGGATAATGCAACATGCCTCATCTCATCTAATATTAAATTATCTTTGATTAGAAGACTTTCATGTCATCTGGGTACGACAATGATTCGACTCAGTGGAAATCTAGTTCACAAAAGATGCTTGCTCAAAATATTGTCAAAACCCAACATTTCTCGCACATTCACAAATCAAGTTTTTAATTACTCAGAGAAGTAGTAAGATAATAGGACGAACAAATTCATAAAATAAAATTACCATTCTCTGTGAACTTCCAGCACTACTTCGAAAACTATTCATAAAACCTTTTGCCGAACTTGATTGTAGAGTACTGCTGCTTTTTCCAGACACGATGCGCAACTAGGTTTCAAAAATTCTTGCAACTCATATTTTGACCTGCAGCCAAAATACTCAATTAAAATGACATTCAATTAACTAGAGAATTCACCTGAAATGTTGAAAAGAGCGGACCAGAAAGTCAAGAAAATAATATATGACTTGATATCAGAGAGAGAGAGAGAGTCAACGACCTACATGCTACAGCATTACTACGTCATGCTGATCAGATATATTTTCAAAATGAACAAAATGATGCAAAGATCAGCAGATATACTGTGCATTGTGTATATGAAAACACTAGTATTATACCCATGCGATGCACAGGATAATAAGTAGAAAAATATAAAATTAAATTAATTTTAATTTATAGAATGATCATATGATAAAGACAATGTATAGAAATATTAAATATGTTAATAACACTACAATATAATAATAAAAACAATTCATCTAAAAAAATATTTAAAATTCGATCTCATTCTATCTACATATCTAATTTTAAAATTTGATTTTATATAGGTCAATTTTGAAATTTAAAAAATTAGATTAATTGTTAAGAAAATCCATCAATAAGTAATTTTATATCACGTTTTTTAATAGTTTCAATTTTTAGTAAATTTTCAAAATTTCAAATTTCAACATGCTTTAGAAGTTGCCAAGTGGCATAGGTTTTCTATTAATGGTTCGTAAATATTAATAATACAGATGTCTAACCGTATAAACTTTGCACGCAGCTCATGACTGGCATCCGGTCCAGGTTTTGTATATCCTTCAGGAATATAAGCCTCATAAATTGAGTTAGCAGAAGAATTCCCCCAACTTCAATCATCGCATCAATTTCTTCATCTGACCATTCATCCAGAGTCACAGACAAAACCTGAAAGCAAAAAATAATGCCATCAAACAAATAAATTAAGCTCAGCATTTATGTCACTGAAAACAAACTAGGCCATATCACGCGAATCAATGTCTTAAAAAAAGGCTATAGCCTAAGATCATATTAACATACACAGCTAATAGACCAAGTAAAAAAAATTGGAAGATGTGAATGAAACAGGTAGAAGGATCATAGTCATCAGTCATTTTGTTGAAGAATGGCTTTGCTTAGATGTTTCATAATTACATGCCAAACTTTATACTTAGATGTTTGAAAAATGCACTCTCAACGTAGAACTTAACAGTTTAGGCTAGTCGAACTCGACCAAACACAAGGTTCATCCCCAAAATGAAAAATCACAAGCTGAAACTGAGCTGCAATTGACATGACCTAATGATTTTCTTGAAATGATCACCATACTTTTTCTAATAAATTTCTATTCATTTGGTCAAAATAGCTAGTGTACTTCTCTTTTAACTAGCAGTTATGGATAGGCGTTTGCCACTTTTCACTTATTAATGCAGGAACTTGTGTCTAGCAGTTGTATCTGATTACTAACTGCTTTGAAAAAAATTGACTTGCACACTGGATCCGAGAAAAGTTGAGACACGCAAGGCATGAAAATGACTTAATTTTCAACTGCTTTTTTTACCACTTCAGTCATATAAAAAAGATGCACATTTTATACCTTCAAACAAAATGTTTAGTAGGTAAAAGAATGAAGAAAACCAAATAGCACAATACTGTTAACAAAGGGCAACACTATATTGCAAGTTTGTGATAATAGTAAAGAAAATAGATATACGAACCTCCAGAAGTTAGACATGGTTAGTTATTTCCATGAATTATGAATATGTTTAAAATGATAAATAGAATCAACACCAAGAGAGATGCCTTGTGACAACTGAAGTTATACATAGTTTCATTGCTAATGCCTAATTGTCTTATGCATCTAAGACAAGTAGCTGAAATTCTTTGCACAAAACCATGTCTCAACCTCAAATTGAAATACATGTTTTGCCAACTAAGAAAAATGCAAGAACATGATGTCTGATTACAGATGTATTAGAGGATAAGTCAATACCCCTATTTGCAAATTTTGCACTTTCAATCTCAAGGGAAAAAAAAGTTAGTCTTTCTTTCTCCTCTTTTATTGATATAAAATTTGCTTTTCACAGAATGAAGATGGGGAACATTCATGCATAGCATTTAGTGTAAAATGAAAACAAATGCAGCCAGACACAATAAAATTTACAACACTAATTTACTGGGCACAACCTTATGAAAGTGATTAATTCTGTTATTTTTCTTCCATACAATGCCAAATCCATTTCTTTCACATGTTGTAGAAAAAAACTACCCAGAATTACCAGTCTTTCAATTTGTCAAGACAATGGAGAACACTCAGTTCAAACTTAAAATATTAAACATTAGGAAAAGAAAAATCATGTTGAGTAGAGTGGATCCAGCAATGCCTTCCACTTCAATAATACTGGTGAATAGTTTACCTTTGATATATGAGTACCAAGGCTTCTGTGCACACCACAACATTTTAAGCAAATAAATACTCCAATATTGGCTGACCTGAAATGCAGTTAGCAAAAATGAGCAACTTAAAAAACAAATATCCATGCCACTTTCTCCATCATATTTTATTCACGTAGGTAGTTTCCTGCAGCTTAAAGGATACATATATTCATTAACCATTCACAGAATAAAATCAACAGCTCCAACTGTGTATGGTAATGGTCATTAATATGAACCACAAACATCATGAGGGCAAAGGTCAAATACTTACGCCCATTTAGGATCAGGAGCATTACAATCAGCACAAAAACGATTATCCTTTTGTTGCAATAAATCTTTCAATCTTCTTCTACCTGTAAAAGGCCTGGTAATCATTCAACTTCTCAAGAAAAAACAAATGAAAATAGCTCTGCAATTCCCCTGGTCACTGTCTATTTCTATTTCTATTCCATAGGAAATCTAAAGAATCTTAAGCTACTACACTTAGGTTCATATTCTTTACGTTATGTTTGGATGAAGGCGTTTGGAAGGGAAGGGAAAGGAAAATAAGTTTTTCATTTAAGGTGAATATTCAAATATTTGTGTTTCCATTTTAACAGAAAAAGAGATGAAAGGAGTGAGATTTTATGTAACCTTCCAATCATCCCTTATTTATTTTCGTAAATATTTTATAACTTTCACAATTTTCAAATGAAAAATTAACCCTCCCTTACCTTTGTCTTCAAACCTCCCATTGAAGCATATCCTTAGTAGCTCAAACAATTGATAACCAGATAGTTTATTCACAAATAAAGCATGCAATTCTTGACTAGAAACAGTTGCAAGTCGTGACCAACTAGTCATTTGTTGAAACCCCTAACATCTTTGCGTCAATAAACAGTATCAGGAATGTATGGAAAAAAGGTAACCTAATAAAAGCAAAAATGTTCTTGCGTCAAACTTTACTGTCAAGGGGGGGGGGAGGAAAATGCCATATAGCCAGAACTATTCTAACAAAGTTTCGTGTAGCATGAGTTTGTATGCTAATTGACTCTTGCATAGATGAGTCCCCACCACTTCATCTTATCTAACAAGTAGCAACCACTCTTTCATCCAGTTGAATTCTCTCAAAATTGTTGCTCATATTTTCTAGCAGTGTGATGTTACTCAAAATAAAACTCATGCATAGAATTTGGCAATAATTTGTAATTGATATATTATGTGATTGTATGTTCGTTGGAGAAAAACCAACAACAGAATAAGTTCAATTTTGTGAAATTGAGAACATTACGTTGGATGAGTGACCATACTAGATATGATAGAATTAAGAATGAATACGGATAGCACGTATTGTAAGAAAGGATGTAGAATTTTGCCTTATGTGGTTTCGTCATGTGCAGAGAAGACTTGTAGAAGTCCCAGGAAGGAGAGTAGATCAGATGGAAGGTACCGTTATAGCCAAAACTATTCTAACAAAGTTTTGTGTAGCATGAGTTTGTATGCTAATTGACTCTTGGATAGATGAGTCCCCACCACTTCATCTTATCTAACAAGTAGCAACCACTCTTTCATCTAGTTGAATTCTCATCAAAATTGTTGCTCATATTTTCTAGCAATGTGATGTTACTCAAAATAAAACTCATGCATAGAATTTGGCAATAATTTGTAATTGATATATTATGTGATTGTATGTTCGTTGGAGAAATACCAACAACAGAATAAGTGTGAAATTGAGAACGTTACGTTGGATGAGTGACCATACTAGACATGATAGAATTAAGAATGAATACGGATAGCACGTATTGTAAGAAAGGATGTAGAATTTTGCCTTATGTGGTTTCGTCATGTGCAGAGAAGACTTGTAGAAGTCCCAGGAAGGGGAGTAGATCAAATGGAAGGTACCCTTATAGTTAGGTAGAGGAAGATCAAAATAAAACAAGTGAGACCATTAAGAAAGATTTAGAATTTAATGGTTTGTCAATAGATATGGTTTATGACAGGGCAATATGGCATTGCTTAATCCATGTAATTGACCTCACCTAGAGAGACAATGCTTGGTTGGTTACTGGTTAGTTGGTGTTGTTCTAATGGACCAGATAAAAACTCAAATGCATAAGCCATTAGAGGAACTAAAGGACATTTTTACACTGTATTAGGAATTAGGATTTTGGATCAATCATCTCCATGTATTAGAATAGGCTGTCTCTTGGATGAGCTTTGTTGTTCTGAGGCAACTACGATATTCTCTCAGTTGTAAGCACCTCATCAATATATATTACCATACTAAGAATCACAAAATTACCTGAGGCAGGCCTCCCAAGGTTCATGCGAGAATTATTCATTGACATGCTAAAAGCCCACAATGAGGGCTGCAACCTCAATGTCAGTCAACCAAAACAACCTGAAAAGGAAGAAGAAATATCTGTTTAAACAAAGTTATTGTCACTGCCTAAAAACCAGAGACCCCCCAAAATCCAGCAATCATAAAACTACTCCACTACATTATTCCTACACCCCGAAAAAACAAGAGAAGATTGAGATAATTATATAATCAACAGAACAATTCCAGCATAAGATAGTCTAATCTCAAAAAAAAAAAAGGGTAAATAGATAGAACAGTACACAGAGAGAGACGATAGCATAACAAAAACTCAGTTCTTTAGATCATTTGCAAATTTGATTCTTTTTGTTCACCGGTTACGAACTATAATACATTAGTAACATGTATAAATACATAATATTGGTTCTCTTGGCTAGTTGGCAGCTCCGGGAGTAGATAAAAATTAAAAAGACATGGAAAACAATTAGGCTATGGGGTATACTCCATTTTCTTCTTCCAAGCGAAACAAATCCCAAAGTACTCAAAAAATACAAAAAGTAAAATAACAACAAAAAATATGCACATTGAACCCCAACAAGCAGAATTTATTTATTTATTTTTTTGTCTCAGCAACCAAATATCAAATTTGAGATTTCTTTACCTACAATGAATTGGATAATGATGCAATCAGCAGTTATAAGAACCAACGCTGGTAGATCGAATTGTCAAATGTAAAATGGATTTGTTCTTGATATACTGATCAAAATTCAGCCGGGGGAAATAAAATTCAACGGCTACCTTGCTAATGAATGAATCTTATCATTATGAAATCAACGACATTGAACAATAAATAAAATAATATAATAAACAAAGAGAATTTGGAAGAAAAAAAAAACAGTGAATGTGGAATTGAGAAAAGAATGATAGAGTAAATAATAATAATAATTAAAAAAATGACCATGGGAATAGTAGTTACCGGAGAATGAAAATGGAGGAATTGAAAAAATGGGGTGCGTTTGAAAATTCACTTTGAGAGAGGAACGGAGAAAGCTAGAGACAGAAAGAGAGGGAGAGATTTGAGGAGAGTTGGGATGTGTTCTTCGTTGTCCCTATTTACCATTTGGATTGTTTCATCCCAACGACATTCTATTTACTAGTGAATTGTTAATTCACATTTTTAAAAAAAAATTATAATTTATTTATTTATTTGTTATATATATATTTTAAATTTATTACTTTTTAAAAAAAATTTATAACTCCCTTTAATTGTTTTAATTTCCTGTAACTTTTATATTATAGACATTTTTGAAAATTTAAAATTTGAATATCAAAAGGTAGTTAGAGGGAAAATTTTCTTTTATATATAGTATAGATTTTAAGAAATTTAAAATTTGGATATCAAAAGATAATTAAAGGGAGAAATTTTCTTTATATATAGTATAAATTTATCTATTTATTTATTTAGTATCACAGTAACAATTATATGCGATTCTATTTTTCTTCATATTTTTGTGAAATATTCAACGCACTAGTTGACAAATATTATTAAATATGAATTTAATTTGCATGAATCATCGTATAAAAATATTGAGAATAGTATTTTAGGTACGTTAAGAGTAAACTCTAAGAAAAAGCTCCACGTAGATATTTAATCATTTATTGTCACGTAATTATAAGTATTTAATTTAGCTATCTAATCTAATATCTTAAAACTTTTACAAATTGAAACATATGGTTGGATGATACAGTAAATATATCAAAATTAAATTCATTAAATATTCACACCAATAGTATGTATGAGTTTAATTTTGACATATTAATAATATTAAAAAATTGAATAATAATATGTATACAATATTATTGTACAATATTTTTAGAATAGAGGTTAAAAAACAAAGACGGTATAGACCCACTACAATTTCTTATTTTTTTAGACCCACCACCTTCGTTGTTTTTTACCTATGTTGTAAAAATGATATATCACCTTCTTTGTTTTTTATCTATGCTGTAAAAATGATATATAATATTATTGTATACATGTCATTATTTAAAAAAATTCATACTATCATTCTATGAAATCTTTTTATTTGCATGATGGTATAAATAATATGTGTAAAAGTTAATTATTATAATTGATAGGATAATATATAATTAGGTGATAATGTATTTTTTTTCATAAGGTAAGCCGTGGCGAAGATGACTAAAAGTTAGGGGGCAATAATACTTAAAGTGACGATATATAGTCTTAATCATTAATCTAATAATTTTTCTAATTTGAATTTACACTCACAATGATAAATAACTTACACAATATTAAATGACTATTTAATGGATATAAGATATATTTTGAATAAAGAAGATTTTTATATACACTAATAAGGGAAATTTATTATTTCTTGATAAATATGTTAACAAAATAAATTTATGAGTTTAATTTCTATGCACTGACAATGTAAATATTTTTTACATTGTCATACAATCATGTAACAATATATTAGTAAAAGTGGTTAAATTTTATATCCATTACTTGAAAAGTTATATAAACGAGATGAAATAATTAGATGATAGTGTAGAAAAAATTTTACACTGTCATTACATAGAAATTAAACTCTAAATTTTAAGTTATAAATATACAAATAAAATGTTTTGATGACAACATAGTAAACATAGGAAAAAATTTTAGTGGACTTTTTCTATCTCATATAATAAGACATATTAAATATTTAATAATCATACTAATCATATATATTTTTATGAAAGGCAGCTTGGCTCTAAAGAAGCTCGGCCACTGAACGGGAGTGCACCGAAAGAAAATTTTGATCTTATTATTAATAAAATAGCAGTATTTTATTATTATATAAGGTAATACTGCGATATAAAGTTTGTAAAGATGAAGATAATTTGGTAGATATTTAATGAAAATAACATTTCAGTTCATACCAAAAAAATTACATTTCTGTAATTAATAAATATTTCGGTGGAGATTCAAAACATAGTATTTTTTTTTTGGGTAAAAAATATTTTACACATTAAACTTTATGTTATGTATAGTTTATACTCTGAATTTTCAAAATGTGTATAATAAGTAACTTTTCAAATAGTGGAAAACATCCTTCTATTAAGTTGACATTCATTTTTCATTAAATAATTATGTGCATATCACGTACATAATTAAATAGATAAAATTATCCTTCTGTTAATTAAACCATGCATGTCATGTTTTTGCTAACATGTCCATTAAGAGACATACTACGAATAGACTAACATCTTTCTTAGTTTCAGAGATGGTATGATTAAACAATAGGTTCAAATTATTAGAATATATTAATAGTATTACTTATATATAAAATTTATATTATAATATTCAATTATATTTATTTCCATGCACGTTAATTTAATTGGGAGATGCCCAGTAGAATATCACTATATCATGGACATGTCAATTAATGTGCATGACACAAAAAAATGTGACAACATAGTAATGGAAACAAGGTTATGGATTAATGTAACTCATATTTGCAACTCCACATATTAAAGGTCCGTTGATTAAACTTTTGGGAGAATTACTCTTGAAAAAAAGAAGTTGGAAAATTTTATTTTAAGAGAAATTATTTTTAAAAAATTTTATTTGTTTTTGCTTTGAGTATTTTGAAAGTAAGTTTAAGAGAATGATTTTTGTTTAGATATGATAAAAGTAAAATTTCTTTTAGTTATTAATGTGAGAGTAATAGTAAGGTTTTATCTCAAAAGTATTTTTCATAGAGTGAAAAGTATATTGAGAATACTTCTCCCAATAGTATTTTGGCTCGTTTCAATGATCTTTAGGAAAAATATCATTTTTTAATTGATTTTTTTAAATAATAACTTTTGAAAAAATAAAAGTTGTTTTACATTTAGATGTAACATCAATTTATGTTCAAATATAATATCAAAGGATCTTCATTTATTATCAAACATCATTTTTATGATATACAAAATATCTTTTCAGAAGATAAAAATTTAGGCATATTTGATTTGAGTTTTCATTTTCATTTTTAGTTTTTATGATTTTGTGAAGGAAATCCTAAAACTGAAAATGAAAACTAAAATTTATAGTTTTAAATTTTCGATACTTCTTCACAAAATTTGAAAAACTGAAAATGAAAACTAAAAATTCAAACCAAATAGGTTCTAGTTTCTCAAAGAAAATCATTTTTTTGCCTTTTCTTGTGATCATGCTTTTACTTAAAAAAATTGATCCAAACATGCTGAAAAAACACAAACCAAAATAATGGGATCCATACAACTTATTTCAATTTCTTGAAAAATACTTTTAATAAAATAAAAAACTTATCAAACACATTGAGTTATTGTGCAATTTCATTCTCATTCTACTAAAGGTACTTTTAAAGCTCTACAATGCAAAACCAAACCAGCACTAAGAAGTTAACTTTTAAGGGTATGTTTAGTTAAGAAGTAAAATTGGACATAAATTTTTCCTAACCAAATTTTATGTGTAATTTTACACATAAAACCCAATTAAAATACAGTTACTCCCATACCCATAGAATTGAAAAGGGTTTGAGTACCCTTCATAGATGATCCAATAGGTTTGTGACATATGGATAACTTATCCTATTAAATTGGTGACATGGTAAGACTAAAATAATTATTAAAGAAGACTACATTAACTTTTATTTACATATATATCCGTCAAATCATCTGCTTCCTCCACCTTCTCTATACAGATACAACCACCCACATGCTTCCTTTTTCCATCGCAATGTTCTCCATCAACCCCTTTTGTATCTTGTTCACCGCGTTAGCCACTGTTGCAACACTTCTAATAAAGTCTCCTTTGAATGATTAAAAAAAAAAATCAAAATCCTTTCTTCTCATCCTTAGTTAAGAAAAGATGCCCTATACTTCTATGAGATTATGGCACCAATAAACATAAAATACAAACAACACAGAGATAAGGCACAGAGCACACAACAAAAGCATAACAATATCATTTTTTTCATACATGGCAAATCAAACAAAAAAAAAGGTCGGTGGTTGATTTTGTGCATAAACTAGAAACAAAGCACTAGTTTTTCAATTTCAAAAACAAAAAGCCCCACCAACAACGTTGATGATCCTTGTTCGATGATATCCTCATGGTGCCCGCAACACCCATCTTGCCACCAAACCACCGCACACAATCGTCAAGTTCATCCTCGCACCACATTGTTGTGGGCCGCATATTACTTTGGCTCTATGAATTTGAAAATCATTTTGCGATTGAACACTCAACCCTAAATCATTTGTCTCTTAAAGAAATTGGCTTAAGAATAGAGGTTGGGATGCTTGTGTTTTAAGATTTGTGGAATTACAAGGTTTATTGGAGGTGAATTTGGAGATGCTATGGTTAGATATTTGGGAACAAATTAAATGTAGATCTGAGAATTGTGATTTTGTTTTTCAAAAATTTCTTTGATGATTTTACAACTCATTTTTTAAATTTAAATTGAAGAAGGTTAGAATAGCAACAAAAATAAATAAATAAATAAATTCTGACATCTCAGCCTATGAGTTGGTAATATTTGTGTCACTTCACATATTATGAGTGGTCCATGTAGAATGGGTGTGGAAGAGGATATTACATGCACAATTCAGAGGGATAACTTTTGCACACCATATGCCAGCAATCACAAGAAGACAAAAAGGGAATGAGGTGGAGCGTAGACATTAAAAAACTGAGCTCATAATAGCAACTTCTTTAGATGAAAAAGTGGTCACATGAGAAGGAAAGCTGAAAGCTTTCGCACCATCCATGTACCCCTATTTCTCTGTTTCTTTCTCAAACAAGCTCTCTCTTCTCTTTCTCAAACGCAGCTCTCAAATGCAAATGGTGCTTGTCTTTTTCCTCCAAGCTGTGATGCGAGTTGACTCTTGTAAAAGAACTTTGTCCTTATAACCAGGCTGATTGTTGTGACTTCGATCCCTGCATTGTTGTGAAGAAATTGTTGGGGGTTGGTGCTGAGTTTGAGTGCTCTTTGTCATTGTGTGTGAAGTGGATCGCAAGACAGGGTACTCTATTATATGATGGGTCATGATATTGGGTTTTTTCGTCCTAGTTGGATAGAGGTGTAATTGTTCTTGAGATTTATTTAGGACAAGAACTGGTAGCTAATATTTGTTGTGAAACTTGTAGAAACGGAGAATAAGTAGCATTTTTTTCCTTTCTTAGGGTTTATATGCTATGTTCTGTTACGTAGTCAGCATATATGGTATGTTCATAGTTGGATTTAGATCTGATTGTGTTGGCTTAGTGTGTTGGCTTATTGTCCTTATTATGTTCATAGTTAATATATATGGCTTAGTGTTTTTCCTTAATTTTTGTACTATCATAATAGGTGATGGGTAGAGAAAGCACAAAGAATGAAAGAGATGTCAAATTTATTGAATACTTAATTTTATTTTATGTTATGGTCTATTCTATGGGTCCTCTTAATTTGAAAGTTTGAGCCTCTTAAAAATTATAAACAGTCAAGGGAAGAAATAAAGAGGGTGATAGAATGTGGGCTTTGTTGTTTTCTTTTTATCTATGTGGGATAGGAGATATGATTGTCTATGATATTTTTGTGAGACAAGCGTTGTGATCTCTTGTTATTTATTATCAAAGTTGTAAAAGATGCAAAATTACAACCTAGTGACACACTTATGTTCACTTATAAGTAGACTTATAGGCATATATGCGATTCTTATTTATGTGGACAGAACATAACTATGATATGATATCCATATTCTATTTATATGAAAGACAAGTATACCCTATTTCCTGACACGAATGGTATAAGTGAGGTGAATAATAATTTTTTTTCTCATTGGGTTTAGGTGATTTCAGGGTATATGATTGCATTCTATGGAAGGGCTTAGCAACTATGAGCCAACTGTTGGCATGCAATTTAGGACGCTAGATGTTGTTAAAGCATTCTATGGTGATTGTGCAACTAAAAGTGGCTTTGGATGGAGGTACGAACTTAAAAAAAGGACTAGATGGAGAAGTAAATTATATTATTCTTTGTTGCTTACGAGAGGAAACCGTTAGTCAAAAATTGCAACAAGTGTGAAGACACTCCCTAGGAGTGCATTGAAATGTGAAGCAAAGATCAGTGCATCCAAGGGAGAAGATAATTTGTGGTATATTACGAAAGTGGCTTTGGAGCATTGCCATGATCTAGCCCAATAAAAGGGAGATTGTTTAATAAAAATAGGAAGCTTAACATGCACATGCAAAGAACCATAGATGTGAATGATGAGGCGGGAGTTAGGATCAACAAGACGTGCCGGTCTCTTGTCGAAGATCCTGGGGGTTATGAAAACTTGTCATTTGTCAAACGAGATGTAAGGAATTATATCAACAAGGAAAGGCGTGTCATAGGAAAAGAAGGGATGCGAAGACATTGGTTAGTTACTTCTGTAGAATGAAGGAACAAAATAGAAACTTCTGTTATGATATTGACTTGGATGAGGAGTTTCACGTAAGAAATGTGTTTTGGGTTGATTCTAGAAGCAGGCAGCATATTAAGCATTTGGGGATGTCATTAGCTTTAACACAACTTACTTGACAAACAAATATGACATGCCCTTTGCTACTTTTGTAGGTGTAAACCACCATGGGCAATCAATTTTACTTGGATGTGGTCTACTTTCATCTGAAGATATAGAGTCATTCATGTGGCTTTTTGATAGTTGGATCAGATGCATGTCTGATAAGACCAGAATGGGATGTCAGGATCAATGTAGGGCCATGCAAAAGGCCCTTCAAATAGTTTTACCTAACACTCAACAGGTAGTGTTTGTGGCACATCATGAAAATGATCCCAGAGAAGCTTAGGGGATATGGTGCATATAACGGGATCAAGTGTGCTATGAAAGATGCCATTTATGAATCACACGAAGGATGAATTTGAAGAGAAATGGGTTTCTTTTGTGAAACAATCTGATATTGAGGAAAATGATTGGTTGAGTGTCTTTTCTTCGAAAGGCATAAATGGGTTCCAATATTCCTGAAAAATGACTTTTGGGCAGGCTTGTTGACGACCCAAAGAAGCGAGAGCATACATGCCTTTTTCGATGGATATGTGAATGTGGCTACTAGCTTACAACAATTCGTTAAGCGTATGACAATGCTCTCTGGAGTAGGATGGAAAAGGAGATTAAAGCTGATTTCAATTCAAGAAACACAATAATCCCGTGTGGTTCAAGTCTGCCATTGAGAAACAATTTCAATGTGAATATACCCTGCGAATTTGGATCGCGGGACGCGAAAAATTGTTTGTAAAAATTGGGAGTCGCCACCAAGTTTATTTAAATAAATTGGGAAAACATGGAAAAACCCTTTTATTTTAAAAGGAATGATCTTTAAAACCATATTTGAGTTCGGGAGTTGGTTATGCATAGCGAAGGGTAGGAATTTAATCCTACGCACCCTAGTACACCGTCCTCGTACCTTAATTGATTTGTGCAAATTATTAATAACCTTTCAAAATATTCATTTTTATATTTTTTATTTACAATAAATTTTTTTTAAAAAAAATTAAGGAACACCAAGCTGTCACAACTCAGTGTGAAATGTTAAGTTAACAAGCTGTTATGACTAAATTAACCTTTTTTATTTGAAACAAAAAAAAACAAATTAAGTTGAATACATGGAAATAAAAAAAAAACTCCTATAAATCATAAATATTTACAAATAGGACAAAATTATGAAAATTTAATTTTGACTTGACAGGATTCGAAATCCCTCCTACATATCCTCCGTAATGGGGAACTCAAAGTCACGTAGTTCTATAGAAAATGTGTGTGTTGATGGATTTTAATTAGAGGAAAATAAAGATGTGTTGATGATTTTTAATTGTAAAAGGATTTTATGAAGAAATTAAAATCCACTTTTGCACAGGGATTTAGAATAGTGTGAACTATACAATAAGCCCTTACATTCTTATGAAACTTGAGGATGATAAATCATACATCAAAATCATAAATTGTTGCATGGATTGAATATTATTTTATTTTTTGACAAAATCTAATTTTAACAAAATTAATTCAGAGATATAAACACACAATTAAGCAAAACACATAAGCATACACAGTAATTAAAAATAAAATTAATTCATGAACACAATTAATTCAAACACACGACACATATAAAATGATAAAACTAAAAAAAATATAATAATTATTTTTATTATTTTTTTATCTTTTTATTAAAAATTAAATTCACTCAAAATCAAAGAAATAATTAAATCACTCTTTTTGCATAATTAAATTACTTCTAAAATCAACTTATTTAATTCTACTTGAACGATTTAAGATGGTTGCTAAAGAAACATGTCATAAACCTTCTTCAATAAATCAAAATACTCAAGAATTTATTTTGAATCAAACTAAACAAAACTTCTTTTTTTAATCCAAATAAACTTAGGCCCAACCAAACAAAATCAAAATCCAACACAAAAATAAATAAATAAACAAAATAAAATAATAATAATAATAATAGTAATAATAACCTTACCAACTTTCAACACTCACACACGCACTCAACTCCACACAAACACACGCACACGTACACTCTCAACACTCACTCTCTCTCTCACTTTTAACACACATATACACTAAAGAAAGGAAAAAAAGAAAGATGCGAGAGAGATTGGAGACTGGAGGATAAGAGATAGAGAGAACTGAGAGAGAAGGAGAAAATGAAGAACGAAGAGGGAGATCCGCGAGAGAGTGAGGCGGAAAGGCTCCAACGCGGAAAGGGAGAGAAAGGTGTCCGGAAAGCAAGACCAAGGGGGAAGGAAGTTTCGAAGAAATGGCAAATCCAGGCGAATCGACGGTGGTCCTGGGTTCTCCAATTTCGTGGAGGTTGGGTTGGTGGTTGCAAGCTGGCGGAAATCGTGGTAGTTGTAACATCCCTTGCCGCTTTATGAATTGCCGACTGTCCACAAGCCAACAGGTCTTTCAACGTGCTTGTCCTCACTCACACGCTTCCTAAGAAAACTTCCCAGGAGGTCACCGATCCCAAAATTACCCCAAGTCAAGCACGCTTAACTATGGAGTTCTTCGTGATGGGCTCCGAAGAAAGATGCATCTTTGTGGCATAGGTAGTACCAATCAATTCATATAAGCCCTCCTTAACTGTATAGTCTCATACCTATGCAACTCAGGATCCCTCTCATTCGGATGTGTAATCGGTTCATTCATGTACCCCTCGCTGGAGGCAGGAGCCGCTCCTTGTCCATGCCCTCACAGGCGATCACTCCTTGCCTCGTCCGGGCGTACATGCCCACCAGCTTCCGCATGGTTCGTCCCGAACAGCACGTCCTGGGAAGGTGTAGGCTTGATACCATTTGTAACATCCCTTGCTGCTTATGGATCCGACTGTCCCCACAAGCCAACAGGGTCTTCAGCGTGCTTGTCCTCACTCACACGCTTCCTAAGAAAACTTCCTAGGAGGTCACCCATCCCAAAATTACCCCAAGTCAAGCACGCTTAACTATGAAGTTCTTTCGTGATGGGCTACCAAAAGAAAGATGCATCTTTGTGGCATAGGTAGTACCAATCAATTCATATAGCCCTCTTAACTGTATAGTCCATACCTATACAGACTTCAGATCCTCTCATTCGGTTCATTCATGTACCCCTCCGCTTGGAGGCGGAGCCGCTCCTTGTCCATGCCTCTCGCACAGGCGATCACTCCCTGCTCGTTCCGTTGCAGGAGTGGCAGGTCAGGCGGGATGGGGGTGAGGTGTTTGGTTCGGTCATGCGTGGCGTGAGAGGCTCGATGGAGACAGGAGGTCAGATCCATAGCAGGGTGCACCGTTGCCGAAGGGGAGCAAGATGGTGCAACAGTGGTGAAACCGAAGGCGGAGCTTCACGGCGGTGAGTGAAGTGCGGATCTATGGTTGGCGGTGGTTGCGGTTCGAGATCGCGGTGGTGTGCGCGGGTGTGGCGGAGAGATTGGGGTGCATGCATGGGTGTCAGAAGCCGCGCGAGTGCGAGGAGAAGGGAACGGCGGCCTCAGCTCGCCTCACTAAGGCCGCATCTCGCTGTTCGCGACGGGGATGGAATGGCGGCATCAGCGCCTCACCGAGGTCCTCTTTCCTTCGTTTTGTCTCTCCTTTTCTAGATGATGGCTGGCTTGAGGTTATTAGTTTTAACTGATTTTCAGCGGGGTTCTTTGGCCATGGCGGTGGTTTTAGCTATCTGCGGCGATGAGGGTGGTTCAAGTGATGGTTGGCGGCGAAGTTTGGTGGGTGATAAGGAAGATGATAATGATGTGAGGAGAATGATGATGATATGTGGCCAAAGAGGAAGAGGAGGAGGAGGTCGGTGTTGGTAGCGTGGTGGAGGGCACAGCCTCCCTTTTTTTCTTCCCAATTTTTTTTATTTTGATACCAAAAAAGAAAAAAAATACCTATGCTACTGTTGTTGCTTCTAATTTACTTTGGGGTTGTATTGCTGGTTTTCCCTTCAAAGTTTTTGCCAATTCCTGTTATGATGTATTGGTGTAATATTCTTTTTTGTTTTTTTCTTTGATGGTCCTTTTCTGGTGTTGCTCTCTGTGTTTTGAAAATTTTTTTTCATCCTCCAGAATGTTTCTTGATTCCTATTTATAGCGTTTGACCAAACTCATTGATCATTTCACTTTGCAGGTTAGCTGGTTGTGGTTCCAGGTTTCCCGCTCACAGGAAAGGAAGTTCATCCTTTTGTGCTAAGTGGAGAGAGCTCTCATCATGCTGTTGGGCAATTTTCCAATTTTTCAAACTCTCCATCATTACCATGTCACTGTTGCTTCACGAGTCGGGAAGCCGTGACTCCTCTGGCTTCCCCCTTTTTTTTTTTTTTTGTTGTTTTATAAATGGAGGGACAAGAATGAAATCAGTGTGTTTGTTTGTTCTTTTTTATTTATTTGTTTTTTTTTATTATATGAACTCATGGACGAGCAAGTTGTGGGCTTTTAACAAAAACAACAAAAAAAAAAGGAAATGAAGTAAAATGGGTTGGACAATTTTTGTTTTGATTAGGCTGAAAATGTAAATGAGCTGAAAAGGATTTTTTTTTGTTTTGTTTAAAAGAAGATAAATAAATGAATAAAATAAACCTATAAGGGAAATACAAAATATGCAAAATTTTTGGGTTTTAATTTTAATGGGCGACAAAATGTTCACAATACCCATTCGAAATTTGGTGAAGTGCATCTTGAGTTTTGGAAAAATGAATTGTGTAACTTCCTGTAAAGGGTTGATGGCTCAATTGCTACATACCAAGTTTTTGAGGAGATTTCGATTGGGGAGGGCAAGGAAATCTGCTATAAGGTCTTATTTAATCGTGACAACCATAATGTTAATTGTCAGTGTTGACTGTTTGAGTTCAAAGGAATAATGTGCAGGCACTCATTTTGTATGCTTGCGTTGAAAGAGTTAAGGTGGTGCCTTCCAAGTACATTTTGGGGAGATGGAGCAAAAATATTAAGTGGAGGCATTCGTTTATAAAGAGTTATGACGTGATGCAATTAAAGCCAACGATGGAGAGATTTGACAAAATATACAAGCATTTTTATGATGTGGATAATTAGCTTAGAGTCAGAATAAAACTACTAATCTACTCCACGGTGTACTGATAGATTTAAATTGAGCAACATGGGTTGCTATCTTCTCATACCATCAAGCCAACATCCAATCCTGAGGCTTGTAGAAATGGGCAGTCTAAATCCAAAGCCCCTTGCCTGTAAGACATAAAGGTTGATCCACATCTAAGAGGAAAATCTCTACTGCGAGAGTTGTAGAAAAATCCAGAAGGCACTAAGCGAGCTAGGAAGTTGATTGTTGAGGTTTGTTTACTTTTAAAATATAAAATTCTATTTTTTAGAAGACAGCATGAATGAATATTGCTCTTCATATTATCTGTTTTTGAGTGTTGTTATCTATTGTTATATGTCATAAATCGCGTAATGGCTGCATAATGACTATCAAAGTGACTAACTTGTGTAAATTAATGAGTATACTTAAAAAATTTCTTACTTTCTTAAATGCATGTAGAGAACATGGCCATTGCATTGTTTTTCCTATATAATCGTTAAGCCTATATTGATGATGCATTTATGGTTTAGTTCTTGTTGATGTGTGTTTTGTATGTTGAAATTTTATATTTCATTCTAGACTCATACACAAGCGGAAAGAAAAATCATGGAGGACATGAAAAAAGCTTTAAGGAGGGGCTTGAAAGCGCTTAGCAGGCTCACATTACAAGACAAGGTGGCCGCATTGGACTCCATAAAACCTCTACCATATGGAACTATACATGCAGTTAGTTCCTGCCGTTTATTCCAAACTCTTCCTTTTATTATTGCTTATTCTTGGCATTGGTCTAGACCCTAATGCAAAAGAACTTGAAGCAAGAACTTGTAAACTCGTTGGTACGGCCTAAACAAGAAAGACATATATTTCTCATTAACTAACTTGAAATTGATATAACATAACAAAAAGTGTGTTGGTATAGGTGATATATCATGAACGGCACAATCCCCGTGGCCCTCACTTCATTGGGCCAGGCACAATGATGGACACCTATAAGAAACGTGCAAACTGAAGTCGTGGTCAAGGATAGAAAAAAGTGAATACAAATTACTAGCAACTGAGAAAACACTAACCTAAGAACAGATGTGCTCACGGTGGTTGTCCGATGAAAGACACAGGTTAAAAAGGATAAGCAGAGCGATTGCATTCCTTTAGTCACCTTAAGGAGGAACAATTGCGAAAGATGGTTTGAAGATGTCATGTCTTTGTACTTTCTTTGGGTACGGCAGAGTGTTTAATCACACTTGTTACCAACTTATTCACACCAATGGCGCAGTAAATGATGATTTGGTGTTTTCATATGTTCACCCTATTCATGGATGACTTTTTGCAAGCAATATTTTAAAAACACTTAACCAAATGTATATTGACCCTTATTTTCCTTAGGCATTGAAAATGAAAACGATAACAAGGGCCAATGCAACAGGAGTTTTTATGATTCTCTCTAAACCCAATGCAAGGGTAAAGGATAGATAAAATGTTGATTACTACCTACAAATATAGAGGATCTAGGCTAAATAAATACTTACATTTCATTCACTCCCTCTTCCTTTTGTATGGGAGTGCTGTGTACGGGTTTGGGTTTGGGGGCCTTTTCCCGCTTTGGCCACAAGTTTTTTGCCTTGCCCTAATGCAGACATTAGGCCTTCCATTGCAACAGAAACACCTTTAGTAGGTGTAGGGACCGTCAGCATAATCCGCGACATAGCAACCAGCACCTCTCCTCTCTGACATCATCACCCAATGTGAAGACCATGTTGTCATTCTGAATAATGCCCGGGTTCTCCACCTAGCAACACTCGATCCTGGCGCCTCGATTGAAGAATTCAACTTCGACATTTGAGCTCTTCTGCTTGGGGGCCGTGTGAGAATCATGAGCCCACTCCTAAATCGATGGTTCAACGGAACAAAGTGAACTTAATTATGAATCTTTCAACACTTTCTCACGTAGCTCATTTCTTTCATCCATCACCCATTTAAGCAGAGTTGCTACCGAATCTCAAGAACGTCCGCATGTGCACAATTTACAACTAAAGTTAGATTCCAATTGAGTATGGTTCTAATGAACAAGTGACTGATCAAGAGATACATCTTTGACCTCAGTCTAGTTAGGCATAGGTAGGTCTCCGTCATACGTCTGCATTGGGTCCCAAAGCTCCATATATTTCATTATGAAAACCCCGCAATCATCACTTCACCAATGATATGCAAGGAATATACATATAGGTAAATATTAGGACAACAGGATAAGGAGCTAGACTATCAATAACAAACATTGTGCATTCAAGTCAGTAATACATGCACAACTCACTCATTTCCTTGTTTGGGCGGCTTGAGATGCTTCAGTGGCAAGGCATCGGCCGAGGGGGAAGGTAGGATCATGCAACCACAAATTTTAAAGGATCAAGACCTAAGAGTTCCCAAAACAAATTACAAATTAACAAAGCATATTCCGCAAAGGTGAACGTAACATCAAAATACACCTAGCGAATGCGAATACTCATAAACTCCGTACCACGCGCCTATCCAAGGAAGCTTTTATAGCATCATTCTCGAGTGCAATCAGTCCAAGATGTATAATGTCATGTCTTTTGGTGAAAAGCATAACACCACCAGTGATTCCAAAGAATCACGGGGCAAATATCTGCAAAAGTAACAAAATGCATGAGTATCATAAACCCGTTACATGACAAGGTATGACGTCCATGGGGGAAAGAAGAATACCATTTCATATTCTACTCCCATCGATATATCAAACCATCCTGATAGGCTCTTTAACGAAGACTTACACGGATAATACAACAGTTAACTTCCCAGCTATCTTCTACATTATTTGACACAAAGTTAGTGTTGATAAGACTTCAAACACCACTGCGCCGTATTATTGCAAGCCCCCTCATCTTCATTGATCACCAAGGCAGCAAGCTAATAACCTACGCCAAAACATGGCAAATTATATGTCAAGAAAATATTAAGCATTATTTCCATAAAATAAAGTAGATACTATCAAAGGTATTCAGGACGCATTGTTGATCCACACACTTGGACACAATGATGATGTCTCCACACGAGTAAGGAAGTGCCCATGTATGTTGACCAACAATCTGCGAATACAATGCAAAAAAAAAAAGTCGAAATAAGGATTGTTACACGACAATGGCTAACCGAGTATTAAAATCAAAAAAAGAATGTCAACACCCTGATGCATACTCTTTCTTCACTTGAGTGTCCGAGGGAGAGGATGTGCCAGGACGCATATAACCTCCTCAGGAGTATTGATCTGGGAGATGGGCCTATGGATGGCCGAAAATGGATTCCCCTAGTCAACCGTCCTCCTCTCATTGTTAGCCTCCTTTGGCAAACCATTATCTTTGCGCATTCTCATCTCAGCCATGAATGGATTTATTAAGTATTTTCCAGCTAGTAATGAATCATCTAGCCGCTTTAGCACGTCCATCATTTTTTTGTACACGACTCGCGTTACTTGCAAATAAACACTAACTTTAACATCGACACGAAGATAAAGTATCCAATTTCTAGCATTTGGAACAACAAAAAAATTATTTGAAAAATGGAGCTCATACCTCATGTTTGAAAATATCCATCAATCAAGACGGCTTGGTCCCAACTTCAAGCGAATGGAGTAATCCCTTGAAATACATCCAAGACCAAGGTTTAAGCAAGTATTCAACATCAAATGATGTGGCAAACACATTTTCCTCTACCATAGCACTAAAGGCGCCACCGAATTAAAAAATGGCGGAATTAGAAGCAATTAAAGTTTGTGTGTACTAGCTCATTAAATCGTTCCACTTCAAGCCTTCTGTTAAGCCTTTCATTCATCCATTGTTTCACTAAGTGGCTGCGCCACAGGTAGATGCAAACTCCCCAAGTGGGCAATGATGAACGTAAATAATAAAAAAAAAATAGCCATAACTAGTTACCATGTCACAGTCAAAGCGGGAACAAAATAACTACATACACAAGGAAATAACCATACCATCAGCACAAATGTGCATCCACCTACACTCTTTTTGAAAATCCCTGCTTGTATTTTTGGATCTCCTGCACAAGCCACTCCAATATAAAATTTCCCCAATGGTACAAGGATGTGTTGTGAATGTCTACAACTCCCCAACAACTTTGGACTTGGTGTGGAAAATGTTGTTGGGCAGAAGAACATAGAGAGGACATAGAGCAAAAAAGCCCTTTTAAAGATATCTTCATCCTGGGGATATTAGCTTTACAAGTTCATTGTTGCTTAGCCCCTTAACATCCTTTACCGACTCATTGTCTTGTGGTTCAACCACTGTTGGAACCTGGAATCTTATTCAATATATAGATTAATACATCAGAACTTGACCATTGACACATGCATACCCTAAACATAAGTTCCTTAAACGGTAAAATGCACACACCACTTTTGAAGGTTAACAAAATGAAACTAAACCCAATTTTCCCAAATATTTGCACCCACCCCATAAATAATAGTACTAATAGTTAATGTAAACGAATATTCTCACACACAAAAAGGGAAAGGAATTTAGAAAGAACATATTTTTCAGTTAGGAAGGAATGGAAATGGATGAAAAAGAGGAACAACTTGTTGAAGCGGGCATGAGAGCTAGTTTAGAAGACAATGACAATGTAAAGATGAATCATGTTAGGGTTGCTGAAGATCCTAAACCACTAACGAAAATTGTGAAAATCTAGAAGAGACCGAAGAGGAATCCTCCAAAGAGATCCAACCAAGTTTGTTGTTTCTCAAATCAACTGTGAGCTTACTCTTATTAGTGAAATGTCAGAACATATCTGAATTTCTCTCATTGATCCCAAGTACAAGGAAGACAAAGAAAGGATGCTTGCCAAAATTCGAAGAACTCTTCACAGGATAATCTCCTCTCAACAAACATTGTTGGACTTGATAGAACTTGTCCTTATATCTTTGGAACCATAGAAGGAAAGGTTTCTAATGTCTTCAAGGCAGAGACCTAGAAGAAAAATGATGAACAACCTAAGCAAGTTAGATGGGATGGTCTCACCGATAGTATTGGCCATCCTGTAGTTACTATAGGTTTACATGCATGATGAAGCCTTTTCCACATAATGCTAACATGAAGTCCATTACCAGTGCTACAATGGGGTTTCGTGTTATTATACTAAACCTAAAGGGCAATTTCTAACCATTTCACTAAATTTAACCACTATCATGTCAAATAGCAAAACTCATAAAGCTTTTGCAACGTACTAGACAATGGTAGGTCAAACACATTCGCCACCTCATTAGCCGTCATCGGATTTTCTATCCCCACACCACATAACGTTAGTTTGGAGGTCAAACGAATCTACCAATTCCAAGCACAAAACTCGATCAAGAGTGTTGCACTTAACATCCAACACTCTGCCAAACACCATGTCTTTCACCATCTGTATTTGCTCTGCTTAACCTATCACAGACCTTCTACAAACCAAGGAGAGCACCTCTTTGATATGCAAGCATCATAGGTAATCACATTAACTCATACAATATATATATATATATATATACACACCTTGAAGTGCAAATTTTTTTTAAAAAAAGCAAAGACAAATTAACGACAAAATTACATAGCCCCAAAAAATACTTATAGTTCTATAGCCCGACCTGCAACTTTCTCTATTCGAGACCTTTTCTTCTTCTCCTTTGGAAGCTTCTTCTCCTCCCTCTTCTCCTTCTTCTCAATATTATTCTCATTCGTCTTCTCATTCATCTTCACATTACCATGTGAAGAGTCACTGGCATTACTCCTGCTCTCTATATCAAACGTTCACAATAACATTATTATCTCAACCAATAAAAATAAGCTTCAAATTCATTAGCTGCTTAAGCATTTTTCACTAACCTTCACATTCATCAGTTGGTTCTTATAGTTGATGATCAGGCTCTCTTTTTTTAAGACCAATGCTCTGGCACCTTGTCCTCATTTTATACTACAAACAACAAATAAATTCATTATGATGCCTCACGGTGGTGGCAAAGGCAAAGTCGAAGTGAGCTGCAAATAAAAGTATGCAATACACACTTCAAGTTAAACAAACTTATTTTACTGATTATACAATATAAACATATATACAGAACAAAAGTAACTTAAATTCATATGCAATATGCTATAAAATAGCATATCATTCCCATGTTCTTGCTAAGTTTGATTGTCTAATCGTTTCTTTTTTTAAGTATTTCCAGTAGTTTTTAGAACCAAAACACAAGGAAGGAGATACATATAAAGGGAGGGTGTCTCTTTGACAACTAAAAGCCATGACAGGTATGGTTACATTTGTATATTTTTCATTCCATGAAGGTTACCATATCAAACAAGTGCTATGAGAAAAGATATAGCCTAATAATTTGTGTTCTCACTATTAGCGCTACTAACTTCTCATATAAACTTTAAACAACTAAAAAAAAAAAACCCAACAAAACAAGGACCGAAAGCAAATCAAGAGAACAATTTTGTATCCTAAGATATCATGATGAGGTACGCCGCACTAGAGAAAAAGCTTATTTGATAGCTTTAGCATTTGCAAAACTAAGTCTATAAATTCGTTTGGGAAGATCATTTATTAATATTAGCAATATCAGACGATTGCATTCAGGAGCATCATCAGCAAGCCAACAACTATAGAAAATAAAACTCACAAGTAACACTACAAATAAAGATTATTTTATATTTTACCTCACTTATCTATCCAATGAGTCCTCCAAATCATAAAAGTTCAACAATAAAAGTTCAAGGTGACATTCCACATTAAGATAAAAACGCAAAACACAAACTTTTCCTCCTGCAGAACCTTTTAAACTAAATTAATCAAAAAGGCCACAATCATACCAATGACACCAGCATTACCATTATTAACTTTTGCTTCCATTCTCATAATAAAAAACGAGCAACACCCTCAAACAACACCTAACCAACCAACAAAACAAACAAACAAACAATGCCTCAGTGAGTAACAAATCTTCTACCCATCAAAAAGAAAAAATGAAACTCAAGCAAAGCAAACACATTGCAGAATTCCAAAAAAACACACACACACGCACCCCACCCACCCTAATGTAGAAACTATTCACTCTTTTCACCATTACCCTCTTCCTCTTCCTCCTTGTCCTCAAGCCAAACCTGACCCCACCACCCAACATGCTGCCCTTCTAACCTTCTACTCTCCGTAATGACATCTTGTCCACCCACATTTGATGATACAACATTTTCCCCAAAACCTACACCAAGAAACCTACACCCACATTTGAATATTGAAATTTGAGGCTAATACCTTGGTGTTGTGCAACCTGAGAGTGACAGAGAGGGAAGAAACCATCTTCCACTCACTCGCTTGACAATGCATGAAGCTGACTACGAGTCAGGGAGATAGGGAAGCGGCACCTCCTGAGGGTAAAGGAGATGTCGCGGCGTCGGAGTAAGGCGCGAACTCGTGAATGCACGAAGGTGTGGCTCACGGTGATGCGATGCGTAAGTAAGGGAGCAAGAGCATGAAGGCGCGAGGGCCTGGCTCATGATGGCTTATGCCTGTGCGATGAGTGAGTGAGGGAGGCTCACGGTGATACAATGCAATGAGCGAGTGAGGGATTTGGATTTTTGCCTTGGGAGGGAAATCTGAAATTGGATCATGATATGTGAGCGAGGGAGATAGATTGTGCTTAAAAGAGGCCTCTACCGTGTGCTCTGCTTTTTTTTCCACCATGCACCCCAAACCGGCTTTTGTTTTTTAGCGCCACTATGGCATACAGTGTGCAAAGGTTATGCATCTCAGTTGTGCATATAACATTTTCTGGGTTGGAACCCTCTTAATTGTTGGGGTACAGGAGCAATCACCTTAAGAAAAACTTATTTTAATTTTTATCCTTCAATTAAACATGTCCAAAATCTCAAAAATAAAAATGACTTACATACACAATTTTAAGGAACAACTTAAACATTTTCTCAAATTAGTTTAAAGCAACTTTTTTAGTATTAATTGATTGAAAAATGTTATTTTTATGTATGAGGTATTACAATTTGACTACATCTATCCCATTTAATGATGGATGTAGTGTAAGTCAACAAATCTCACACCCTTTAAAGACAAATAACACAACTCTAATTGATTTTTGTTGTTATATATAGATAGATTAATTTTTTAATCTTAAACCACTTTTGGTTCGTTTTGGACACTGGAAACCACCATAAAAAAGATTTGAACACTACGAGGATAAAGCGAGAGAGATGCCACGAGAGTGGTGGTGTTTGCGGTGTTCAAAGTCAGAAGCACTAGTTGGTTAGTATGAATTATTTTATTTTCCAATGTTCAACGCAATACTTGGCTCTCATCCATAAAACAAGCACTAGTCTAATATTAATAATTTATTATAAAAATTTAATTTCAGTTTTATACTAAAAAATTTACATAAATATTTATTTAGTGTTTTAATTTGTATAATCTTTTAAACAATAAGTGTGCAGATTAACCATTTAAATAAAATCTTATCATCAATTTTGACGTTTCAATGGAGAGGGAAGTGAGAATATAGATGGAATTTTAATGTATTCGTATTGTACGTAGTATTGATGTCCGATTCCGAGTATCATGCTTACACATTCTCGCATTGATATACCATATTAATGCGGTATGAATACTTTTTTTTTCTTTTGAAGTGGTATGAATACTTTATAAATTCAGAAAAAAAAACACAAATACTTCTTATATGAAACCAAATTCGCGCTGTTTGTATCAAGGTAGTAAGTTGATTAATTCCAATTCCTAACACATTCCTCCCTCTTGAATATCGTCAATTACCGTAATTTCGATTCTGTGTTTTTTATTTCATTGGTTTATTCGTTGTCTGTCTTACTTTCATAGTTATTTCCTTCGAACCAACTTGCATTTCTCTTTAAAAAAATAATTAAATACACAATTAGTGTAAAAATATTTACACATACCTCTAATTATATATTGTCATACTAATAACTATATTTGACTCAAATGCTCATTAATTATTTTTAAAGTTTTACACATAAAAGATAAAGATATATGATGGGGTAATAATATAAAAGTCTATATTAAAATTCATACCTCTTAAGATATATTTAGTTAGAAGCAAACAATGGAATAAAAATTTTATGGATCAACTACAAATATAAAATTTTCCATCCATAAATTTTTTTTATCCTTTAGTATCTACTAGGGTGTTTTTAGTTTGATAATAAAAAAAGGTAAAAGTTCCATAAATAAATTTCATTTATAAATTTACACATTTATATATGGATCTTGTCTATAAAATTTTGATCCTCACCTTTAACTCTGTCCGACCCACCATATTCGAAAAACACATCCCTCTCTGCTGTATGGGGCCAAAAGAGTCTCTATCATTTTTTATTTGTCAATATTCGACACCGAACTTTGACACACAATGACTATGCAGATCACAAAATGACAAGAATATTGAGACAATGCACCTCCTCCTTCACCTAGGCTCCTGACAAGTATATAAAGTTATAAACTGATCATTCTGTGTGTGTTATGCACACCCTCTCCAACACACAAAAATTAAAGCCACTACTTAATATGGCCAATATTTCCTTATCCTTGCTAGTATTTCTCCTTGCAGCTTTGATCCTCACTCCCCAAGGGCTTGCTAAGCCTGCTATATTCTTCAAGCCCTCATCAATTCAGAATGAGAAGAAGCAGCACCCACTTGTGAACAAACCTCCCATTTCCAATCCTCCAATATTTGAGAAGCGGCCACCAGTACTTTATAATAAACCACCTATTAACAACCCTCCAATTCAAAACCCACCAGCAGTGGATAATAAACCACCTATTAACAACCCTCCAATTCAAAACCCACCAGTACTTAATAAACCACCTATTAATAACCCTCCAATTCAGAACCCACCAGTTTATAATAAGAATAAGCCAAAAAACTTGCCATTTTTTACAAGCCACCATACAATAGGCCTTCTGGAATTAAGGAACCTCCAGCACATCAAGACAACATCTATCCATTTCTAATTTCTCTAAAGTATATGCAAACAAGGCATGTTAACAACTCTGTTTAGATAAAATAAGATCGAGGTCCCTGCAGGTACCTTATTAGTTTGCTCTTCGTTTTCTCTATCGTAATTTACAACTTCTTAGAAAGGATATACTCTTGGCCGAACACTATGGCCAAGACAAAAATGTCGTGTATGAGTCTATGAATAAGATCAAGCAAAAGAGAGAATTAAAATATGCTTTGTACTCTCCAAATCATTAATAAAAGAATCTTGTGATTTTTAGATTGTGTTGGTTGGTTGGTTTGCTACACTGTTACTGACACCGTATATATTAAGTTCCACATAGAAGTTCCTATATTGTGCCGAGTACATCTAAGTTTTGTAATCATTTGAAAATATAATCCAACACAAGGAGTATAAATATTATTAAAGATTGATTAAGTTTGATGAGAATGAGAATAGGAAATTTTGGCCATTAGATTTGAGTTATTCTAAACGAGTATGGATGCTATTGTATCTTACGATTTTCTTCTCCTAATTTAAGGCTTCAGCCTAGGCCTCCAGTTTTTTATTTGCTCCTACAACTACATGATCTAATATAAGCCCGCTATGGTTGTAGGTAGGACATTGTAGTAGATATATATAAAATCATTCATGTGTCTCAACCAACAAGTTAAGTTTTTGATAGGAAACCAAATTCACACCGTTTGTGCCAAAGTAATAAATTGATTAATTTCTACCACATTTCACCACTTGAATATTGTCTATTACCGTGATTGCATTTTTTTTCATTGATTTATTTGTTTTCTTGCATACATTCATAGTTATTTCCTTCGTACGTACTAACATGCATCTCTCTTTTAAAAGTAAAATTAATTTAAATATATTGTTATTGTTAAGAGACATCTAGGTAAATATGTGTTTGACTCAACCACTTATTATTTTAAATTTTTTATAAATAAAATATATAATTGAATAACAATATAAAATTCTATATCGAAATTAATCTCAATGGTTGTTTGGTTGGGGTAAAAAATGGTCCATCTGAAAATCTTCCTTCTGCCTGTTTAAAGAGAAAAATTAATCTAACCACCTTAAACTTTATGCTTTTTGTAGATACGCACCTTAAAACTTAATTTTATCCCAATTGCCCCCCTTAAACTATTCTTATTGTCTATCCTTTTTGGATATAAATTGTTAGATTCATTATATTTACTCTTAGTAATTAAGTTAACACTTATTTCACAACAGGATTTACTGTAATAATAAAAGTTTAAGGAGTAATTAGGAAGAAGTTAAAGTTTAGGGTGCCAATGCAAAAGGCATAAAGTCTAAGGTGGTTATATATGTCTTTCTCTTTTTAACCCTCCATCCAAATATATTTTTAAGGGTATGTTTGGTTGATGAAATAAGCTTCATATATAAAGTTCATTCGTGAAAATTTTTATTGTATGTTAATCCCTTAATGAAACACACCCATTTTTTCAATGATATATAAAGATATTTTAACATCTTAAAAAAGAGATGGACACCCAACCTAGGTAAAAGGAAATAGAGGTGAGAGTTTTGTTATTTAAACACCTAAAATGAGTGTTTATTGGGACACACATTTTATCATCGCTGGATGTGATATTATTTTCCACTTATCTCATTTATCCATAACATCTAATAGTGATTGAATGGGTATATCAATGGACACCCAATATTAGAATGTTGAAATAGCAAAACTCTATAGGTGGAGATGTTGAAAGAGAATAAATAAATAATAAAGAGAGACATATAAATAAATAATAGAGAGAGATATAAGTCCCATTCATTTTATAACAAGGGTACCTAAGGTGTTTGGAATTTAGGAAGGGAGATGGGATAAGTTTCATTGTTGCGCCGGTTTGGTTGAGTTATGGGTCAGGATAGCAGAGATTGGGTGTTGAGAATTAGCCATGTTGTTCTTGAAGCTAAGCAATAATGTGCTGATATATTTCTCGCATGGGGAGTTCGGGTCTGAGGCTCTCCATAGGTGGCATTCTCCCCTGATTGTTATGTAGCAGACGCAAAAAAATACAAGAACAAACTCTCCCTCAATAGAGGAAACAACGCAAGAAGAAAAGCAATATAAAGGAGACAAAATTTAACGTGATTCGCTCTTAACTTCCTACATCTATAACCTCTATAAGGAGTTTCAAATCTTTCACTATATAAAACTTTTGAACAATTGAAGTTGCAAACCATCCTTACAAACATTTCATCACATGAACAACTCTTAAAAGCTACCCATATGGATCACTCTCACTTTTGGAGGATAACAAAACTCAGATAAACAAAGCCATATTTATAGGCTAAAATACTAGCAATACTTCTATTTCTTATCGATGTGGGATTTTGAGTTAAATCCCAATAAATCCCCCTTAATCAAAAGTCCTGCCAAAAGCCGGCTGCAACAACTACCTCACAAACATTCTTCTTGCAAAACTTATATTTCATGAGTATTTAATGGTGTAAACAAAAGTCATACCTGCACTATTAACTTGCGCGCTCAAGAATTATAAAAACCCTCACTTTGGGGTCCAGACCATTCAGACACGACCCTCCACCCCCAACACTAGGAAAACTCGCTCTCTCACCTCTCTTCACCCTCCAAACTCCATTTTCTTCCATTTTTTTCAAGTTTAACTTAGAATCTTCAATCCTCCAAGCTTAAAGGTACGTTATTTTGCTAGTTTTGCGTCATTTCCTTTAAGTTTTCCTGGTTTAAGGATGGTCCTCTATGCTTCTTAAGGAAGAGAAATTCTCTACCTTGTTAGAGATGGATTCTCAGGTATTTAGAGGTTTTAGAGGCTATTTAGAGTTCTGTTGCTCTCATGTTAGATAGTGGTGTCATTTCTTCTCTCCAGAGTTCTGTTGATGTTGTTTTTGCAGATTTCACCCCTCTAGGTGAATGGGTTTGCATGTGTGATCTCTATGTTCTTCATTAGAGCTATTTTCATGAAAAATATGATTTACTGCTTGATTTAGAATTCCTGTATAAGGATTTGAGGTTACTATTGGATTATATGTTTAGAACTCCTAATTTTAGAGCATGAAACATGGTTTTGATAAAACTCATGGGGCCATGTTTTGATAAACTGATTTTATGAGAACTTGATGATGTATGTAACTGTTAGAGATTTTTATGATTATTTCAATGGATTTTGAACTGGTTTATGCATATGATATAGTTTCATAACCAAATATGTAGTTTAGAGAAGGGAATAGAATTGTGATTGTAAAACTTAACTATTTTGAATTTATGATGTCAAGTTCTCTAGTTATGAATAACGTGATAGCTTGAAGGATGGTTTGGATGAATAAGTAAAAAGTTTAGAGCTTAAATCTTTATGAGATTCAGAAACGGTTACGCTATATATTCTATGGGTTTTAGAAATCATAATGTCTACAATGGGTGATCCTTTGGATATAATTTCATAGCCACAGTTATGCTAAGGTCAAACTATTAGAATCGAGTGGATTCAAAGTTCTCAAAGTACCACAAGTTACTGTTAATGAGAAATAATCTAGAAATTCAGACATAAAAGAATTTAGAGCACGAATCTTCGTATGGCTCAAACGGTTGGCGGATACATATTCTGGACTTGAAATCACCATGTATGATTTCATAGTCACAATTATGCTAAGGTAAAGTTAGAGTTATAGGGATTCAAAGCTCTCAGGAATTCAAAGGTTTTAAGAGTTCTAGCAATCCATTCAGAATAAACCACGGGGGCAATCTATATAGAGAGTAAAATCAGTCCACGAGGGACATGGTTCATGAGAAACCATTAAAACTCAGTTAGGGGCCTTTGTTCACGAGAACTGGGCACCCACTTTTCAGTTATTGCTTGCTGTTATGATAGTTCAAACAGATATTCGTTTCTTTAGGAGCTACTACATTATGAGCTTATATGATTTCATGAATAAAAGTAAATTGAAAACGTCTTTGAGTTATGAAATGAGGATTTGCATACGTATATATATAAAATGTTTAAAGCTTTATACTATTATTGTTATTATGATTTTATGCATTGTTCATTGATGTCCCATGAAAGGGGTTTTAGGTGAAAATTCACTCACTGAGTTTTGGTATCAAAACTCACCCCTCTCATTTCTCTTATTTTATAGATAAGAACAATGACTCAGATTCTACTCAGCATTTCCTCAGCAAGTAAAGTGTAAGCTTAAGCTTCACTTGGGGTGAAGCATACGTCCTTGTACGTTTAGAGTGCTCCAGGACATTGGGCAGGATCTCGGACCATACTGCATGATTTATATTTTGCATATATATGTTATGCTAAATTGTATTATAAGATTTTACTACTCACAGAGGTTTGTTTATGAATTCAAACTTTAGAAAACGGAGATTAGTTTAGAAATTATGACTATATGTCTTAAAATCAGGTGACTTGTATGTAGAAAAAACTTTATGCTTTAAACAATTTTGTGATTTACCTGCATATAGAGGAATTCAATCACAAGGCTTACGTGGAAATGGAACTTCTCACTTGCCTAAATCGGATTGTGACATAATTTCTTATTTTTTAGACCTATCACCTTCTTTGTTTTTTACCTATGCTGAGAATGATATACAATATTATTGTACATATATCATTATTTAAAAAAATTTATACTATCATTTAGTGAAATCTTTTTTTTTGCATGATGGTATAAATAATATGTGTAAAAATTAATTATTATGATTGATGGGATAATATATAGTTAGATGATAATGTATTTTTTCTCATAACGTGGGTATTAGAATATGGCTAAAAGTTAGGGGGCAATAACACTTAAAGTGATGATATATAGTCTTAATCATTAATCTAATAATTTTTCTAATTTGAATTTACACTCATAATGATAAATAACTTACACAATATTAAATGAATATTTAATACATATAAGATATATTTTGAATAAAGAAGAATTTTATATACACTAATAAGGAAAATTTATTATTTCTTGATAAATATGTTAACAAAATAAATTTATGAGTTTAATTTCTAAACACTAGTAATATAAATATTTTGTACATTATCATACAATCAAGTAATGCTATATTAGTAAAAGTGGTTAAGTTTTATATCTATTACTTAAAAAATCATATAAATGAGATGAAATAATTGGATGATAGTATAGAAAAAATTTTATACTGTCATTGCATAGAAATTAAACTCTAAATTTTAAGTTACAAATATACAAATAAAATGTTTTGATGAGAAGATAGAAAACAGAAAAAGTTTTAGTAGGCTTTTTCTATCTCCTATAATAAGACATATTAAATATTTAATAATCATACTAATCATATATATTTTTATGAAAGGCAGCTTGGCTCTAATGAAGCTCGGCCACTGAACAGGAGTGCACCGAAAGAAAATCTTGATATTATCTATATCTATACACAATAATAAAAGAATAGGTTGATGGTAACTGATTTTTGGTGTCCAACTTTTTATCTCCATTATACCCTTCCAATTATACTTTTTCACAACTTAATATTTAAATAAAAAATCAAATTCAAATAACTTTTATTAACTACCTCATTTCAGTTTTTCATCTCATCCCCATTTTCAATAACTCATCTCACTTCTCCTTTTCTACCACATAGGTCATCATTACTAGCACAATACAGTATCCAAATGCAAATGCTTCTTCAAACATTTATCCATCAAGTTTTTCCAATTCTTTCTCGCTGATTAATTTTGTCATTCCAAATTTGAAATCGCTTTAACATCTCTCTTTCACGTACTCATTAGTTTTCACACAATTTCAAAAACTTTCTGTGAACTTATGGGCAAATTATAAGGTAGACCTTATATGTTTAGGTTTATCATGGGTCTCACATTATTAGCCATTAAATAAATATTATTTTTATTGGATAACTTAATCCAATGATCAATAAATAGGGGTTCATGATGGACCCAAACATTTGAGGTTCACAATAAAATTCACCGAACTTATGTACCATTTCAAGTTCAACATTGCATTTATAGAAACCTAGAAAATGCAGTCTAAGAAATCGTCCTTAGTCTCCTCCCCTTTCCGCTACGTCGATTTGCTCTTCCTAGACTTGAGAAAGATAAAGTGACATTACAACCTCATCATCCTAAATCCATCACGTGTATATCAAGGCCAATGGACCACTCACCCCCTGTTGCCCTATACGTGTAAGTCGCTGATTTTTCAAACTATAAAATTGATAAAAATTTCTACATGCATAATCTAATTTATATTTATATAGCCTATGACATATGTTAGCAATATGTATTGATACTCATTTTCATTAATTTTCATCATCCTACACCTTAGTACATTACTGTGCAAACATTTTAACGTTTTGATACTCATTTCTTCATTTCAAGACTTTCTCTAATTTGCTTGAAAAATACTACTTTCTTTTTTTTGTTGGAACCTGAAAAGGGAAAAGTTATGGCATGTGGTGGGTATATGATAGAGACTAAAAAAAAAAAAAAAAGTATCACGTGAATCTTGACATTAGTTGAAATAAATAAATATAAAACTATAAAAACAAAAAGAAAATATATCAATTATGTTATTTTACATATAAAACTCATTCCTATAATCTTACTCCTACTTTTACCTCTTCTTCAAAAGACACCTTAAGTTGGATTAGATGCCACAATATCTACATTATTTTAGATAGGATTATAACTGAAAATTTTGACACGACTTAGTTGTGTGTGAATTTTTATCACTAATTAACAATGTAAGACTTACACAAAAAAATTAACACTAAAAATTTATATATGACCTAATTATACAAATTTAAGTCGAGCTTATTCATTCCCAATTGAAATATCAATAAGATAGGAAATACTGTGAAACAAATATTAGAATCTTGCTCTAAATAATTTGATCATAATAATATTAAGAAAAGATTGGTAAAAGTCATAAGATATAATTTATTGTTTTTTGTCCAAAAATTAAAAAATGGGGCTTGACGAAGACGCTAGTTATTAATAAAAATAGCAGTGTTTTATTATTATATAAGGTAATACTGATATAAAATTTGTAAAGATGAAGATAATTTGGTAGATATTTAATGAAAATAACATTTCAGTTCATACCAAAACAATTACATTTCTGTAATTAATAAATATTTCGGTGGAGATTCAAAACATAGTAATTATTTTTTTGGGTAAAAAATATTACACCATAATTTTATGTTATGTCAAGTTTATATTCTTGACTTTTTAAAATATGTATTGTGACACTTTAAACTTTTCAAATAATGGAAAACACCTCCTCTTGTTAAATTGACATCCATTTTTTATTAAATAGTTATATGTATGTCACATACATAATTAAATAGATAAAATTATCCTTCCTATTAATTAAACCATGCATGTCACGTTTTTTCTAACATGTCAAGTTAAGAGACATACTAGTGATAGACTAACATCTTACTTAGTTTCAGAAATGGTATGATTAAACAATAGGTTCAAATTATTAGCATATATTAACAATATTACTTATATGTAAAATTCGTATTATAATATTCAATTATGTTTATTTCCATGCACATTAATTTAATTAGGAGATGCCTAGTAGAATATCACTATATTATGGGCATGTCAATTAATGTGCATGACACAAAAAATGTGACAACATAGTAATGGAAATGGGGTTATGGATTAATGTAACTCATATTTTGCAACTCCACGGATTAAGGGTCCGTTTGATTAAACTTTTGGGAGAATTACTCTTGAAAAAAAGAAGTTGGAAAAATTTATTTTAAGAGAAATTACTTTTAAAAATTTTTATTTGTTTTTGCTTTGAGTATTTTGAAAGTAAGTTTAAGAGAATAATTTTTGTTTAAATATGATAAAAGTAAAATTACTTTTAGTTATTAATGTGAGAGTAATAGTAAGATTTTATCTCAAAAATACTTTTCATAGAATGAAAAGTATCTTAGAATACTTCCCAAAAGTATTTTGGCTCGTTTCAATGATCTTTAGGAAAAATTTTATTTTTTAATTGATCTTTTTAAATAATAACTTTTGAAAAAATAGAAGTTGTTTTACATTTAGATGTAACGTTAATTTATGTTCAAATATAATGTCAAAAGATCTTCATTTATTGTCAAACATCTTTTTTATGTTATACAAAATATCTTTTTAGAATATAAAAATTCTAGGATATGTTTGGTTTGAGTTTTAGTTTTCAGTTTTCATATTCAATTTTTCAGATTTCAGGATTTTGTGAAGGAAATCCTGAAACTGAATTTATAATTTTCAAAATTTTCAGTATTTCCTTCACAAAATTAAAAAATTAAAACTGAAAACTTAAAGCAAACAGCTCCAGAAAATTGAAAATAAAAACTGAAAATTGAAAATTAAAACCAAACATGCTTATTTTCCAATGTTCAACGCAATACTTGGCTCTCATCCATAAAACAAGCACTAGTCTAATATTAATAATTTATTATAAAAATTTAATTTCAGTTTTATACCAAAAATTTACATAAATATTTATTTAATGTTTTAATTTGTATAATCTTTTAAACAATAAGTGTGCAAACTAACCATTTAAATAAAATCTTATCATCAATTTTGACGTCTCAATGGAGAGGCAAGTGAGAATACAGATGGAATTTTAATGTATTCGTATTGTACGTAGTATTGATGTACGATTCCGAGTATCATGCTTACACATTCTCGCATTGATATACCATATTAATGCGGTATGAATACTTTTTTTTCTTTTGAAGTGGTATGAATACTTTATAAATTCAAAAAAAAAAAGAAATACTTCTTATATGAAACCAAATTCGCGCTGTTTGTACCAAGGTAATAAAGATTAATTCCTATTCCTAACACATTCCTCCCTCTTGAAATTCGTTAATTAACGTAATTTCGATTCTGTGTTTTTTATTTCATTGGTTTATTTGTTGTCTTACTTACTTTCATAGTTATTTCCTTCGAACCAACTTGCTTTTCTCTTTAAAAAAAATAATTAAATACACAGTTAGTGTAAAAACATTTATACATAATCTAATTATATATTGTCATACTAGTAACTATATTTGACTCAAATGCTCATCAATTAATTTTAAGGTTTTACACATAAAAAGATAAAAATATATGATTGGATAATATTATAAAAGTCTATATTAAAATTTATACCTCTTAAGATATGTTTAGTTGGAAGCAAACAATAGAATAAAAATTTTATGGATTAACTATGCATGTAAAATTTTTCATCCATAACATTTTTTTATCCTTTGATATCTATTAGGATGTGTTTAGTTTGATAATAAAAAAATAGGTAAAAGTTCCATAAATAAATTCCATTTATAAATTTACACATTTATACATAGATCTCTCCTATCAAATTTTGATCCCACCTTTAACTCTATCCGACCCACCATATTCGAAAAACACATCCCTCTCTGCAGTATGGGGCCAAAAGAGTCTCTATCATTTTTTATTTGTTAATATTCGACACCGAACTTTGACACACAATGACTATGCAGATCACAAAATGACAAGAATATTGAGACAATGCACCTCCTCCTTCACCTAGGCTCCTGACAAGTATATAAACTGATCATTCTCTGTGTGTTATGCACACCCTCTCCAACACACAAAAATTAAAGCCACTACTTAATATGGCCAATATTTCCTTATCCTTGCTAGTATTTCTCCTTGCAGCTTTGATCCTCACTCCCCAAGGGCTTGCTAAGCCTGCTATATTCTTCAAGCCCTCATCAATTCAGAATGAGAAGAAGCAGCACCCACTTGTGAACAAACCTCCCATTTCCAATCCTCCAATATTTGAGAAGCGGCCACCAGTACTTTATAACAAACCACCTATTAAAAACCCTCCAATTCAGAACCCACCAGTACTTAATAAACCACCTATTAATAACCCTCCAATTCAGAACCCACCAGTACTTAATAAACCACCTATTAATAACCCTCCAATTCAGAACGCACCAGTTTATAATAAGAATAAGCCAAAAAACTTGCCATTTTTTACAAGCCACCATACAATAGGCCCTCTGGAATTAAGGAACCTCCAGCACATCAAGACAACATCCATTTCTAATTTCTCTAAAGTATATGCAAACAAGGCATGTTAACAGCTTTGTTTAGATAAAATAAGATCGAGGTCCCTGCAGGTACCTTTTTAGTTTGCTCTTCGTTTTCTCTATCGTAATTTACAACTTCTCAGAAAGGATATACTCTTGGCCGAACACTATATATGGCCAAGACAAAAACATCGTGTATGACTCTATGAATAAGATCAAGCAAAAGAGAGAGAATTGACGTATGCTTTGTACTCTCCAAATTATTAAGAAAAGAATCTTGTGATTTTGAGATTGTGTTGGTTGGTTGGTTTGCTACACTGTTACTGACACCGTATATATTTAGTTTCACATAGAAGTTGCTATATTGTGCCAAGTACATCTAAGTTTTGTAATCATTTGAAAATATAATCCAACACAAGGAGTATAAATATTATTAAAGATTGATTAAGTTTGATGAGAATGAGAATAGGAAATTTTGGCCATTAGATTTGAGTTATTCTAAACGAGGACAGGGAATGAGGGACATGTCCTTGTCTCTATAAATACCTATTGTCATCTCTACGATTGTTCTTCTCCTAATTTAAGGCTTTGGCCTAGGCCTCCAGTTTTTTTTCTGCTCCTACAACTACATGATCTGCTATAAGCCCGCTATGGTTGTAGGTAGGACGTTGTAATAGATATATATAAAATCATTTATGTATCCTAACAAGTTAAGTTTTTGATAAAAAAAACCAAATTTGCACCGTTTGTGCCAAAGTAATAAATTGATTAATTTCTACCACATTTCACCACTTGAATATTGTCAATTACCGTGCTTGCATTTTTTTTCATTGATTTATTTGTTTTCTTGCGTACATTCATATATATTTCCTTCGCATGTACCAACGTGCATCTCTCTTTTAAAAGTAAAATTAATTTAAATATATTGTTATTGTTAAGAGACATATAGGTTAATATGTGTTTGACTCAACCACTTATTATTTTAAATTTTTTATACATAAAATATATGATTGAATAATAATGTAAAATTCTATATCAAAATTAATCTCAATGGTGTGTTTGGTTGGGGCAAAAAATGCAACGAAAATTTTTGTGGATAAGTCCATCTAGAAAATCTTCCACCTGCCTTTTTAAAGAGAAAAATTAATCCAACCACCTTAAACTTTTTGCTTTTTTGTAGATATGCACCTTAAAACTTAATTTTATCCCAATTGCCCCCTTAAACTATTCTTATTGTCTAAATAGATCCTTTTGGATATAAATTGTTAGGTTCATTATATTTACTCTTAGTAATTAAGTTAACACTTATTTCACAAAAGGATTTACTGTAATAATAAAAGTTTAAGGAGTAATTAGGAAGAAGTTAAAATTTAGGGTGCCAATGCAAAAGGCATAAAGTCTAAGGTGGTTATATATACCTTTCTCTTCTTTTAACCCTCCTACCAAACATATTTTTAAGGGTATGTTTGGTTGATGAAATAAGCTTCATATATAAAGTTCATTCGTAAAAAATTTTATTGCATGTTAATCCCTTAACGAAACACACCCATTTTTTCAATGATATATAAAGATATTTTAACATCTTAAAAAAGAGATGGACACCCAACCTAGGTAAAAGGAAATAGAGGTGGGAGTTTTACTATTTCAACACTCAAAAAATAGGTGTCTATTAGGACACACACTTTATCATTGTTGGATGTGATGGTCCCCATTTATCTCATTTATCCACCACATCTAACGGTGATAAAATAGGTATATCAATAAACACCCAGTATTAGAGTGTTGAAATAGCAAAACTCTATAGATGGAGATGTTGAAAGAGAATAAATAAATAAATAAAAAAGAGAGACATATAAATAAATAATAAAGAGAGATATAAGTCCCATTCATTTTATAACAAGGGTACCGAAGGTGTTTGGAATTTAGGAAAGGAGATGGGATAAGTTTCATTGATGCGCCGTTTCCTGGTTGAGATTATGGGTCAATGTAGCAAAGATTGGGTGCTGAGAATTAGCCATATTGTTCTTGAAGCTAACCAATATGCTGGTGTATATTCTTGCTCGCATGGGGAGTTTGGGGTCTAAGCCTCTCCACAGGTAGCATTCTCCCCTGATTGTTGGACAACAGAAGCAAAAAAATATAAGAACAAACTCTCTCTTAATAGAAGAAACAATGCAAGAAGAAAAACAATATAAAGAAGACAAAATTTAACGTGGTTCGATCTTAACTTCTACATCCATGACCCTTGTAAGGAGTTTCAAATCTTTCACTATATACAACTTTTGAACGGCTAAAGTTGTAACTATCCTTACAAACATTTCATCACATGAACAACTCCTAAAAGCTACCCATATGGATCACTCTCACTTTTGGAGGACAACAAAACTCAAATAATCAAAGCCATATTTCTAGGCTAAAATACTAGCAATACTTCTATTTTTTATCGATGTGGGACTTTGGGTTAAATCCCAATAAATCCCCCTTAATCCAAAGTCCTGCCAAAAGCTAACAACTACCTCCCCAAACATTCTTCTTGCAAAACTTGTATTTCATGAGTATTTAATGGTGTAAACAAGAGTCATACCTACTCTATTAACTTGTATTGAAGCAAACAAAACACGCTTCTTGGCTTCTACATTGCCAAAAAGACTTTCGACACAAACTCTTTTCACTTGTACCGTCGTTGCTTTATGGGACATGCCGCCTAACCTCCGTATTGTCAAACTTTCGATACAAGGGACCTTGTAGATAAAAAAAACTATCATTCTAACCAACACTTAACCAAGCCCAATTGACCCAAACCATGGGCTCTGATACCACTTGTTGGGCAACGGAAGCAAAAAAAATACAAGAACAAACTCTCTCTCCATAGAGAAAACAACGCAAAAAGAAAAACAATATAAAAGAGACAAAATTTAACGTGGTTTGATTTTAACTGCCTACATCTATAACCCCTATAAAGAGTTCCAAAACTCTCACTATATGCAACTTTTAACGGTTGAAGTCCAAACCATCCTTACAAATATTTCATCACATGAACAACTTTTAAAAGCCATCCATATGGATCACTATCACTTTGGAGGATAACAAAACTTAAATAACTAAAGTCATATTTGTAGACTAAAATATTAGCAATACTTCTTTTACTTACTGATGTGATAGTTTGGGTTAAATCCCAACACTGATATCGTGCTGACTGTTTTGCATGCTGATGCTTGCCGAACTAGTTGTTTTCCTTGTTTTTAATTTCTTCTGTAACCCAAAAAAAAAATGGTGTTTGGAATTTGAGAATAGTTAAAGGTTGCGAGGAAATGCATGCACGAAATAAATGAGCATTCAAACTCAACCGTTAATTGTTTGTTTCCAAATAAATAAGATAATGAATAAAACAAAAAAGAAGAAAAATGTTATTTATATTTATGGGGATATGGACATTGCGTCACCTCATCTTATTCATTATTGAATGAGATGTGCAGGCTTTAAATTGATTTCACATATCATTCAATGATAGATGATGTGTGAATCATATGATTTTACACGAATACAAATAACTCAACTCCAACAAGAAATAGCAATCAATAGCTATCATCAATTCGTCAAGTTTCGTTGCGTTAATTAGCTTTCGAGCCGTGTATCACTTCTTTTGGAATTTTGGGCATTGAAGCGTTTGTATTGTTGTGTTTTGAGCCAAACATTTTCCACTCTGCCTACAATATAGGGCCAAATAGTCTCTATCATTTTTGTGAATATTTCGATACCGAACTTTGTCATTATGCGCAATGACTACTTAATCCAAATCACAAAATGACATGCATGAATATTGAGACACTATGCGCAAAGCTCCCTCAGCTAGCGAGGCTCCTCACTAGTATATAAACTGATCATTCCGTGTGTGTTCTGCACACCAACATCACCATTCACACCAAAGCCACTACTTCTTCAAGATGGCAAATTCCTTATCCTTAATGCTGATGTTTCTCCTAGCAGCTTTGATCCTCACCCCACAAGGGCTTGCTAATAAGTCTTCTACTATATTATTCAAGCCCCCAGTTGCTGATGAGAAGAAGGAGCCACCTGTGACTGTGAACGAGCCTCCAGTGGATAACATGCCACCCATTATTAATGAAGAAAAACTAGGACGCTCGCCACCCATTGATGAAGAAAAACTAGCATCCCCCTTGCCACCCATTGATGAAGAAAAAGCAAAGAGCTTGCCACCTTTTAACAAGCCACCATACAAGAGGCCTCCTGGAATTAAGGACCCTCCAGCACAAGACAACGACCACTTCTGATTTCTAAAGCATATGCCATGCAAAAAGGCATGCATATGTTGACTAGTTTATATGGATAAATAAGAGGTCGAAGGTACCTTTATTTGCTCCTCGTTTTCTGCTATCTCGATTTTCAACTATGTAGAATAAAGGATGCGATCTTTGCCAAACACCATGGCCAAGATCAGTCCAAGACAAAAGCATCGTGTATGTGTCTATGAACGTTAGATCATCGTCAAAGAGAAAAATTAATGGTGCTTTGTAGAAATTATAAATAAAAGAATTTTATGATTTTGAGATCGTGTTGGTTGATTGGTTTGCTACACTATTACTGATGACACCGTATACTAAGTTCTGGATAGAACTTCCTGTCGTGCCAAGTACATCTAAGTTCTGTAATCATTTGAAAAATACAATCCAGCACAAGGAGTACATTAACGGAAAGGATTGATTAAGTGAATGATATGAGGAAATTATGAACTTAGATTTGAGTTACAAATGTTCAAGCAGTGAGTGGTTTGTTTGGCCGCCCACATTATCAACATTGATGAAATACTAGGCCAATTTACTCCCACTCATCCATCTCATTCATTATCGGTGATAAAAAAAGATATCTCAATATTTAAATAACATAAATGATTAAAGAGCCTTTTGATCATGAATTGACAATATAACATTTTTCCACTGTTAGACAATGACAATCTAACACGTGATCCATTTTTAAAATAAATCCAATTCAAATTAAAAAAAAATGCATATGAGTTACATTGTTAATATTTTATTAGTTGATGTAAAGTACTTTTACATCGTTAATGCATAGCAATTAATTTCATAATTAAAATTAAAATATAAATTCATAATTCTATTTTAAGTGATTGATTATATAATTTGAAAATAAATTCTAATGTTATTGTTTACCATAAATGATCAAAATTTAAATATAAATTATTGATGCTCTTTTAAGTGGTTGATTATATAATTTTAAAATAAATTTTAACGTTAACTATTCAACTAAAATTTATGAGACAAGATTTACCCTGTAACTTTTTATGAAAGTAGCCCTTGTTTTTCCTCTTCTTTGAACGCTTGGGGTATTGGTCCCAAATTGATGATGACCGCAAGTTTCACGTCTTTTACAGTTATTAAGCTAAAAAAAAATTAAAAAAGAAAATTTTCTTTGCACCGATGATAACTTGTTTTATTCTATTATTCAACTAAATTATATAATTTATATGATTTTTTAAATAGTAAGTGTGGGATTTAATTTTTTTTTTATAATGTGACAATATATGATTGGATAATATTTAGTATATAGAAATTAACTATATTACCTAATTTTTTACTCCATCTATTTCACAATAACTGTTAATTTTTGACATTTTCATGTTTAAAAATATTTATCATTTATAATATTTAGGTAGCATTAATTTTTTTTCTTCTATTTATAATCTTTTTATAAATATGCTAGTTAAGTAATTAATATATTTATTAAGATAAATAATAATAATTATAGAAGGATAATTTTGTTAACTCTTATAATTTTTTATATTTATCAAAATATTATTTTTATTTTTTTAATATGTGTATTATTTATTTTTTTCCAGATATTATGAATGGAGGGAGTACTCTTGTGACGTGCGTAATTGTTTTCTTGGGGCAGAGGGTGAAGGTAAAAGCAAACCTATTACCTACACGCCAATTATGATTATCATAATAAGCATGGAATTTGGCTTACCTAACATGCCATATATCCACCGGTTCAATCAAAGATGAAAAAAATCTGTAGGATAAAGATCTCACGTGATTCAATAAAAACATGTCACGTTTTTTATGTTAGTAACCCAAGTGATTCTATAATGGTCCAAGCAACTTAAGGACCATCATAAGCAATCCTATTTTCCCTTTCCCCACCACCCCCACCATGATTTCATCGTGCCGGCGATGAAGATGACCACCACAAACATCTTCAAGAACGCAGCAAGAATCGATTTTAAACCCGACCCACAATTGCATTCGATGACTCGAACCCATCAACGTTCACTGTGATTAACGGCGCCAAGCTTGGAGCCTCGACGAGAACCACTGTGAAACGACTCGAACTTGTCGCCTCCGTCATCGGAGGAGTGGCTGGAGATATCACTGGCGGTTGCGGATCATATATTTGCAGTTGAAGCGATTTCTTGGTTTTGAACTTGGGTTTTGTAATTATCCACCATAAATCACTGAGGTCCAATAGAAAAGTGACACATAAGCATTCGACAAAGCAGCTATCCTACGTGTCCGAGCAGATAAGATAAACAGAACACAAGATCGAAAACACACATTCAAACCACATAGATGCACACGTGTGTCTGTACGTGCAGACATAACATACGCAGTAACACACTTCACATCACAACTTTCCAATGGCTAACTGCTACTCCCATCCTCACATATGCCAATGTTTGAGTCGCTTGTTAACTCTCCGACAGCACTCTCCGGTCACCATAGCCGGTGACCGGTGCAAAACCGGTCAACACTTGGTGGAGGAAGTGTTGGCCTTCGCTCAAGGGCTACTCCATCTAGGAGTCACACCCGGTGACGTGGTTGCCATCTCAGCTTACAACAGGTATGATATCCTTATACTATATAATATATTCTAACTAATCTGACTCGAGTAAAATTGATCCACTATGAGTTTCACTTCTATTTGTAATAAATCAATTCGGCTAAAGTCAGATTAGTTAGAGTGTAGTAGATTTGAGTGGTTTATACCAAAACCAACAAGAATAGTGTAATCAATGGCGATGATGTCCATGTAATTAACCAAGTGTATTGAGTTCAGTTGAAGTCAGATTAGTAGAGTTCAGTAGATTTCAGAGACAGGTGTTTTACTCTTGTGCCAAAATGAAAAGAATATATAGCATGATCAATGATGAGGATGTGAATGAAAACATGTCATGTTTAATTTGATCACGAGAGTATCCTCTTACTTTGTATTATATATATACCCTTTGCTCTATCCTTGCTGAAATTTTTTGAATGGCTTGAGGAGGAGGAATAATATAATGTTGATGAAAGTTTATGCAGTTTATCATTTCTGGGTTTTGGAATGTGGGTTTGACCATTAAGCACATAAAACTCTGGTGATTTTAGTTGGAAGTTCATTTTTCTGTGGCTTGGCTTACGTTGGGATAGTGATAATGTGGGTCCTTATTGTTATCAAAGTCAAACGAATCAATAAATGAATGGTTCTTACTTCTGAGCTTTTGACCTGCTTTTTTTTTCTCATTATTTTATTATGCGAAGAATAGTTTGTTTATAATATTTCTTATTATGGCCTACCATGTCCAGCAGTCCAAGGAGGGGAGATACTTTCTCGTGTGAAGATTGCACATGCACATCTCCACCATTGATTAAGTCATATTAAAAGGGTGAAAAGTTAAAATGGTTAAAAATCAATTGTGCAGATGATCGAGTGTAATTTCCACATGAGAAGATGTTTTTCCTTCCGGACAAAATTTATTGTTGCAATAAGAGAGTGAGAAGCAAGGGAAAATTGTAGAGTAAAATTTAGAGGCATATAGAAGTTGAAGATTTAGGCCTTAAAAATGTAGGTTCAGTGCTTCACTTGTACAAAATGATGGATTGCAGAGAAAATACTAGTGACTCAAATAAACAACCTTTGCACATCTAATTGTAGACAAATTTGGATGAAGCCAGAGAAAAAAAGGGGATGTTTTCACCTTTTTAATCCTTCTGAGTTGAGGTCTTTCATACCTATTTTTTCATTTTAAAAAAAAATTCTATGTTGGTACCATCTAACGATGGGAAAAAAGAGGCATCCATATCAGCATATCTTATTTCATGATATGTCTAGTTATTGCTAATTCATCTATGATTTTTTGAATGAGAGATGAATTTTATTTTTTCAGTGATTGGTATCTCGAATGGTTATTAGCCATTGCATTTGTTGGAGGAATAGCTGCTCCTCTGAACTATCGTTGGGTGAGAGTAAATTTGCTATGGACTTTGATTGCATAGCTTTGCGTAATTTTTTTGAATCTGTATTTTTGCCAAGTTAAGCACTTTTGCAGCCAATTTTCATGCTACTATGACATTCTAAAGCTACATTCAATTGTCCTCCTCCTCATTCATTCTATGCATTAATGCAAACACTCTCAACCTCACCACATTCAACTTCATACTTGTATCTGTTCCAGAAAAGGTAGTGTGTTTTCATCCTTCTTGTTATTTCAACGGGACTCGGTCATTTTCCTTAGTCTATTTCATCTACTAATCATGATACTATTATCCATGTCATAAAGATTTAACGAAGTTTTATGTTAGTCTAATACAACCTTCCTCTTTTATCCAGAGCTGGAACTGGCTATGTAAAGATTTGCAATGAAGCACAACATAGGTAGAGTTCTAATCATTTTCAACAATTTTCATCTCCTGCAGAGTTTTGAAGAGGCAAGGTTAGCAATGACTGCAGTGAGGCCAGTGATGTTAGTGACTGATGAGAGCTGCTACACATGGTACTCAAAACTTCAGGAAATTGATGTTCCATCCTTGAGATGGCATGTTTTGTTGGATTCCCCTTCCTCAGATTTTTCAAAGAAGTGGAATGGTAGGAATATTGCTGGCTTGTTATACCAGTGTAGAAATCTTCTTTCTTTCTTTCTTTTTGGCTTGAATAATCTTCATAGCCTATTACTCTAAATGCTTTGCAGTGTTGACTCCAGAAATGCTTATGAGGCATCCCATAAGGCCTCTACCATTTAATTACTCCTGGGCACCTGAAGGCGCTGTTATAATATGCTTTACTTCAGGTTCAAGTTTCTCAGTCAGTTACTTTTCCTGAGAACTATTTGTTTGTGGTTTGTGTATTTGTAGAGAAGCAAGGTAGGATTTTAATTCTTGAAGTTAATATGATCTTGGCTTTAGGAACAACGGGAAAGCCTAAAGGGGTCACAATAAGCCATGGAGCTTTGATCATACAATCGTTAGCAAAGATTGCCATAGTTGGGTACAATAGGGATGATGTAAGCCATTCCCTTTCACGGCATTTTTTTTAGTCATAGATTGTGAAAGCTTATCATTATAGCAGCAGACATGGCTGTAAATTAATAACCATTAAGACATTGCATGATACCAAGTTAAGTGATAAATCAAGCTGAAAAAGCCAAAGGATGATTGAGTTATCCATGTTCTTTTTTTCCAATTTTCTGTAATAGGTTTATCTGCATACTGCTCCATTGTGCCATATTGGTGGCTTATCATCAGCCATGGCCATGCTCATGGTTGGAGGTTGCCATGTCATGACGCCCAAGTTCAATGCAGAATCAGCTGTTGATGCCATAGAGCAATATGCCGTGACATCTCTAATCACGGTACCGGCAATAATGGCCAGTCTGATCTCTTTAATTAGGTATATTCCAGTGTCAAATAGGAACAAAACTTTATCCTTTTTTTGTAACAAAAGTTATCACATGATCCTTCATCTAAAACAATTTATGTTATAAAAGATATTATTGCTTTCTTCACACCTTAGATAAGGCTTTGGACTAAATTTGTTTTACAAGTATTCTCAGTCATGATTTGGTGTTTTAATATTCTTAGACACAGAGAGAGCTGGAAAGGGGGAGAAACTGTCAAGAAAATACTTAATGGGGGTGGAAGCCTCTCACTTGAGCTCATCAAGGATACTAGCACATTCTTCCATAAAGCTAAGCTTATCTCAGCTTATGGTAGGCTTCTCTTATTCCTTTGTTGACTAAAAGAAAACATGGGAACAACAAATGTACTTTATCCCAATTTCTACATCAGCAGATTTTTACATGTATGAAGCTCTTTTAAGGTGAATGGATCGCTTATGTTGGCTGAAATCTTAATCTTGAAAAATATGAACAAGAAAACCTATGCAACTAGAAGTCTAGAAAAGAAAAAGAAATAAGGAGACAATTGAAAAAGAGAGCAGATAGACAATTAAGGGAGTAAGGAGAAAGGAGAGAAAGGAAAGACAAGTACTTCAAGAGAATTGCATAAATTTGTATCCAACAATCAGTACCGGTATGAGAACAATTAATTCACATGAGGGCCTATACATAAACAAACTGGAGACAGAAGACTTCAAGTGATCAGTTCAACTGTGAAAGTAGCCATAGTGGAAGCAAAAATCAGATGAAATCCTTATTAAATTTACAATGTATGAAATGCCATTGAAATTTGACTACATTAAATTTCTCTAGGTCCTATTGTACCTTTTGTATAACACATGGGAATTCACTGATTTTTTCTTATTGACTGTAATCTGCTTCATTTATCATAGGGATGACAGAGGCATGTTCTTCACTGACATTCTTGACCCTCTGTCATCCAATGCATGAAACCACCAGCCGTCCCCTTCAAATAGTAGGTGAGGTAGCATCATCTAGTTGCATTCACCAGCCTCAAGGCATTTGTGTTGGCAAAGCTGCACCCCATGTAGAACTCAAGATATGTGTGGATCGCACTGGTCACATTGGAAGGATTTTAACTAGAGGACCACATGTAATGCTTGGTTATTGGGATCAAATTCAAACAAACCCATCAAATCCCAGGAATGAAGCATGGTTTGACACAGGTGACATTGGATCAATTGATAATCAAGGTAATTTGTGGCTCCTTGGAAGAACAAATGGTCGAATCAAGAGTGGTGGGGAGAACATTTATCCTGAAGAGGTAGTACAAAGTAGTATTAATTATTAAACTTGTTAACTTATTATAAATAGAAGAAATTTAAACCAAATGAAAGTGCTACCATATTAAGAAAGTTTTATCCTTCAAAAGGGTCACATGTACTGCAAAACAAATTATGTTAATGTGACACTGGAACGTTTCTACCTAGCATGTCCAAAAGTACATAATTTCTACTTTCTTTGCTTTGCTAAGTGCTTGTCTTTGCTTGGTTAATGATTTTTACAATTTGCATGGAAATGTTAATATCCTATTTGACATTTGTTTGAAGTAGGTTGAGGCAATTCTACTTGTACATCCAGGGATTGTAAGCGTTGTTATTGTAGGAATCCCAGATGCCCGCCTTACAGAGATGGTAGTAGCATGTATCCAACTAAGCGAAAATTGGCAATGGTCAGAGCAGTCTAATTCAAATCAAGAGTTCCACCTATCTAGAAAGAACCTCCAGCAATATTGTATTGAAAATAATCTAAGCAGGTATGTTTATGTTTCCAAAATCCATGTTTGTGGGTCTGTTTGGTTACTGTTTTCCATTTTCTATTTTTATTTCTTGTGTTTTGCTGTTTTCAGGATTTTGTAAATAAAATATTGAAAATACTAAAAATAATAAAATCATATTTTCAGTTTCATTATTTTCTTTACAATATTCTGAAAACAAAAAATGAAAATTGAAACCAAACAAGTCATTACTCATTAGTAATAGACTATTTTGGGTGAGGGAATCAAGCATGTGGTAGTGGTAGTACAGTGAAGGTCTTCTTTGAATCTTCCTTCAGGTTTAAGATACCAAAGATATTTATTATATGGAGGAAGCCTTTTCCACTCACTACCACAGGAAAAGTAAGAAGAGACCAAGTAAGGAAGGAAGTAATGTCTCAGCTACAATCTTTGCATAGTAGTCTTTGAATATTTCGTGGCCTCAAATTCCATGCCCCTCAGCTTAAAAACTGCTGCATGCTCCAACCTGTTTTGACTGCAAAAAGAATTGGTTGAATCCAAAATGCTGACACAACAGTGATACCTCCTGCATATGGCCTTAAACATTGCCAAACACATGAAGACAAAACATAGAAACTAAGATTTTGGTTGCAGGTGAGAAACTTGATCAATTTGATGAGTTGCCACACATGAATGAAGTGAAATACATTCTTTTTCCCTACAAATTTTGTTAATGCACATTCTTATCTTACACAATAAACATTCTTTATCCTCTCCCATGCCCTTATCTTCTCTTTAAAACGATGTCTCCCTTTATGATACTAATTTAAATAAATAAATAAATAAAATCAAGGACTAAATTATAGAAAAGGGATATGGAAGAGCACCTAACATGAAAGGAAAAGCTTATTGAAGAATAATTTACTACACAAAATATAAACGCAAATTAGTTTAGTGTAGTTTGAATTTTGAAGTATTAATTCAACTATTAATAAGGAAAATTGCATGATTCGTTGTGCTTAATAAACAAAAGCTTCTCTTGTGATGACAAAGACAAAAAAACAAACACAAAAATGTCTTCTTGTGCAATACTGTTACAACATAAAGCTCAGGATTCCATGACATCTCAAGTTTCAACCTTCTAAAGTTGAGGCATATTCTTTGGCAAACACGTTGGTGATGGCAATTTTTTCAAGTTGCTTTAATACTTTTTCATTTTTATTAGAGAAAAGTTATAGTGAAATGGCAAAAGCTTTTCTTTTTTATTTTATTATTTTTGTTACCGTTACTGTTTTTAACTTTTTATTCAAAGTGTCTAGTGCGCATGCGGTCTGAGTCGGTCCTAATATTTTAATGCATAACCATGTTTTTTTGTATGATTCTGATTTTGTACTGATACAGAAGATTTTATTTATTTATTTATTCAAAAATAACTAAATAAGTAAAAATTAAGTTGAAAGTGATAATTTATTTTGAAATTTAAAAAATAGAACTTCTTCTAGGCTAGTGTTTAGCCTAAGAGTTGAGTTACCTCAACTCCCATTCATCCGGGACATATACATGTTGTGGTTACTTAATGGCCATAAATGGGGAGTAATGCCGGTGCATAGGGGTATACAAAAGATGAGTCAAGTTTGATCAAATCTCAATTTGTCCTGATTTTTAGCTTAGGAAGTTTTTTAAAAATTCAAATCCAACTTTATAATAACCAAAATAATCGGGTCAAATGGGTGAACTTGATTTTTTTACAAATAAGAAATAAAATTTAAGAGATATTTTGATATATATATTTCAAAATAAACCATCTAACTATAAAAATAATATAAAATTATGCAAAATATATTAATTTAAGCATCATCTCTTATAATTTACCATTAACTACTATAAAAAAAATATATAATTATAAAAGAATTTTTGACTTTGGACTTGATTTGGTTGTTACTCAAAAGTATGACAAATCTAACTGAAAAATGCCCCAAGTCAAATTTAAAAATCCAAATCCGACCTAATAAATTTAAAGTAGAGCCGAATCTTGAACACCCAATGCGTGGGCTAGGGAACGTAAATCATGAGTTCTTTAGCCCCAGAACTTGGATATTGGGCCACGAGTCACCATTGACCGCTCCACAAACCCCTCAGCTTCAAGTCTGAGTATATAAAAAACATCTAAAAATTGTTTTTGTGTTTCAGTTTTAAAATGCAAATGTTGTTTTTTAGTTTTTAAAACCAAACTTTATAAAACAACCAACCAATCAGTTTCTTTTGATTTTTTGTTTTTAAAACTCAAACTTTTTTAAAAACACCAACCAAACGCCCAAAAACAATTTTTAGATGTTTCAAAAATTGTTTTCTTATTTTCTTCATTACCCAACTCCTCTATCCCAACTCCTCCATCCTCTTCAACCTCCCAGGCGTCGGTGACCAAGCGTTGGCCTCCTCCGCAACCAGGCGACCAGGCCGGCAAGCTCCGCGACCGCGACCAGGAGCCTAGCAAGCCCCACGACCAAGCGCCGCGAACCCAGCGAGCCCGCGATCGCAGCGGACCGCCTCGGAGCCCTGCGACCAAGAGAATGGGACCCAGCCCGCGAGCCTCGCGACCCAGCCTGGCCAGCCCGCGACCAAGGGCCGCCCACGAGCCGCGACGCAACCGGCAACCTAGCCAAGCAACCCGCCTCGCAACCCCCGGCCAAGAGAATGGCACCCTCCGACCGTCGCGACCCACCCCACACCCAAGCCCCGCCATGCTCAGCCACCCGTGCGACACAGATTCTCCGCGACCAAGCCCGGGTGCTCCTCGGAGATCTTCTCTACTTCTCTCTCTCTCTTGGTTCTCCATGCTCATTGTGTGTTAATGTTGTTGTTATTTGTAAATTGATCTCATTGTTGATCTTTGTTGTTGTTGCTATTATGTTAATCTTTGTTGTGGTTGCTATTGTGTTGATCTTTGTTGTGGCTCATCGTGTATTGATCATTGTTGTGTTGATCTTTGTAAATTGCCAATCAATTTTTTGTTTTATCCATTTTAAAAGTTGTTTTTTAAAAAAATCATCCAAACAAGTATTCTTGTTTTATTGTTTTTGAAAATTGATTTTAAAATTGTTTTGGAGAACAATTTTATAAAACAAAAAACAAAAAACAGTTCAAACAGGCCCTTTGTGTTTCATTTTTAAAATGCAAAGGTTGTTTTTTAGTTTTTAAAACCAAACTTTATAAAACAACCAACCAATCAGTTTCTTTTGATTTTTTGTTTTTAAAACTCAAAAACGTTTTTTAAAAACACCAACCAACAGCCCCTAAATTTCTGAGCTGCCTTTCATCTGTTTTCTTGAAAGAATAAATGATTTTGTTTTGGATGGTTCTTAAAAATGGATAGGTTTTGCTTATTGGTCTTGCAAATCTTTTGTTTTGGCTTGCTATTATCTTTGTTGGTTGTTCCTTCTGTGATGGATTTAGTTGGATTATTTTATGAGGGTGTAGCTTGTTCAGATTTATTTCTTCTTGACTGTTTTGTGTTAACAGATCTTGCTTCTATTATGCTTTTACTTTTTGTTGTTGGTTATGATGTACAATTTTTCGTTTCTTTATGTCACATTGTAATTACTTTCTCTTGTTAGAAGTTGAGTTTTTCATCATTTATAAAAAAAATATAGTTTTTGGTACAATACTATTGAATAAATTTTAAAATATTATTTCTTTCTTTATTATTAATTTTTGGTTACCTTAAACTTCAAGTATGGAAAATTATATAGTGGATCAATTTGTGTAATTCCTACAACAGGTGAGATTAAAAAGGCCGTCTAGGAATGTGGACCTTTTAGGGCCCCAGGTTCAAATGGTTTTAACTTTAATTTCACTAAAAGGAGTTGGAAGTTTGTGAGCAAAGATTTCCTAAAGTGTGTGGAGGAGTTTTTCATCACTGGAGTGATGCTTAGGAAGGCTAACATGACATGGGTGGCTCTCATCTCAAAGGAAGCCAAGGCTTGTGAGGTAAAGGATTATAGGCCTATTAGCATGAATGGGTATGTTTATAAGGTAATCTCAAAAATTCTGGTCAATAGGATAAGGGTTATAATGGATCGGTTAGTGGGGAGTCTTAGTCAGCTTTCGTTTAGGGTAGGCAAATCCTTGAGGGGTCTTAATTGCAAACGAGGTTATCCACTGGATTCGAAAGCATAAGAAGAAAGCTATGTTGCTTAAATTAGATTTTCGTAAGGCATATGATTCAGTGAGATGGGCTTTTGGGGACTAGGTCTTGGATAATATGGGATTTAGTTGTCTTTGGCGTAGTTAGATTAGGAGCGTATTTTCCTCGGCTAAAATATCCATAATGGTTAATGGATGCCCTACTAAACCTTTTAAGATGGAAAAGGGTTTGAGACAAAGGAATCCCTTATCCCCATTTTATTCGTTCTTGTTGCTAAGGTCCTAAATCGTTTGATGGAAAGAGAGGAGAGGTTAATTTGATTCAAGGAGTTAGAGTGGGTACCCAAAATACCTGTATGTCTCATTTATAGTTTGCGGATGACATGTTCCTATTTGCTCCTACTGAGAAGGAAGTTCTCCTTAACATAAGAAGGATATTGGATTGTTTTGGGGTTATGTTGGGGCTATCTATTAACTATAGTAAATCTGCCCTTGTCCCTTTAAATTGTGAAGAGACTTTGGTTAATGAGGTAAGTTCCTTGTTAAAATGCCAAGTTGTTTCTCTTCGATTAAGTATTTGGGCATTCCTCTTGGAGCTAATCCTAGATTTGAATGTACTTGGGCCCCAATCATTGAACGGATAAAGAAAAAGTTGAGTAGGTGGAGAAGCAATATGCTCTCGAGAGCTAGTAGATTGGTGTTGATCAAAGATTTTAAATAGTTTTCCAATATACTACTTAGGGATCTTTAGAATACCAAAAGGTGTTGCTAGAAAGATTATTTCCCTCCTGTCAACACCCAATTTTTGATTAAGTTTTAATCAATTTAATTTAATTTCATCTTTTGATTCAACCTTAAATATATATTTTTATTATTGTCAATATCATATTTTGTAGGTTCATAGCTTCCTTTTTCGGTATTTTATTTTTAATTTTTTTCTGTTATATATTAATAAAATAATAATAATAATAATAAAGTTTCCTTTGCCTGATTTTCTTGGTCCAACATCAGGGCCCAGCACTTTAGTCCATTTTCGTTCAAACAAAAATAATAAAAATTGTGTGTTAATCCATTTATTATTCAGCCCATTCTAGTCAGTCCACTATAGATTGTTCAACCCACTTGTAATTGCCCAATAAAGGTTCTAAGTTCACTCTTTTATTAATCCGTTAACCATTGTTGAAAAAATAAATAAATAAAAAATGAATAAAATAAATAAAAAGAGAACAATTAGACAAGCCGGTCAAGGCTTGTCACGTCCATTTATGAAACAACAAAAACAAAAGAAAAAAAAACACAAGAACATCACGAGTTCATCCTCTGCTAAAATAAAATGGACTTGTGAAGCAACAGTGATAGGGTGATGATAAGGAGTTTGAAAAATTGAAGACACCATGATGAATCCTTCCCCCACTCTTAACAAGAAGTTAAGCTTCCTTTGGTGAAGCTGGAAACTTGGAACCATTATCACTAGCTGGGAATCCAAGTTGACCTGCAAAATGGGATCAATGTTTGGGTCATTTAGCTATAAATAATCATCATCATCTATTGTGAAAAAAAAAAAGATAGAAGTGGAGTTATCAAGCAACACGGTGAAAGAGGGGCTGGGAAGCTTTAGCCGTCACTACACTTTACAGCAAACACAACTCATCATCATCATCATCATCATCTCCATCATTAACCACCAAATCATCATCATCACCACAACCATCACATTCCTTCACCATATCACCATCTCAAAGCCAAACAAATCAGTTTTAAAAACCAAAACCACAAACCCAATCTTCTTCAAAAAAAAAAAAAAAAGCCACAATCCAGAACCATAAAAAATCAGAGGTTCCAAAACCAAACTACCTTTGACATGCGTCCTCTAACTCGAAGTCCAGCGCGCGGGGTCCGCTTGAAGAAGTCGTGAAACTCGCCTGAACTTCTCCCGCCGTTGCACCATCACCGCCCCTCTCCTCGCCGCGCCTCACAACACGCCCCACCACGGACCAGTCGCACCACACAACACCGGCCCACTGCGCGGGCACACGACCACTCGCGCGGCGGCGTGGCGGGCCGCGAAGCCCAAAGCCCCCACCGTGAACTACTCCACCTCTGTCTGTGCGCCACCCAGCCACCATCCCGTCATAGCCGGTCGCACAACCTCCACACCGCAAGCCCAGGCGAAGATGCCGCGCCCCACCCCCCCTTCGCGCTAGCACGCGCGCCTCCTCGCCTCCTCGCCCCAGCGCATCGCCGGTGACCCCTTCCTGGTTCTCACCTCCGCCGCCTCTCTCACATCTTTCCCGTACCGGTCTTCTGTTTTCATATTCACATTACTTGCAAGGGTTAGATTTAGGTTGATATTTTTGGTCAAGTGTTTTTGTCATTTAGGATAATGGGTTGGGAGCCATGGGCCTTTTTGTTTGTCTTGATGGGTTTGGGGTCTAAATGTATTTTTGTGTTGGTTTTTTTTTTTTTTTGTAGGTTTAGATTTTATTTCTTTCCATTTTATTTGGTTTAACTTTTAGGACCACTCAAAAAAAAAATTAAATTAAATGAAAAATAAAAATAAAAATAATAAAAAATAAAAATAAATTGTTTTTTTATCCGCACAACAATTAATAGTTGTGATTGAGAGGTGGGTGCCTCCTTCACACATTGTTAAATTGTAAGGATTTATTGAGTAGGTTAGTGCTAACTTAAATCCTGTGTAATAGTAGATTTCCCAGTTAATAAATCATCAATCAAAAGCCCATTTTCACAATTAAAATCAATCAACACACCTGTCATTTTATTTTCTCTTAATTAAAATTCATCAAACTCAGAATCATTTTCTAAAGAACTACGTGGCTTTGAGTTCCTCATTGTACCCAGGATACGTAGGAGCAGGCGACCCTTGTCAAGCCAAACTTTAAATTTTCATAATTTTGTCCCTAATTATTGTTATTTCATTTCCTTTGTAAATATTTTAATTTTTTTTATTATTTGTAAATACTATACTTATTTATCTTGTTAGGTAAATTTTATATGCTTTGAGTTATTTTAACTTGCACAATTAACTTTTGGGTAACCGTTTTAGGATGATCAGTGCGTGGGGTTTATTCTCTGCCTTCCCTATGCATAACAGGTCTCGAAACTCGTTTTAGCAGAGTTAAACCTTTTTTACAAAAAAGTTTTTCCAACGGTTTTCCTTAATAAACCTTGGTGGCGACTCCATAAAAATATTTTCAAATAATATTTTCGCCGCCGTCGCGAATCCGGTCACGACACCTAAGAGATTCTTCTGGGTTGAGAAAGGGAACATGATTGTTGTCCTATTAGTTAAATGGGAAGTGATTTAGAAACCTAAAAAATAGGGTGGTCTTGGAGTTGAAAACTTGGTAATTACAAATGCGGCTATACTTTTTAAGTGGTGGTGGCGATTCTTATGGAAGGAAATATTTTTTGGAAACGAGTTGTGTGTTCCTGCCACAATTTAGATAGTACTGAGACCAATGTTTGAATAAAGGAAGTCAATAAAGGGTGGTTTATAGGGAGCAGGAAGTGGAATGGGTGAGGCTGACAATCATATTAGTACCTGTGGTTACAGCTGATTTAGAAAAATTATTGAGAATGGATGTCACACCTGGTTCTGGGAGGATGTGTGGGTTGAGAATGTTAATTTGATCGATATGTTCCGAGATTATATTTAGTTTCAATGCAAAAAGAGATAGTGACTAGGGAGTGTGGTGAGTGGCTAGCCGACAAGTAGGTATAGAAGTTGATTTGGCGGAGAAATCTGTTTCAATGAGAATTACTTTTGTTGGATAATCTGAATAAACTCATTAGTCAGGTCCAGTTACACCAAATGTGCTTAATAGCGTAGTATGGTGTGCTCACTCTTCAAACCAATTTTTGGTCCATTCTTTTGTTGATAAATATTTCCAAGTGTGTTGTGAAAATAGCCATTTTCATCCTAGCTTGCATAGAGTTTGGCATGGGTGCATTCCACCAATGGCAAAGCGTTTGTGTGGTTTGTTTTAATTGGGAGAATTAATAACATCATTTGTCCGTTTGAATGTTATTAATGGTATTGATTCTAGATGTGTGTTTTGTAAGGCTTTGAAGAATCTTTATCGCATTTATTCTTTACTTGTTAATTTTCATGGAGAATATGGGCCTTCTGTTATAATTGGTGGGGAATTGAATGAGTTATAGCAGAGGACCCTAAATCAAATTTTTAAATGTGGCATGATTGTGTGTTCACGGGTAAGAGACAAAAAGGTTGGAATATCGCTTCTATGCCATTCTACTTTCCATTTAGGAACAAAGGAACAAGATTGTTTTTCACGAAGAAATTAACTGGACAAAATTTCTTATTAACCTAATGCATAGGTGTCGATTTTGGTTAACTCTTGACTCCTAATTTTTTTACTTGTAGATTCTCTTTTGTTTGCAGGTGAAAATCATTGGAGTAGTAAATATTTCCTAGTGTTGTTTCGGGGGTAATGGTCGAAGGTGATTTATGAGTGATATGCGGAGAGGCTCTTTTTATGTGGGGAGCTGTTTATGAGATTTGAGAAAAGGTCCATGGTCGAGTGGAGATGCTCACCAATGAGATTTTTGATAATGAATAGTTTTCCTGTATTTATATCTCTGTGAACAGGTAATATTTTTTGGAGTAATCTATAAGGCGGTGGTGTGTTGGAGGTGGTATAATGCTTGCTGAGATACACCGAAAGGTTGTGTGTGTGAGGTGGATATAATGGAAGTTAGAGGGCGTTTTAAATAGTGAGTAGAGATTTTGGGCGAGGGATACACCGATGAGTGTGGTTGTAGATAATTGTGTGCGTTTGTTTGAGTTAACCTCAGCATGTGTGGGTGTGTGTTTGTAACCTAGTAGTTTATTTATTTGGATAAGCATATTATTAATGTGGAGTACTTCCGTTGCTATAGAAAGTTAAATGGTGGTGTATGGGAATTATTCACAATGATGACCTTGAATGATGACGAAGGGGTTTAGTGAATGTTTCTACAAGGTTTTTTGGGCAATGATCAATAAAGTTTACCTTTGTGTACTGTTCGTGGGTAGAAGAGATTATTAATAAAAGGTAGACACATGTGTCCTAATCTTCACTATCTGATGTGAGACTAGGATTTTTGAGATTTGTAATTTATCCCCATGGCGATGTTTGTCTTCTATCTTTGGATTTGGCTGCTATTTTGTGTGTTGGGTATTGGTTATTTGTCTTTGGTTTTTGTTGGGTTACATATTCTGTTTAGTTTTTAAGATGCTGGGCGTTGTGCCGTTTTATGCGGTGGTCGTCCACAAACTCTTAGGCGGTGCATAATTTGGTCTGTGTTATGTTTGCCAGGTGTTAGATTGATTATTAGATGATACTTTTTGGTTGTCAGTGTAGTGTACCAATTATTATTGTTAGGTTTGGATTTATGTTTTACTTCTCCTTATTGGTTATTATTATATGGTTAAGCTTTTTTGTTGAATTATAAAAAAAAAGATCACTTTCTTTTTTTGAAAAAAAAAATTTCTTTCAGCTGCTTGAATCTGACTACTGAATTAAGATGAACATACGACATCAGTTAGTTAATAATAGTCATATGGCTTTCAATTATTTTTTGTGGTTTTTAATTATAAGCCCATAACTTTCAGTTTTTTAATATAAAATATATACTGTTTACTACACCGTAGATCTTATAATAATGTAAATGATAATGACAAATATCAGACAAATTTAACTAATTCTAACGTTTGAATATGAACATTTTTTTTATTGAACTTTGAATATAAACATTATACAAACATGTACATGAAAAAACAATTCAAAATGAATAAGTCAATCTTTCATATCAGTGCCTTTATTTTTTTTAAAAATAAAATTTTTTAATAACTAATGAATAAAATTTAATAACATAATTTATATATTTGAAATATAAATAAAAATTATTTTCTAAATTTAAATTTGGAATTACTAGAACACATAATAAAAGGTTAACTATTAATTATTTAAGAATATTATTATTCTTCTAAAAAATACCGGATACATAAATGACTTTAAAATATATTAGTTTTTCTTAAATATTGGATACAATTACTATTTAAATTTTAAATGTTAAAATATATTTGTTATTTATTTAAGATGTTTTTGGTTTCAATTCTTTTCCTTCTTGGTTACGTGGAGGGCTTAAAGCCCCAGATTTATTTTCAAGTCTTTAAAATTATCTTGACCCGGAAACTCTTATCTTTGATTCATCCTTATATATGTTAACTCAAGAATTCTTCCTTTCCCATTGAGAAAAGAACTTTCTCTTGGCATAATGGAATTTAAAGGCAATAAAATTTGAATATATGAATTTATGCGTATCAACCAAGTCTCTCTCACTCTAACTCTAACAGCTTATCGGGTTAAGAACTTAAGAAATATTCTAACAATAATAACTGTATGAAATTATAATTATCCAAGTTAATTATACATATACTTTCGATAAAAAAGAGTAAATCTGCCCTATAGTATGGAAAGATTTTTGTTTTAACATTTTAATTATTAATTATTAAACGGCAAACATATATATCCTTTAAAGATTTCAGTTCAAAACATTAATATTTATGAGAGGAAAATTATATACACATTAGTTTTTTAACACATTGATTTTTAACATATTAACTCATAAAATAATTGATTTGTTAACCTATTAATCTTTTGTTTTCGAAAAAATTAACTTTTAATATAGAATCGTACTACATAACCGAACTGATTGCCCGAAACAATTACCACATACGTGACAAATTAAATTTTGTGTGGTAGAAACCATAGGTGGTTACAAAATATGAAGAATTGACGCTACATCTTAGAAAACTTGGCAATTAACTTTTGACAATTTTTTATTTTTTATTTTTACTTTAAAGCATTTTTCTTTAGAGCAAAGCTTTATGATTCGATGCAATTTTTCAATAAAGTAGCACAAAATTTAAATTGAACAACCACAATCGCGGTAAAGAGGAGAAGATGACAGAAAGTTATGCAGGGCAAAAATCAATGGATTAAAAGTAATATTATTTATACTCATAATATATATAATATAATGTCAATTAATATTCATCAATTATTTGATGAAGTATAGACTTATTTGAATGAGATTCACACCACATTCAATAATAAATGAATATAAATAATATTTTTAATGATTTAATAACCAATCAGGTGGGTTGTTAAAAAAATTAAAATTCATCATTGGACTAAATAAATTTCTCTTTTTAATATTTTATTCTTGTTGCATTAATATTTATATAATTTTTTCAAGGTACATATCATAATATAAAATCTTTCAAATATTAAATTGTATAAATTTAATTTAGAAAAATTAAAGTGTGATATATACATACGTTTAAATTTACTTAAAAAAATAGTTAATGATATTTATATGTAACAAAAAAGAAGAGGAGGGGAGACGAGGGTTCGTAATTTAATGGTTAGCTGGGAATATTTTCCTGTTACCCTTCTCCCGCTCGCCGAATCATTCTTTGTTCTGTTCTTTGCTTACTGCAAAACTTTCTCCATTTTCGTTCTTTCTTTCTTCTCCGAAAACCCTAAAACTTCCACTCCCACTGTTCTACGCGCTCATTCGTACACAACAGTGTTCTTTTCCAGCATTCTCGGCTGTTACCTCGTCATTCTCAACCACCTTTTCCACCCTTAATCTTCCCTCGGGAAATTCCAAACCTTGTACCCGGTCGGTCCAGGATTCTGTTGTTGCCGTTGAATTTTTTTTGTCTTCGTCTTTTTTGTTTTTTTGAGCTTTTTTTTTCTTTGGAGTTTCTTCTTGAGCTTCAAACTTCATTTCAGCTCCAGTTGAATTGGGATTTAACTGTTTCTGAACTTGATTTTTTTTTTCATTCTCCTTTGGATTTCAGCTTGTGGGTCATTAGTGCAAGAAGAAAAAAAAAAAAGGAAACGTGGTGGCAAAGAGATTCTGATTTGGGTTCTGCTTCAGTGATTTTGGGAGTGAAGATTGGAACTTTTGTGATTTTGGGGTCAGACCCATTTTTTATTTTTTTCCAATTTGTTGAAAATACTGCTGAATGATGTGCTTCTGATAAATTTTTCTTATGTTTCTATTTTGGCAGTGGACTGTTACTGGGTTTGACTTGAATGACTCCAAGATGCTGTTACTTGTTTATTAGGAAGCAGCTGGTACAACTGATTTTTGTTGTCAGGCCCTAAATAGGTACTGTAGTGAGAGTTTGTGTGTGTGTGTGTGTTGATGCAAGTATATTTTCTTTTCTTCGGTCTACGGGGATTTGTATCAATTTCTTTTGTGTTTCTAAACTTTGGCAGTGTGCTGAGTTTGACCGGAATGACTCGAAGCTGCTGCTGATACTTGTTTATGAGGAAGCAACTGATGTCGGAGAGTTTAGCTGCTATGGATGGTGGTGAGTGGACTGGTGATAATGGTAAGGAAAATGGGGGTAGTGAATGTGGTAAGAAAAATGAGAGTTTGGGCGATCATATACTCGCGGAAATGGAATCCTTTTTGCTGGATATTGATGAGCGGTTGACCATCTCTAGGATGGTGAGCGACTCTGTTATAAAGAGTATGGTTAATGCTTTTGAGCAGCAGGCAGCTGAGAGATTGCCCAGAAAGAGTCGGAGGTGGTTGAGCTAAAGAAAATGCTATATAATTGCTGTGAGGGTTCAGATGAAACCAAGATTTTGTGTTCTTCTCCACCGTATCATGAACCCCATGAAGCTGCTGCACATCATTTTTCACATAGTGTTATAGAACTTGATAGACTGAGAGGATCTGGTGATAGTCTTCAAATTGCACTCGATGAGAAGTTAAAGCAGCTCAAGAGTGAAATAAATAAGATAAGAGGGTCTAGTTCCATCAGAAGAATTAGTTCAGGCTCTGATCTGGTGGGTTTAAGTGGTATTCTGCAGGACAATGTACCAGAAAGATGGATTTATTTCGATAAAACTTTTGAAAGTTTAAAAGACATTCTGGACACTTTCTGCAGAAGGATGCAAGTTATGGATCAATTATCAAAGGCATCACTTTCTGAATGGCAGGAGGAGCAGGAGTTTCAGTCAGAAATTGAAAGGATGGTGGTCAGCAATTGTATCCGGAGTGTGCGGCAGGAGTTTAAACACAAACTATCGGATCTTTATGATTCTGAAAGTAGAAATTGTTTTAACCAACATAAAGAAATCTCAAATTTGCGTCAGGAATTGGATTCAATGTTTAAAACACTATCTGCTTTTGAAACTGGGCAGTTAATTTCTCATGGTTCCTTAGAGAATGATGAGGAATGGTGTCATAATAAGAGGGCTGACCACTTACAGTGGTACTTTCAGTGGAAACCACTGACAAATCATTTATTGCCTTCAACGTTGGAAGAAAATGGCAAACAGGAGGACTCAAAGAATAACGAGCTTGAGAACTTTGATCCTTCCACATTAAAGCACTTGTCGAGAGATGAATTGGTTACCCATTTTAATTCTGAGATAACTAAGATGAAAAGAAATCATGAATCTCAAGTGCAAGAGATGATTGAAGAAAATTTTCGCCTTAAGCGGGAGATATTGAATTTGAAAGAACGAGGTTCTTTTTTGCCATTGAAGAAGGACAAGGACTTCGATTTGTTGAAGAAAAAAATCCCTGATGTCATCTCAAAATTGGATGAAATCCTTGTTGGAAATGAGAAAATGCATCGATTGAGTGAAAACTTTGAATCTCTAAGCAGTTTAAAGGATAGATTGGATATCTTACTTTTGGAGAATCCTCAACTGAAGGAGACGCTAATGGATAAGGAAAAGGAAGTCAAGGATCTTTCTTCTCAGCTTTCTGCAGCTGCGGAGAAATTGTCGCAGCAACAACTGGCTGAGAAAAAATTGTTAGAAACTATTCAGAAGCTTGAGGATGATATACAGGATGCAAATTTTGGTGTTTCCGTCATTCAAGATACATACAAATGTCTCTTTGAAGGTATTATAAGTGAATTCAGTTGCATTACTAAAGAATTACATCTGAAAAACAGTATCATGGAAGAAATATATGAAGTAATATTCAAAGAAACTGCTCACAATGCTCAAGCTTCTAGTGGATTGGAAATTGAGGAAGCAGATATGGAGTCAATTATGATGCAAGGGCTATTGGATATTAATCATATTATATTTGAAGAAGCTTTGATTGATGCGAACAAAGCATTAAAACTTGAAGCTGCTGAGATAGAGGAACTAAAACGAGAGATACTTCTGTTGACATCAACAGTGAAAGAAAAGGAGAAGTCAGCACTGGAGGCAACAGATGCATTGACAGAAGAGAGGCGAAGGGTGGGGTTGGCCTCTGAAGAGCTTAACTGTTTGAGAGAACAATACAAGGAGCAAATGCACAAGCTACATCAAATTCTTGAACAAAGAATGAATGAGCTTAAGGAAATTGATGAACAAAGAAGGGTGATTCTTGCTGTTGCACAACAGCAACAAGATGCATTAACAGTGATTGAGGCAAAAGAAAGGGAAACCAGAAGGCAGATGGAATCCACCATCGCTCTCATTCATAAATTCTTCACAATGGTTACTGATTTTGAAGCTAGAGTAATTGTAGACATTTCCACAAATTGTTTGAGGTATGCAGTAATTGTTTTAATCCCTTTCCTTTCACATGAATTTAATGTCACACTAATTTGTGATAAACTGCTGTTTTTATGGTCGCTTTGGTTGCTTCTGCCTTTTAAGCCATTTTTTTGTGGTCTTCTGTTAATGAGGAAGTGCTTAAGCTCATGCAGACAAGCAACTTCATCTGGTGTGCTAGCTTTGGAGATTGGATTATTCTTAATGTGATGAGCATCTAATTGTTTGATGGAATACCTTTGTGAATTAACTCAGCTACAATGATAATTTGTTTCTAAAACCTTTTCTGAATTTTTAAGCCAAATATAAACTGCACTAATGTGAATTTGTGAAAAAAAAAATGAGTATTATATTTTATTCTTTCTTGTGACAAATGCCTTCTGATTGTTCTCCAAGCTAGAGGTGTACTGTATGTACCAGAGAGAGTTATCTTGTGAGAAGATATTTGTTAAAAGTTCATATTTGACTTTAACTTGGTCTTGTTAACTGTTAACTGTTAACTGCCTTGGATTTGAGCTAGTTTTTTTTTATTGAAGTGTTGGGTAGATAAGTTTAAAAAGTTTTCAGGTATAGGAAGCCTCCTTTGATAGGACCAGAATTCCTGAATGAATTGAATGTATATTATTGAATTGGGGATAACTTGGCAATCACCAAGAACCTTAAATCGGTTACAGAAAACAGAGGAATGAGGAGTCCTCTAACTCTCACACAATGTACAAATGAATAAAACTTCTTCTAATTCCCTTTCTCCCCTTTTTATTCTGCTATTCTCCCCTTTAACTGTTTTTCCCGCCCCAAATAACCACCTATCCAGCTGTCACTCCCTACCAAGGTAGCTAAGATCGAGATCTTACCTGGAATCGGACGGGAGATGCAAAATCGTAAAACGTAGGATCGTAACACGATCGTAAGATCCTACCAGACCCTACCAGAACTAACATACACATATATATTTCATATAATATGACATAAATGAGCAAAAATAGCCACAACTAACATACTTAACTTCAATTTAAAATGCAAATAGTCCAAGAGCCATAAGTCATACACTCATAATCCATAAATCATAGCATAAAGTGCAATAAGTCTACAAGTTTTTGATATCATATAAACTAAAAACATTAATGAAAACAACCAAACTAATATAATCTCATCTAAAGCAAATCATTAAGGTTATGGTCATCATATTCATCATCTGCTATTGGTCCCCACCATCTCCATTGCCATCTCCCCGAAGAAGCTCATCAAAGTCATCCTCATCTAGAGGAGGAATCTCCAAATCATCCAAAGGGCCACCAACTCTACCACTGCCTTCTCCAACAGTCAAGTTAAAATCATCTGGGATATCCAAATCCTCTAAGCTTTCCAATACATCCTCATTTTCCACAATCCATTCTTCATCAGAGTCCAAATCATCAAGGTCATACTCAATAGGATTCCTTGATTGCTTCTTCTTAGACAATCTTGAATTGGTCATCACGAAAACAACATCATTCATAGTTTTTTGCTTCAAACGATTTCTCCTCTTTGTGTGGACCTAAACAAATTTAATAGCAATCAACCCATAGCAATTGACAACTAACTCTAATATTCTAAAAGTAAAATATAATACAAATCATAGTTATGGGGTTAAAACTTGAAATATGTACCATTTCAAAGGCACTCCAATTTCGCTCACATCCAAATGAACTGCATGTCAAGCTCAACACACAAATAGCAAACCTTTGAAGCTCAGGATGCTCATCCCCATAAGAATCCCACCATTGTGCTGGAGTTTTGGTATTTAGGGCAGCCTTGGCTACTTCCCTACCAAAAAACTTAGCTCGACTCTTGAAATCTTCAAGTTGAGCATCAATCTTAGTAATTTCAGCTGAATCCCCCACAATTCTCTCCAAACAATCATATAGTCCTCTCTTAACTTCATAATCACTCTTAAATGTAGGACTATAATGTAATTGTGGGTTAAGGTAGTAGCCTGCAGCATGCAATGGCCTATGGAGTTGGCTATCCCATCTTGCATCAATGATCTCCCATAAAGGCATATAGCTATAAAATAGAAAAATTGAATTAACCTCTAAAGTATTTAAATTAAACTACATTATGTAGGAATGACAAATTAAATAGTTTACCTCTTTTCAACACCTTGAAAAACATTTTGTATTTTCTCCTTAGCACGATCCATTTCCTCATAAATGTATCCCATTGCTGGCTTCTCATCTGAATCCACTAAACGCAACACATGAATAAGAGGATAAGCACCCCTCAGGCAAAGGACAATATCCCTCCAAAATAGTCTATCTAAAACAACAGCTTCAATAAACTTCCCATCCCTTGTCTTGGAACATTTACTTGATTTCCATTCATCTAAGTAAACATTCTTATCAATGCACTCTTCTTCTCATTAAGACTACCCAAAGTGAGGTAGGATGTGGCAAAACGAGTCATGCCCGGTCTCACCAAATCTTTTCCTTTGGTATGGTATTGTAATAGGGAAATGAGAGAAGTCCTTGAATAGATGTAAGTTGTAATTTTTCTTCCCTTGGCAATTGTCTCTTTATGAAGCTCCAACTTTTCTCAAAATCCTCCAACATCAAATCAATGCAATGAGCTGCACAAGGTGTCCAATAAAGCTTCTTCCTCTTTTCCATCAACATCTGCCCGCAGCTTTGTAGTTTGCTGCATCTCTGTCACAACTTGCACAACATTCTCCTCACCCACCTCCTCAACAACATCATCTATCATCTTAAATATTTTATCAGCTGTTTTGCAAATATGTGAAGCATCAATAGACTTCAAGAAAACAGTCCCCTTAGGACTATTCACTAGAAAATTTAATATAGTTCTCCTCCTCTTATCTGTCCAACCATCTGTCATAATTGTGCAACCTGTTTTTCCAATGAGCTCTATGTTCCTCTAACATCTCCATGGTTGAGTCTACCTTTTTCTTCAAATATTTGAGTCTTAGCTCAGTGTAAGAAGGTGGTTTAAATCCTATTCCATGCCGGCAACCTTTTCAAACATCTTCCCATATTCTTCACTCCTTGCCACATTAAAGGCTATGGCATTGTTGTAAAAAAATGAAGCAATTTCTTCACATGCTTCCTCCCTTAAGTTCTTCTTAAATATAGTGTTAATTGTGGCTTGAGTGCTAATTCCTCTTTCTTGAATAGATTTGCAGGAGTCTCTACTTCTTTTCCCTTCCTTTTCTCACCAACTGAAGAATCATCACTTTGTCCATCATTATTTTCTGCTAATAGTTCCTCATTACTCCTTGTTTTCATGATCAAATTTTTTTGTAAACCAACCACAATATCCCACATTTGTTTTCTTATCTCATCACTAACAGAAGTACATGCTCCCACATCTTTTTGAGTTCCAGCCAAATGATGTTTTAATCTATAAACCCCCCTGTAATCTCCTTAAGAAGTATTTACATTTGATTTTTCTAGTATTTCCATCAATAGAAATTCCATGATTCCAGCCTATATCACTTCTATTTCCAGGTGCATTCTTATGAATTTTTTTCCCTCTAACTGAAGCATTCCCAACAAAACTTCCACTTTCAGCAGAGGAGTAGAACTAGAATCTCTATTGCCCCCTCCACCAGAATTTCCATTGTCCCCCACACCAGCATTATCAGATGACATTTTTCCCCACTCTAACAATACCTAATACAAAATCCAACACAAAAATACTCCCAATCAAAAAATTAAAATAAGAAGAAAGCATGCATTCTGGATAAAGGGAGCAGAAACACATGCATTTTTGAAAAAAAAAAAGGAAAAGAAAAATGTAGAGCTCACCTTGTTTGTGAACTCTGACCAACTGAAGCAAGGGAGAGCGCGGGCGATCTCAAGGTGGAAGCGGAAGCAGAGAGAAGTGAGCGGCACACAAGGGGAAGCAGAAGCAGGACGCAGGGACCAAAGAGCGGCGGCGCGGGTGCTGAGGCGCGGTGCGGCTGATGGACGCGAGATTGAAGAGAGTGAGCGGGGACAGATCAAGAGGAACTAAGTGAGAAAGGGACAGACCTGAGAGTTTGTCACTTAGGGTTAAGAATGGGCCGGGTTTTTGGGGCGTTTGGGCCGCGTTTGGGCCGCGTTGGCAAGCTCGGCCGAAGCGCTAGGATCGCACGATTCAAGCGATCCTACGATCTTGCCCGATCTCACTGCGCGGCGGTGAAGGCGAGCTCATGTGGGATCGGGATCGCGCCATGGGGTAGAAGCGTGGGATCGCACGATCCTACGAGTTAGATCGCGATCCCAGCTACCTTGCTCCCTACAGTTATGGTCTAACTGCCTATTCCTTCTTTCATAAACCTTCCCATACCTTGTGTCTCTAACATCCTTGGTCAAATTTTCAGTCTCAGAAATCTGGTGCTACATTTGAAGAGAGTTTTCTAGTTTACTGGAAACAACTGGAGAATAAGGGAACAGAACACTTCTTTCATGCTTCCGAAACAAAAAACCTAGACCTTTTTTGATGGAATAATGATTAAAAGAAAAAATAGACCTTTTTGGTATTCTGAACAGACTGGGGTCTTAAGTTTTTATGGCATGCAGCTGACCTCAATTTTAACCAAGGTTAAATTATTCCATCTATGCAATGACCTGGTGCTGGGAACCAGAACCAACCATTGACATTAAATGGTCTATAGTTTTTATCAAACAAATGTTAAATGGCCTATAGTAATCTTAATCTTAAATTGTACAAAAATATCTTTATATTTTATTGGATATATTCTCAATTTCTCATAGACATGTCCCATTTTCATGTACATTTTTTATTCTATGAATAGTTGAAAATAAATTAATTGAAGTCTTGTTTGAATTTTTTTTACTTTGTTTTTATTTTTTTAAATTCAATTTGGACTTTGGAGTTTCCTTTACTGATTTTATTTGTTGAGGATTTCTTATTCCCCAATCTTGTGCACATCTTCCTTCTGCTATATCTTTTGTTATTTTCTTTTCAGGCTTGAAGACATGAGTTCTCAGTTCTGTTGGCTTAATAACAAAGTGAATAGACTCAAAACCATGGGATTGGTGTACAAGCAAAGGCTAGAAACAAAATGTTCTGATCTTGAAAAGGCTGAAACAGAGGTATGTAATCAGAAGCATTACACTACGTTTTCTTTTTATCATCCAATTAAAAACATTGCATTACTTGTTATTGCTCCGATGCATGTCAATAATTTCCTATATCATTATTAGACAGTGCTCTCTCTTTTTTTTTTTTGGGGGGGGGGGTCATGGAATATATTTGGGAAAAAAATCAGATAGCAGATCCAAGGCCCGTGTCTCAGGTTTGTGGTGCAAAATTTTGGTGAACCATGATGTATGCAGTACGATTTAATATTGAACTTGAAAGATATCTGAACTTAGAAATTTATTTATTTTAATACATTAATAGTAATTAGCCCTATTTATGTTTGACCTATCTTACAATGGACATCTGGAGTTTCAGGTTGATCTTTTGGGGATGAGGTAGATACTCTTCTTCACCTCCTTGAAAAAATATACATTGCACTTGATCATTATTCACCCATATTGCAGCATTACCCTGGGGTAAGAATCCATCCCTTTCTGCACATCTTTTTATTGTTTGTACAGAGGTGTGTATAATGCCTAGAGTATATGTTACTATACTCTCGGGTTCACGATGCATCTTATACGTGATAACATATTAACTATTCACAACATAATTTAAGGTTCTAAATATATAGATGTTATAAAATCACTGGTTGATATTGTGTCACGTGTAGAATTCACCATAAACTCGAGTCTATTTTAATATTTTTCATAATGCTAATAGATGTGATACTACTATGAAGAGTCTATATCTCTTGCTGATTATTTTTTCTTATATATAGTTATTCTAGGGATAATAAAGCAACTATTCCTTTATCTGTATTGAGGCAATGAGTATTTGACCTAAAACTGTTGAATGAAAATGCCAAAAGCTTGTCTTTTGGTTTGGGTTTTAAAAATCTAAGCAGTTATTTGATGGACTTATTATAATCCTTTTGGTGCGCTATTCACTGTCACTGCAACTCGTTCATTGGCATTGCTTGCTCTTTCAACTGACAACAGTGTACTCTTCTTAACTTCAGCTAATTGCTGTCAACAGACAAATATTCAATTTTGTTGTCATGTTTTCCTTCTTTGGGTCACTCAAAACAGAAAAGCATTTAAGGAGGACCTCAATTAAACTTAAAAACTGAATGAGAAAGACTTTAGAGAAGCATTTGCAGTGGGAAGGAATAGGAACACAACCATGGAAGTTAGAGCACACTGGGAGAGACACTGTTGTAGTGAACAAAGTAGGAAAGTGCACCGTTGGGAAAACTTGGGTTTCTTCCTCGTAGCAATTGATACCATGTAGAAGAATACTGAGGATCTAGATAGATTCTTTATTTTGGAAATATGATGTGATTTCTCGTCTTTTGTCTTGACGTTTGGCAGCAATGCAGCATTCTTGTTTGATAAACAAAAGGGTGATTCCATAAAATGGGCATGGAATGTAATGGGCTGGAATGAAATAGCGATTCTCTGTTGGCTGTCCTCTGTTTGGTGTGTGGAATGAAATCAAATTTCATTTAAATGACAGTAGTGATCCTCATGAGAAAAATATGAGATATTTAAATTTTCTCAATGTTTTTATTGTTGATTAGTGGGAAAATGCTCAAGTTTAACTTTTCTATGGTTGATAGTTGATAACAAAAAAAAAAAAGTTTTGCTAAATGAAGAGAAAACATTTTATTTGTGGGAAGGTTTTAAGTGTGCACCGATTTTAAATTGGTAGTGGTTATCGTTTTGAAAATATTAGTGGGGTTATATTGGTATTAATGTATGAGACATGGAGCAGAAGTTCTTTTTGTTGCTGACAAGCATATGAATCTCTCATTCCTTGGAATGAGCATGCAACTGAGTTACTATTGTCATGTGTACCAAACATGATATAAGATTATAGGATTTGTACAACCTATTAGTGTAACAGTATGATTGTAGTGCAGGCCAACTTTGTAGCTGTACAAATAGAACTATGCACAGTTAGCTTACTAAGTCAACACCAACAATCAACTAATAATTCTGTCTGATTACTTCAGAAGAAGCTCTGTGGGAGGTTTTTGCTGATTTTGGTGTCCATTTAAATTATTGTTGAAATGTAACTTCAAAGAAACAACATGGGGATATGGTTTTCTTAATGGGAAAGGTTATTTGAGATTACTTTATATTGTTATATAAAATATTAAATACTGCTTGATCTCTTAAGTTCCAATATGAAATTAACACTATTAGCCATTTGTTCTGCAGGTTGTTGAGATTCTGGAGCTTGTAAGGAGAGAACTGAGTGCGCAGTCCAGAAAATTAGTTTAAATTGGGCCAGGTAAATTAACTGACTCCTTGTAGAGGCAAACTGTACCATTCCATGATCTGGGTTGATAAAAACCAGTAGTGATGATGCAATCATTATTGGTGATCCCCGGATGATCAACCACCGGATGTGGATAATCACAGGCGAATCGATAGGAAGCACATCCATGGTGTTACTTGGTTCATTATGTTCATCTTTGGATCAGCTTCTTCTATACAGAGATGTTAGTCTGTTTTGGTAGTTGCATTTTTTCTTTTTCACATCGTTCGTGGTACTCTGTTCGTGTCCATTTCTATGGAACAGTAGCTATTCTGTTTGTGTAAAGTATTTTGGTCCCTGCTGTTCTCTGTTAAATTGATAGAAGGGTAGTATGTGCAAGTAAACTAATTCATAAGGAAAAACAGCAACAGAAAAGATTGCTACACACCTTTGTCGTTGTCTTACACGAATGCTTTATATTATTTGTTCTAGGACACAAACATGTTAGGTTCCCTTGCTCTAGTAAACCACAAATTAGCCTCTCTTACTCAGTGATGCATAGTTTGTTTTCTAAACGGGGGCTGATAGCATTTGTGTATGATCTTTCGTAGGATAGATGTGTAATATGAATTGGTAGATGCCTTAATGATAGTTTTGCATTACAGGAATATTACATAGTGTGTTTGGATTTGAGGTGGGGTAGAAATTATTTTGCCTCTCAAAATTCATTCCATTAATTTTTATCTTTGTTTGGTTGTGAAAAATTAACTTGGCTCTAGAATTGATTCTAGAAGTAAATATTTATTGCTATATGTCGAATTATTTTTAGAGGAATTATTAAATATAAATAATTTTGTTTTAAAATTAAATTAAATTAAATTAATTTTAAGAGATTGAATTATTCCTAGAAGGTGGAACCAAACAGTGTTTTGAAAATGGTACCCTTGAGGTTTGTTGACATCTAGAGCTATTCACTAGGCAAAGTGATTGATGTGCTTATGACTAGTAGATGAACTGAGATGAGACATGTCATTTGTGCTTTATGCAAGGATTTCTAGCTGAATAATAAATTAGGCTTGAATTCTTAATTCGGTAAATCTAATTTTTCGCATATATTTCCCTAGAAAATAATGTAGTCACAAAAAAAAAGTGAAAAAATGTCGGTGTATATTAAACTACTGCACATGTTAATAAGTCAAACAAAAGATCAAACTTGACTCATCTAACAAATGCGCCCAAAGTTTTATTGAACACTGGTGGCCTTGTCTGTCTCATTGATAATTGAGTTATTAACAAATCAAATCATTAACAAGTGGTAATATGTATCAAACTTGGCTTGTTACTTGTCTTGTCTTTGGGTACTGAAGGACAAAATTATTTCTTACATAATGTTTGAGCTAAGTTTTAATTTAGTTCACTGTTCTAGTTCTGGATTCATTTGTATTTTAAATCTTGTTAAATTGTTAATTTCTGTCTTTCTTTACCCCCGAAAAAAGAGAGTATCTCTGATATCTATTGTATTCTTGTTTATTGTCCGTCATCTCTTGAAATTTAGGACTTTTTCAATTATACGAACTTAAGTGCACTTTAAAATTATTCTTCAAAGATTAGAATATTCAACATTTTTTGTTTTCAGTCACATAATCAAGAAAATCACACTCTATCTTAATTCAAACTCTTGTATGTCGCAAAACCTCCAATGAGCCACCATCGCTGTCCCCTTAGCCACCGTCTAAGATGCTAATCCCACCGCATATGCTCCATAACCTCTAAACTGTCAGAATTCAAATTATGCAAGTAATAATGGAAGTAAAAGATGTGAAGATATTGAGGATCCTAGTTTTAAAATGATTTTGGAGTGTGTTTGAAATTCTCCAACTAGAAGTATTAATTCATGAAAGTGCATATAATTTAAATTAATAAATGTATAAATAAAATCTTATTTATGTTGTTAATATTTTTTAGGAGTTTTAACTTTGTACTGAATCAGGTAAGTGTAGCCAATATGAGTTAGCTCACTTGGTTAATTTTTTGCTCATACATTATTATGATTTGAGTTTGATTCTCATTTTTTATTGATGGGTGATCTATAAATATCTTTATAAATTTTTGATGAGCTTGAAAGCATGAATTGACATTGAATTGAGGCAGACTTTTCGCTCAACATAAGCTTTAATCTACTGGGAAAAAAAAGGAATTAGGTAAGTGTTGTTCCGATATTGTTTTGATTAGCCGCGCAAAACATCACCTGAACATTTTTTGTCAATAATTTGATGATGTTGGATAAATAGATATTGCCGAACTAAATTTATAAATAAAATCATATTTACGTTTTAAATTTTTGGCAGAACCTTTTACTTTTCACTCATTCCTGAATTAGATAAGTGTTATTCGCGTGCGGCTTTGATTAGCCACGTAAAGCTTTCCTTGGCATTTTTTGTTAATAATTCTTTTTGGAGCAAAAATAAAATCGAGTGTCAAATATGGAATATAAATAGATAATAATTTTATGATGTTCGATAAATAGACAACAATTAAAGTAAGAAATACCTTGAGACAAAATCAAAATTTTAATCAAATGTCAAACATGGAATACGAAGAGTTTTAGCATGATATTTATACATTCTAAATGATAACTTCGATATTGAGAACAAATAAATAGAAAGTAGTGTTATTTGGACTTATGAATGTGAATATAATGTTGACTACACCTATTTATTATTGGATGAGGCATCATTCAAATAAAGTTAACCTTGTTCAATTATAAATAATATGTAAGAATCAGGATTTCATACTTTATGAGTATAATTATTTTTTCAAAAAAAAAAAATGCTATTTATAGTTTTGATAAATGATCAGATACATGATAAGGTGACATATTAATAATGTAATGTACCGCAGCGCAGGTTGCGCTCAAGGCAAGGAGGTTAAGTGAAACCGTTCAACTACCGCACGGTGGGCGTAATTTATTCATTCATTGATTCACTTCACTCACTGTCACAAGCAAAGCAGAAGAAAAAGATGAAAGGACCCTTATAGGGGTACTCATTGGTACGGAATAGATAGCATCAGACAAGCTACATTACATAATTGCATTACATGTTCTACTATTGGAAAGAAAAGGCCGCAGGGCCAATTTCGGAATGGCAATAGAATAATTGCTCTGCTCATCATCTGCCGGACAATGCCATGTGACCCACATCACATCACAAATAATGTAACAAACCCTCCATGCCCATCTCTCACTCTTGTCACCATTTTAAAATAATTCAAAAGGATTTAATTATTTTTATAAATTAATTAACCCTATAAAGTTATAAAAGTTAACAAAAGTAATAAGCTATGATGAGTAGTTACTTGTTATAGTAATTATTTATCATAATTTATTATCTTTTGAACTATATTGTCCGGCAATATAAAGTTATGGTTTTTAATTTCCATTTAAAACCGTGCACAAAATAAATCCCAAATCATCGTTATTTAAGCAATTATAGTTTAAAGATAAAGAAATTTTGCACAATAAAATAAAAAAAGTAAAAAAAAATACTATTAAAAGAGTTTTTCTTTCACAGTGAATTGATTTGACTTTAATCATCATTGTTTAAAATCTAATGAATTTTTAGATAGGATAATTTACATAGAAAAAAAGTTTATATTTCATTTATTGTAAGTCTAAAAGTGTAATATTATGTAACTCATATATTATATTAAAGTTTTCATGTTACAACCCATTGCATAATTGGATATAGTTATATAAAAATCTAACATCACATATCAAAATAAAAAAAGTGAGCAACTGTTACGGATTATAATGCAACAGTTAGAAGATAAGAAAACAAAAACAATAAAGTACTTAATTTAATAGTGTCAGATTCTCGGCTTCTGGTGAAAGAAACAAAAAAACTAAGCACAGATGAAATGAAAACTTTTTCCAATCTGTTTCCAACCACACCACCCATGTTCTGATTTCCCTTGTTTATTTATTTCACAAAGAGCCCATTTTGGGTAACATCCCTGATTTTGTGCCATTTTCTGTGGATTCCTTATCACACTGTTAAGCCATAGTTGTTGTCTTTTTTTCTCCTCGTGTTTGTCATTCACATTGCATTGCCACTTGTTCTCTCCTTTTCCTTCGGTGTCTAATCCTTTCAAGTTCAGATCTGTTGAGTCGCTGTTTGTGTCTGTTGGAGGTTGATTTGTCTCAGGCCAAAAGTTGAAGGTTTGTCTCCCTTTTCAACTCTTTGTTGTGCCTGAAAAAAAATGGGCATTTATATGCCTCAGAAGATTGTTTTGCCTTATTAGCTAGCTATAAAGACTTCTGCTTTCATGAATGCTTCTTCATAGTTTGGTGTTTTCTGGCTTGTTGAGCTTGATTTCCTTGCTCAAGATCTTGGAAACAAGGTTGTTTCTGTTATTGGGCAGTGTTGGCTTTCTCGGTCTGTATTGATTTTGCATTCTACATTGTGTTGTCTGGTTCTTTTTGTTGCTCCACCTTTGCAAAGTTTGGTTCTTTTGTTAGAAGATAATTCAAAGGTGTTGTTGGGGGAACAGCAATAATGGGGAAGGTTCTTGGGGAGGGGCTCTCTTTTGTGTTGATTCTGGTGATGGTTTCAGTGACAGTGAGCACGGTTGAGGCTCAACCAAAGTCCTTCCTTATAAACTGTGGGTCAAACTCTTCTGTGAATGTGGATGGTAGGAGATGGGTTGGTGACATGGTGCCTAATGATAATGTCTCCCTCAGCTCCTCCCCTGGTGTTGCTGTTTCTATTTCTACATTAAGTGGCAGTTCAGTCTATGATTCCCTCTACAAAACAGCTAGGATTTTCAGTGACTCTTTGAATTACACTATCAAAAATGTTCAGGGAAACTATGTTGTTAGGTTCCATTTCTGCCCTTTTGTGGATAAGGACTACAATATGAATGAGTCCTCATTTGGTTTGGTGGCTAATGGTCTGAAACTATTGTCTGAGTTCAATGTTCCAGAGAAGATAGACCACAAGAATGGGAACTTGCAGAATTCAGGAAGGAATTCTAGTTCATACTTCTTGATTAAGGAGTATTTCCTGGCTATCAGTGCAGATGTGCTATTGATTGAGTTTGTTCCAACTGGAAGCTCATTGGGATTCATCAATGCCATTGAAGTTGTCCCAGTTGTGGATGAGATTTTTGCTGGCTCGGTCAGTAAAGTTGGTGGAAGTGCTGGAAACTTGAATGTGAGTGGGCGCGGATGGAGACCATGTATAGATTAAATGTTGGTGGTCCTGAGATTCAACCTGATCAGGATCCTGATCTTCGGAGGGGTTGGGAAATGGATTCTGGCTATATGATCATAGAAAATGCAGGGTCAGGAATTAAGAACAGTTCCAATATCACTTATGCTTCTGCGAATGATACTTCAGTGGCTCCTCTCCTTGTATATGAAACTGCAAGGGCAATGTCTAACACTGAAGTCCTGGAAAAGAGATTTAACATGTCATGGAAGTTTGAAGTGGATCCTGATTTCGATTATTTGGTCCGGCTACATTTCTGCGAGCTGATTTACGATAAGGCGAAGGAGAGGATTTTCAGGATCTACATAAACAACCGGACAGCTGCAGATAATGTCGATATTTTCGTTCGAGGAGGAGGGAAGAACAAAGCATATCACCAGGATTACTTTGATACAGTGTCCTTGAGGATTGACACACTTTGGGTTCAACTTGGTCCTGATACAGCTGCTGGAGCTGCAGGAACTGATGCTCTCTTGAATGGACTGGAGATTTTCAAGCTTAGTCGAAATGGGAATCTTGCCTATGTGGATAGGCATGACTTAGCTAGCAATGCAGTAAGCAAATCAAAAGCAGGAGTTCTTTGGATAGGAATTGGAGCAGGTCTAGCTTCTATTGCTATAATTGCATTTATAATTGTTCTTGTTTTCTGTTTCTGCAAAAGCCGGAGGAAAGAATCGAGTGATACCAAAAACAACTCTCCGGGTTGGCGACCATTGTTCCTTGTTGGGGCTACTGTAAACAGCACTGCAGGTGTCAAGGGATCAGTAGGAACTCAAAAGACTTATGGATCTGTAGTCTCAATGAGAGCTGGCAAGCACTTTACATTGGCAGAGATCAATGCCGCAACAAATAATTTTGATGAGAGCTTGGTAATTGGAGTTGGAGGCTTTGGTAAGGTGTACAAAGGGGAGATTGATGATGGTGTCCCTGCTGCAATCAGCGAGCCAACCCGCAGTCTGAGCAAGGCCTGGCTGAATTCGAGACAGAAATTGAGATGCTTTCCAAACTCAGGCACAGGCATCTTGTGTCCTTGATTGGTTTCTGTGAAGAGAAAAATGAAATGATTTTGGTGTATGAGTACATGGCAAATGGAACTCTTAGAAGCCATCTGTTTGGGAGCGATCTCCCTCCACTAACTTGGAGGCAGCGCCTAGAGGTGTGCATCGGTGCTGCGAGGGGACTTCACTACCTTCACACAGGAGCTGAGCGCGGAATAATTCACAGGGATGTCAAGACAACCAACATATTGTTGGATGAGAATTTTGTGGCCAAAATGGCTGATTTTGGTTTGTCCAAAGATGGACCTGCTTTGAACCATACTCATGTGAGCACAGCTGTGAAGGGAAGCTTTGGCTATCTGGACCCTGAGTACTTCAGGAGACAGCAATTAACTGAGAAATCAGATGTTTACTCATTTGGGGTTGTGTTGTTTGAAGTTGTTTGTGCTAGAGCTGTAATCAACCCCGCCTTGCCTAAAGATCAGATCAACCTTGCAGAATGGGCAATGAGATGGCAAAGGCAAAGATCACTTGACACGATCATTGACCCTCATCTCAAGGGAAATTATTGTCCAGAATCCTTGTCCAAGTTTGGGGAGATAGCTGAAAAATGTCTTGCCGACGATGGGAAGAGCAGGCCCACCATGGGGGAGGTGTTGTGGCACTTGGAGTATGTGTTGCAGCTGCATGAAGCTTGGTTGAACATGCACAGTAGAGAAACTTCCTTCTCTAGTAGCCAATGTTTGAGAGGTGTAAAAGATGGAGGACTAGAAATGGTGCATGATCCTTCAAGCCAAGATTAAGAGAATGGGGCAAGTGATTGAGTCCACAGCATGAGGGGTCAATTTGAGTTAATTGACTTCTGAATGGCCAGTCTGAGAGACCATTGAAGAACCACGGGCTTAGAGCTAATATCCTTTTAGAGATTCTTTCAATTTGTTTCATTGAATTCAAGTTTTATTATTATTACTATTATTATTATTATTATTATCATTTCTTTGCATCTGATTCTTGTATGCATGGTAGTGGAATGGTTAAATTATCAGCAAGTTGTCTAAAGAATGAAAATCAAAATCTGTGATATGCTGTTCTGTTGTATTGACTTGGCAATGAATTGTGCTCTTGGCATCTTTCTTCTTCAAATGCTCATCAGAATATCAGCATCTTCTGTAAAGTTGTATTTCAATTTGGCTTTCAAATCAACATGCAAAACTATTTTTTTTTGGAGTAAACACTCAAACTGGTCTAACAATTTCATTGATGGACAAATTGATCCCTAACAATTGGAAACACCCAGATCCTCAGTTGTTAAAATAGGATAATATAGGTCCTGACTAGCCTTTCAATCTATGAGAAGGTGAAGCTCGTTTGAGAGGAAATAGAGCTCGAATAGGACTAGGTGGAGCTCGCTAGGCTGGCTCAGCTTGGCTGACAGTGGTCGAAACTGATAGGTATGCGAGGTTCAACCCCCTATTATCGAGCTCCTCCTCAAGTTCGTTCTCCTCCTCCGAACTCTATTTCTTCTCAGACGAGTCTTTTTCATTCCCTAAGGGAGCCTTGAAGGTTAGTTAGGACCTATAGTGTCCTATTTTGAGAATTGTGAGGGACCAATTGTGGTGTTTATAATTGTTAGGATTAATTTGTCTATTAAAGAAATTTAGAACTAATTTGGGTGTTTATGTTTTTCTGGTTCTAAATAAACTTTGTACAAGCTCTAGAATTCTACGTGTTACACCCACAAAGTTTCCAAAATTTGCATTACTTAATCAGAAACTGCGGAAGTGAATTTTTTCCCTGCCCAACATTTGAGATTTGGCTTCTAAAACATGCTAGAACATTGGAAATGACTATGTACTCCATTGGTAACTTTGTTTTGTTTTTTTTGACAAAGACTGTAGTAATATCTCTATTATTAGTTTTAGGTTATTAAATTTTTTTAAATCTTCAAGTTAGTTCAGTGGGAATAAAATATGTTACTAAAACTTGAAGGAAAATGAAATATTACTAAATACTAATGTTGTTGGTTTGGATCAACATTTTATCATTATGACTATGGAGAAGGTAAGTGTAATTTTTCTTTTCATTTATAAAGATTGAAATACTGATATTAATTTATATTTATATGAATACTAAAAAATTTACGATCCTAAATTTAAATTGGAACAATTTATTATAATTTATAAGAATTCTTAACTTTGAACATCATATAATAATAAAATGATTGTAATAAGTTGAAAGTGAATAATTAGTTAATCTTTTTCGTGTACACAAAGGAATTAAAAGAAAATCCTTAACAAACAAAACACATTTTTCAAAGAAAAGAAGAAAAAAGTTTTTTCTGCTGAATAACCAAGGCCACCTAATGGGGTTAACTTAGTGAAAGTTGGTTGAATCCTGGACGAGTTTTATCTATAAAATCATAGTTCAACCCTAAAAAACTCTCTTGATGAAAATCCATCCTATCTATCATTCTAGATCCTAGGGCCTAACCTTTTAAAAATAAATGTATAAAATCCAAAGCCAAACACAACAACTCAGCAAAGAGGACTCAATCAGCAGTTCTTCAACCATAAATAATTATAGATACTTAGTCATTTTATTTAATTAGGATATGTTTAAAATTTTTAATTAAGAATTTATCCTTAAAAGAATACTCCTTCCTGTATCTTTGAGAATAAGAAATTAAAATTTGTCCCTCTCATTTCTTAAATTTCATTTTAATAAAAGTTTATATAAAGTTTTAAGTTTCATAAAAGAAAATAAAATTTTTTGAATATTACAAGGGCTAAGATGTTTATTTGGTTTAAATATGAATAAGAAAGTTTTGTTTGGTTTCGCTATAAATATTTCTAAAACTATTTGACTGTAATCCCTAACATTAGAATGTCTATATTAAATGTCGAATTTCTAAAACTATTCGGTTATAATCCTCTATATTAAATGTTGAATTAACTAATGAAATACTAGATTATTCAGTTTTATATTATAGCCAGCAATCATATATGAAAAGGATTAAAATCAATTAATTTTACAAATGGTTCAACTGAAACTTAACAATAATCTTTTGAAGGACCCAAACAAAAATTCATTTATTTTTTGAGAATTAAAAACATATTAATTATTATAGAATATTTTAAATAATAGTTAATATAATTATTTAATTTAATAGTAATAGTAAGTATATGTAAACTAATGTTATTAAACTATAAATAAATAAAATTATGATATTTTTAAGATTAAAAATATGATTAAATTTCTTTCTAATTCTTATTATTATTATCATCATCATAACAATTTTTGTTTTTGAGAAAAAGGAAAATGGCAACAGGCAATGAGATGGAAGAAAGGTGAAGTGAGGCAGCATCCAGAATCAGTGGTGGGTGTGTTTGCCTACAAAACCCTACCAGCTGCAGCTGCAACTGCAACTGCAACTTTTAGCTTCTGAGTCTCAGATAGATACTCTTTTTGTTCTTCTTCACAGGGATCATCACTCGAAACCCTTGATCGGATCAGCTTCCTCAAGAATGCCTCCAAAAGCCGCGAAATCGAAGGAAGCACCAGCTGAGCGACCCATCCTTGGTCGCTTCTCTTCTCACCTCAAGATTGGCATTGTATCCTCTCTCTCTCTCTCTCTCACTCTAAAGTTTCAATTTTGACGCTATTCCCACCTACCCTTTTTCAATCTCAAAAATGGGTTTTATCTCTTTCAACTTCATCTTACTGTTTTTCCTTTCTTCGATCACTAATAATACTCCAAAACCATAACTTTTTTTTCTTTTTAACTTTCAACAATAAAAATGAATTGGTTTTATTATCACCTTCATGATTTTATATGATGGGGTCTGATGAGAATTATTATTACACTGGAATTGGAAGCATTAAGTGTATGTTTGGTTTAGCCTAACTTTTGAGGGGAAAAAAAACCCTTTTTTCACTTATTTTCAAAAAGCTCTATAGTAAACATTTGATCATAGGCTATTTTGAACAATTTAGGTAATCAGAACATGCACTAAGTTGCTATTTTGTTTGCTCAAAATACTTGTTTGATTTAGTGGAACATGTTAGTTAATAGTTATTGGTATATTGTTCAGGTGGGATTGCCAAATGTTGGAAAATCTACACTTTTTAATACACTCACCAAGATGTCAATACCTGCTGAAAACTTCCCCTTTTGCACCATTGAGCCAAATGAGGCAAGGGTCAATGTCCCTGATGAGCGATTTGAGTGGCTTTGCCAATTATACAAGCCAAAAAGTGAGGTATGTAAAATGCAACTCAATACAATTGTTAGTGAATCCGTGGCCAAGTCAATTGAAATTCTCTTATGTTAAAGCTATATGGATGACATGTTAAAGTCGTAATACAGGTCTCAGCTTTCTTAGAAATCCATGATATAGCTGGACTGGTCCGAGGTGCTCATCAAGGACAAGGGTTGGGAAATAGTTTTTTATCCCACATCCGTGCTGTAGATGGCATTTTTCATGTTCTACGTAAGATACCCAGTATTCTGTGCTTGCCAGTTTTGTTGGTGTTGCATTTTGAGTTTACAAGTACAATTGATTTGGAAGTTATTAACATGTATAGCCTTTGCTGATTGTTAGGTGCATTTGAGGATCCAGACATTATCCATGTAGATGATACTGTTGACCCAGTGAGGGACTTAGAGGTTATTACTGAAGAATTACGGCTGAAGGTATCCCTAATAAACAACTTTTCTTTTCCATAAAAGTGGCTTTGAGACCAGCAATTACTTTATTGTTGCTCAATGAAATATGAATTTGTATTGATGGGCTGTAAAGACTAAAGAACAAGGTCATTTTAAGGGGGGTTACTTATGGATGAGGAGGAATTGGGCAGCTTTGCTCATTGGTTCTTTGTTTCTTATGTTTTTCTTTAATGTTAAGGAGAATCCCTTATCCTCCAAATTCATAGCATATTTTGACCAAATGTATTTCTTACTTAATAAAGAAAAAGGATAAAAGTTTTTTTTTTTTTTAAAAATGATAGCTGAGTTCACAAATAAAAAAGAAAAAGGATAGGCATATAGGCATACATAAAGACCTTGGTCTAGGAGAGTTATAACTTCTTGTGCTGAATTAGGTTGGACTTGGATAGAATGGGTCATGGCTTTTCTTGCTGCTCTGCAACTCCTTCCTTTTGTTTAATGTTTCAATCCTTATATCATTGAAAATTCTCTTGCTGATCTGTTCTAGATAGCTAGTTGGTTGGTAAGCTGCTTTAGGAACTTAAACTGGCCCTTTAAGCTAATTGGGTAATTTGGGTTAAGCTTGCTAGCAAATCTTTGGAAGCACAAGAGAAGAATCTGCTCATATCTCTTCCAATCCAGGTTGCAGAGTTTGGATTTTGGATTCTTCTGTTGTGTTTTACCTTCTTGGTCCCAATTTTTCCAATTGTAACATAGTTACTATCTTGTGGAAGACCCTTTTTGTGGTTTCCTTTAAACAGCAGTTGGGTTCTTCTACACTGGAGCAGTTTCTTATTTCGTTCAATTAAAAGGTCTTGTAAAAATCAAGGAGGCTAAAGTTGTGAGTATGCAGTTGATTCTTTAATGTGGTGTATTGGTTGGAGCTGAATGCTCACATCTTCCAGGGTACCTATTTGCTCCTAAATTTGTTATGCTTTAGGGTTGTGTTTATGGCTTCTCTTTATATCCTGCTTATGGTTGTTTCACTGCCATTTGGGTTATGCTAGGTGACTAAGTAGCTTTGTGGCTTTCTTAACTTTTCAAATTCAAATTCCTTCTTTTTATTTTTTTTCCATGTTTTGGAGGATGTCTAAATCTCGATTACTTTACTTGTACTTCACTCTTTCATTGCTATTAATTAAATTTATTATATATGTTAATATCTATTAATATTCACTAGAGCAGTTTGTCCTTTGTCTTTATATAACTGCTTATCCTTCCTCTTTGCATAATATTCTAGGATATTGAATTCATGGAAAGAAAGATAGAGGATATTGAAAAGAGCATGAAGAGGAGCAATGACAAGCAGTTAAAAATTGAGCTCGAATGCTGTCAAAAGGTTTGAGTTTAGCTTCTGAGCTCTATTTGACTCATTTGTTATCTTTGTAATGATATGACAACCTCTGTTTTGTAAGTTATTTATTTTGCAGTTTGCTCAATACCTGCTGTAGTTTATAAAATAAAGTGGCACAATTTTCTTACTTGTATCTCTTTTGGGTTCCATTGTACATTGCTGCATTAAAAAGCAATATTTGCTTGTGGCATATTTCTCAATCATGGAGAAGGATATGGACTGTGGAGTGTGGGCTTGTATTGACACTAAGTTTTGCAGTAAACATTGTTGCATTTTCATTGTAAAATATCAATTGTTTCTGATCAAGAAAAAACATATTTTCACTTGGTTGTTGATCAAAAGTACTTCATCAAATGGATTCATGGAACTAGTCAAAACATGATGCATTATATTATACAACTGTATAGATTTTGTCTCGTGTATCAGTAGTATATATGAGAGTGGGCAATTAGTCTCTGAAGATTCCCGTTTCTCTGTTGGAAATGTTGGTTGCTTTCTGTTCATTTCACTGTTCATTTTGGACTTACTTCTTAGGACTAAACATCTCTTATTATTCTTCTGTTTATGTGTAATGGTATTTTATGAAGTACAATGTAAGCAGTCGAATTGAAATTTGTTGTGATGGAGGTAACTTGTTTTAGCTCATGACACAACATGCAAGATTTTGTCTCTGTGGTTGTCTTTATCTTATGCTTTGCAATCTCACTTAGTTTTGATTTTATCATTTAACCTTTACTGGCGCATTTTTTCTGTTCTACTATGCTTAAGTTTGTACATTCAAAAAATATGTGGATCCATTGTGGATGAAAAGCATGGTGACAATAATTGATGTTTGCAGGTCAAGGCAGTGCTTGAGGAAGGAAAAGATGTACGCCTAGGGATTGGAAGGCTGCTGATATTGAGATTTTAAATTCCTTTCAGTTGCTAACTGCCAAGCCTGTTGTATACTTGGTACATCTTTTTCTTTTCCTTGTCCTTTTTCTATTGTATGAATTAGTATTGCCTATTGGATATTATGTTGAGTAAATATTTTAATGAGTTAGATACAGATACCTAACTCATCTTTACTCCTGTATCTGTGTTTTACTTAAAGCTTATTATGACTTTAGGTTATCTGAGTAGGTATGAAAAGGGAGTTCTCTGTTTTGCTTGCCTTTCCTTTGCACCATTGGCTGTAAAGCCATCAATGTGCATGTGCATTTTTGTGTCCTTGTAAGACTTGAGTAAAAGAAATATTTAAAGTAAAATGATTAAGTTAGCGGATTATTTGTGTATAGTGTGATGATAGACAACCAGTAATATAGGTTTCCTTTTAATGTATTTAATTACAAATCATACCTGGGAATCACAGGTGCTTATTAAGTGCTATATCACTTTTGGAAACATCTGGTACATGCCAGAAGTTCTCCATTTTTTATATTTTTGGATGCAATCAGACACTGAATATTGCTCAAATATGGCCAGATATGGCTTTGATACAGCACATTGATTTGATTGTTATTGTTGAATTTCATGGTTGGATCAGAGAAAAAGAGGTTAGAGAAGAGTACTAACAGAGTACGACGGAATTGTTTAGATCTTATTTACTATAGGATATATACCTATCAGCACCATATATAGTGCAATAGGAAATAAATACATGTTACATTTTCAAGAAGCAATAATAAAGACTTCAACTATTTCCTATGACTTTTATTATTCCAATGCCTTGACTTCTATCCTTTCCAATGTAATATTAATCACATGACTTAATACATTCTGTCACATATTTTATTTTAACACACCCCCTCAAGCTAAAGCTTACCAAGCTTTAAGCTTGTTACAAGTATAGCCAAATAATAAGAAAATATGAAAAGGCACCATAAAACATGAGTTGCAAGACTGGAATGAACTTCAGCAGACATCCTCCAAGTTCAGCAATATTTGAAATCCATTGAATGGGGTCAAGTGCCTGGGACTGCCGCGTGACAGGGCCAGAATGCCTGGGACTGCTGCATGACAGGGCCAGAGTGCCTGGGATTGCCTTATTTTAGATGCTCTGTTTGACCAGATACAGAACAAAGGACAAATCAAAAGAGACTAACATCAAAACTTAGCCAAAAAACAGACACTTTGGACTATCTCCCCCTCAATGCTATATTAGCATTGGACTTTAACATAAATAATAATGGCAATGAAAGAGGCTGAACCGAAAGAAAAGAAAGAGGCTGAACCGAAAGAAAGAAAGAGAACTGAGAAGCTGAACATTATTGTGTCAGCCAGAAGGAAGTGCTTCTGACACAAAAAAACAGAGGAATTGAGAGTTGTTGTTTTGGAGAGAATCTTTCCACATCAGCTCGTGTCAGACCTTGCGGCCTTTTTTTTTTTAACAACAGGTCCTCTTTAATTAAAAAGGACCTGTTGTAAAACAGACTAGAAGCAGCCAAAAAACAGACCTGAAAACTGCTAGCCAGAGGTTTCACTAGAGCTCTGTTCACTAGTTACCAACTAGAGTTTACCCATGCTAGAAGATTAAACACCCAAGCCCCGCAGCACAGTGGAGATAAAACATGATGAGAGAGACCTCCAATCTGCAAAACAATGGCAGAAATGGAATCAGGAGGCTGAGGTGAGTCCGGCAAGGGAAGTGGCTGCCGGAACGGTGGCCAGATGTGCCCTCACACACCGCCGACAGCGCACAGTGACAGAAAATCACAGAGGCGTGTGGTGGCATGACTTCTGGGTTTGGCTGATTCGAGCCTGCTTAGCAAGGATCCAGCATCGGTTGGATAACTGGAAGTTTCGACAATGGTTGGTTGTTCTACAGTATTGGCACTGCTACAGTTTCAGCGGCTGAGAGAAACAGAAGCAGTGGCTGAAGCAGAGGTTTTCTATTGGTGAGTACTTTTGGTCTTGGGAAAACAGAGGCGCTTAAAAGCCTTTGGAGTTTCTGACCTTTTAAATGTATGATCTTGGATGAAAGACATGGGTTTTTAATTTTTTCTCTCGAAAGGATGATTGATCTGTGTTTAGAAGTAGAGTAGGTTTAGAGAAAGAATAGAGGACTAAATAAAATTTGAGTTCAACGAGAACTCAAAACAGAGTAGCGAAAAGGAAGCTAAGTTGGATGAAATGGCTCTAGTACCATGATGAATTTCATGGTTGGATCAGAGAAGAGGGTAGAGAAGAGTGCTAACAGAGTACAGCAGAACTGTTTGGATCAATCTTCCTATAGGATAGATACCTATCAGCACTATATATAGTGCAATTGGAAATAAATACATGTTACATTTTCAAGAAACAATAATAAAGACTCAAACTATTTCCTATGCTTCTATTATTCCCATGCCTTGACTTCTATCCTTTCCAATGTACTACTAATCACATGGCTCAATACATTTCGTCACATATTTGATTTTAACAGTTATTAATGTTAAGATATAAAACAATTCACGTGTTTCTACCTATCAGCTAAGCTTTTGGGAGAGATGGTTCAGGACATGGAATTAGAGCCCCAAAAACCAAGTGGTTGAACCCCCTCGCTATCCCCCATTATGCTTCAAGTCTGAAAAAGTGGCATTTGCATAGGGGGACGTTTTAGATACAAAACTATTCATGTGCCTCTATCTATTAGCTTAAACTTTGGGATAGAGATAGTTTCATTACAAGTAGTTTGGTTGAAATATGAATCCAAGTATTGATTATTTAACATCTGAAGTCATTTGCAGCCTTACCAGCTAGCATCCACTATGTCTTATCTTGTAATGCTTTCCTTTTTCCACTCCGGATCGTGAACCTGTCAATTGCATTTCATCATACGTTTTTTAATTCAACATTTCACATATACATACATGCAGACATCTATGCTGATATAATTATATTTTAATTATTTAATTTAGTTATCCTCAGTATGTCATGCCGTATTCTAGGTTTTTCAGATTTTGCCTTATTACTTCATCTGTTTTGTGTCATATGTTTCACATCTTTCTATGTTAGCACTTTATTTAAGTATTTCCCTAGTTCATAATGTTCTTCAATATGATGTGCTTCTGATCTATTTTTGAATTTTCTACCTTTTAATGTCAACAATTCATTTACAGGTTAATATGACAGAAAAAGATTACCAAAGGAAAAAGAACAAGTTTCTTCCCAAAATTCATGCATGGTATGTAATTGTTTGCCATTTTGTTATTACTTTTATTTTTGTTTTTCTTATTTTTGCTTCTATGTTATCTCTTTGTGCAAAGGAATCTGTTTTTTTTGTTTTTTAATTAAAAAAATTATAATATGGGTGCATGAGTCAAATTGGTCTTCTAGATTGCAGACCTAAAATTTTCAGGGTGCAAATTCATTCTACACATGCATTTAAAGCAGGAACCTGCGAATGCTAGTACAGATGGAGAGTATATCTATTAGAATCCTGTGGCATGGAAAACCCTTATTTATCTACTTTTTCTGTTACTTTCCTAACTATTTTTGTTAACAATGGATAGCTATTCTTGCAGTTTCTGGGTTGAAATGACATAGCAGATTATAGTATTCTTGCATTTGAAATTTGAATGATAATTTCATATTGGTTTTGAAAGAAAGCAGTGTACCCTCCCACTAAGAGAAGAAAAGCTTAATTGATTTGTCACATTTTGTTGTTTCCTGTGCAATATTATTACTTTGAAATTATGTTCTTATTGTGTTAGTTTTTGTTTTTCTTTAGTACTCTTTCAAGTCTCAATGTTTTGTGTTTTCCAAAATAAATAGTTAACATTAGTCTACATTCTTCAGGGTCCAGGAGCATGGTGGTGGACAAATTATTCCTTTCAGCTGTGTTTTAGAGAGGAATCTCGCTGATATGCCTCCAGATGAAGCAGCTAAGTATTGTGAAGACAACCAAGTTCAAAGGTCTGCTTAAAGTATTTGTTTTACTACTATTAACTGTTTGCTGGCTAAGTTATTGTGCGAATTTTTTATACTTTTGGAAAGACTGAGGATTTACTTCTTTATCAAACAAAAAGTTCTACTACAGATGTTGAATTTTCCATTTTATGCAGCTTAATTTCCTGTTTTTCAACATTTATTGCTATCATAAATGACTTACTACTTTCCAAGACCCTTTTTGCATTTGTCTAGACAGAAACTACAGAAAGACCTTACATTATTTAGTCAACTAGAGCAAATTGATAATGTAAATGCTTCACTGTTCAAACAAACTAAAGGAAAGGTGTCAGTTGGATTAAGATGCAACATATTGGCTAAAAATATGGTAAAATTATTTGTTAAACAATGACTAATAATTCATTCTAATCTAATTTTTTGGATCAATATTCCAACATGACTAGGGCAAACTTCATGGGGGTTGGGGGAAGGGGTATGCTATGTAAGTGACAAATTGAAGGACAATGCTTCATGTTTCTTTCATTAACATTATCATGTCACTAGTTACACTTCTTTCCTTTCTTAACTAATATTTGTAGAGAGATTGGTAGGCTTTTTCTGTATACATAGTTTCTTTACTATTTTTGGTTTTCCTTGTTGTTGGTCATGTTTGTTTGAGACTTTCTTATTTTCACTTCTTTCTTTTTCTTCTATCAAAGAAGTATTGTTTATTTTTCAAAAAATGCTGTCTTAATGACTTACAATTTCATTCAAGGGTCATCATAGTGGAAAATAAGCAATCCTATGTTGCACAGTTCAGTTTCAGCCCCCACAGTATTATGTAACTAATCAAATTGCTTTCATGAAAAAGAAAAACAATTTCACAAGGGTAGTTGTTTCAAGATATGTTGCTCCATTGGGTGTGTTTGGTTGTGTTTCTAAAAGAGTTCTTTTAAGATAATAGACAGAAGCAACTCTCCATCTACTTCTCAAAAAAGCAAATAACTAATTATTTTTCTCATTCTACCTTTTTTTTAAAAGTTTATGGGAACAGACTACACAAACTTCAGAAGTACTTTTTTATTTTTTGAAAAAGTAATTGTAGGAAAAGCATGAACAAATGCACCCATTAGCAAGTACTGAAATATAGGGGCAAAAATCATATAGCATGCATGTACTCATATATTATTAAAATCTAAACCATTTGAAAAGAATATGTTTTAGTTAATATCTTTTAGTTCACTATTAAGATTACGGTGCAAGAGCTTATTCTGTTTGTTTTGCTATTTGCTATTACTTATTTTTGAGTCCTCCTCTCCTTGTTGCTTACAAATTCAAGTTAAATAATTTTTGTGCTGGTTAAATTTGAAGAGTTAAGATGTAATTTATCTGCCACTAAAATTGCTACATTCTTCATTTCGACAGTGCTCTTCCCAAAATAATAAAGACTGGATTTTCAGCTATTAATCTCATATACTTTTTCACAGCAGGACCTGATGAGGTAACATATCTGTTCATATAAATGTGCTGTATTATATTATCATCATATCCATGCCAAACTATGATTTTAGTAGTTTTGCCACTCCTGACAGTATTGTGCACTAATATAAAAAACTCCGCTCTCCTAGGCAAAGTATTGTCAATATTCTCCCGGAAAATTATTATCTTGCAAAATGATGATTTACTATTGAAATTGGAAATATTACTTACAGCACTATATGGAAATTAATTTTGTTATGATATAAACATGTAAATAATGCAAAATTGAATCTCTATTTTTGTCAACATATGCTGTTAAATAACTTCTTTCATCATTTCATTTGGTGAACGCATAACCTTATTACTTGAGGTGGTTCCAATTTGGGATTTGTATAACCTCATTTGAACTGAGAATTGTCATCTCTGTTTCTGTTCATTGTATCTCTATATTCCCTTTGTTGATGGCTTGAACGATTTTTTGTAGATTTGTGTACATGATATTACATCATTTGTTGCCTTTCATTAATTAAATACCTCTTTTGGGTATAATTTTTCTTCTTTCAGGTTAAATGTTGGCAAATTAGACGCCAAACAAAGGCTCCTCAAGCTGCAGGGACTATCCATACGGATTTCGAAAAGGGATTTATTTGTGCTGAGGTTATTCCTAGTTCATTGTTTTTGGACATTTCTTAATTCTGACTAATCATTCTTGCCCTCCTATAGAACTACAAGAATTAGCATCGCTCAGGTAAAACCAAAATGGCTTTAATGAACCCAAATATGAACGATGAACTCTTAAGATGTTGCCACCTTTCTAAGAAGAATTTGTCAAGGAAAAGAAAAGTTAGGTTTATACCTCATCTCTGTTGGGACAGTTTTGCATGTCTGAATAAATGGAACAAATATTCCATTTTGTTTTAGGCAGGACCTGACCTAGGTATTCCTCATCCTTTTTTCTGTGCGACACATTTTGGACAAACTCAAATTGATGAAACCATGCTTTTGTATTTTCTTTTTCCTTCTCTTTGGCAAATTGTTTGGTTCTATTCAAGAGAATTCCTCCTTGACCTTGATTCTCATAAAAAAGTTGTTTCACCTTTGCAATATGAATTGATAAAGGGTTATTTGAAAGACAGTTGTGTACATGATTCACTATGAGATTATGCTCTAGATTTGTTTAGCAATACCCAATTACAGTTTTTAATAATTCTAACTAGGCAGAGGAACCACACATTCTGATATTTGAAATTACAAATTTTACTGCTTTTGTATTACTAAATCACATGTTGCTATTTTCGTGACCTCCTCTCTATTTGGCATAGTGCTTGTCAGAATATTTTTGTTCTCCTCTGGTTGTGAAGTTTTACTGATCATAACTGATCCATCAACTTTTCATGGTTTCTGTTTGTGCTGTTACAGTGTTTTTTTATATTACTCTGTTTGGTCCGTTTTAATTGTCACTTTAGTAAGATGCAGGAGAATTATGAAACTTATAATGAAGGCTCATTTATGAAACTTTTTTTAAAAAATACCTTTTACTCAATTTTAAACATCTAATTGCATCACTCTATTAATATTACTCTAACTTTTTCCAATTCATCATTCATTATGAAGGGTGAAAACTACAAAGTCTTCCTTGACATGTGAGGACAATAAATATTATAGACCAATCGTTTTTCTTTCCAAAGTTACAGACAAAGTAGGCCTGAGTTGGTGATAAATGTGTAAAACCTTGCAAGTATTGATCTTTGCACTTTGTGAATGTTTTAGGTAATGAAGTTTGAAGATCTAAAGGAACTTGGTAGTGAGGCAGCCGTAAAGGTATGTTGCTACTATTTAGATGTAATTATTTCTGTTAATTGCTATTGGCTTCCTAAAATGAGGTCAGAGGGGTGCCAGCATCAGATTAATAAGCTTAGTGAAACAAAACCAAGTGGTCCATAATATAAAAAAATATTATTTGCTGGAAAAGCGAGCGAAAATAGATAACATTTCAGGAATCTTGCTCAAGCTTTGGTTTCTCTTTTTAGTTCAATCTAGGGGTCACCTATCCTAGAAGATTTAGGGCCTGTTTGGTTTCAGTTGTCAGTTTTCATTTTTAATATTTTAGCTTTTAGGATTTTGTGAAGGAAATAATGAAAACTGAAAACTTGAATTTATAGTTTTCAGAATTTTCAGTATTTCTTTCACAAAATCTGGAAAACTGAAACTGAAAACTCAAACTAAATAGGCCTTTAGTTTTTGGTTTCAACTTGATTTAAATTTGTTCCTCGCAGATGACCTGTTATTAAGGCTTTGAAGAAGGTACTAACTATAAGTGAGGATGGTTGTGGCTTGGCTAAAGACTAGTTTTTCACTAAGATGGGGGAAAATAATGAATAACTTGTTTTGGACTTGAGCAGAATATTAGAACTTTTTGAAAAGCTTAGGGCCTGTTTGGGTACTATTTCTATTTCTTGTTTTCATTTTGTATTTGCTATTTTCAGAATTTCATGAAAGAAATACTCAAAACAGTGAAAACAATAAAATCTCGTTTTCAGTTTTTATTTCCTGTTTTCACTACTTTCTTCACAAAATTCTGAAAACCGATAATACAAAAATGAGAACGGAAAAACCTACTTGCCGGGTAGGTTTTTCCTTTTATTGCTCCCCCCTATCAGTATGTGCTTTGTGCTACCAAATCTAATAAAGTCCACCTGTTACTGTTAAGCAAGAGTTATTATGTAAATCAGTTATTAGTTACCCTATCAAAAATTAGCATCCCCCACATGCCTTGTTTGTTATAAATATATTATTATTGCCTTCTTTTAGGGACCTAATAACTTCTTCTACTTCACTGTATTTTGTGTTAGGCTGCTGGAAAGTATAAACAGGAAGGGAAGACGTATGTAGTCCAAGATGGAGACATTATATTTTTCAAGTTCAACGTTTCTGGTGGAGGCAAGAAGTAATAAAACAGGAAAATTTGACCTGAAGTTGCCTTGTTCTGCATGGAGTATGTGCTTTCATGATGCTGCCTGCCATGTTATGGAACTAGTAAAAGCTTGAGAATTGAGATGTAATTTTTGGACCATGTGCAAAATTATTTACTACTAGTTAGATTAAATAATTCTAGTGGATTTTGATTTTTAGCGGTTCTATGCCATTTCCAAATTTGCAGTATGTTGCACGCTATATTTCATATATGTTGGTGAGTTGATATTTATTGCATGGTGGATAAATCAATTTAATGTTTGATGGATCCATTCATGTGGGTTTGATTTGAACTAGGAATTTTGGGGTTATTATAGTTTCTAGTGACTGGTTGATTTAAGGGCTTTGGCAATGTATGTTGTCCAAATGGCCTCAATGAATTCAAGAAGGGTCTCAAATTTTTTCTTAATATTCACATTCTAATTCCTTTTCAATAAAATATAAGAAATTGGATTGAAAATAAAATTGAATGGATGAGAAAGTAAAAGATTTAGAGTTCTAATTATATGGATGAACAAGATAATAAAAAGTAAATTTGCAATTAATGTAAAGAGATAAAGAAAGAGATAATGTAGACTCAATTTATACCTGGTTTCATCTCTTGTGCTTACATTTAGTTTCCCAGTAATCTACTGAGGCATAGTTAACAAACTTGACTTGAAGTATTGGGTTTGCCATTTGTTTAACCAATATATCATCGATTAAATTGGATTTTATTAAATAAATGTATAAAATGAGCTAAGTATACTATATATATAAAATTTGGACATAATATAGTAAAAGCAACACTAGTCTGGTGGTGAGACGCTCATACCTTTCCTGCAAGTACTAAGTTTGAATCTAGGAGGCATTTTTTGGGTTATTATTCCACATGGAGGGTGCACTTCTAGAGGGATCACATGTGCGTGGTTCATGGGTGCACCTCAATGCCGGTTCACTGTGAAGCTGGTTTGGTTCGTTGATGGCCTGCCAATTTGAGTTCTGTGCGTGGTGGCTCCTTTATTCACGCGGGTTGACCAGGTTACTGCTGAACGATCCATTGAGAATTTGTTGAACGGTGACTGTTCATCGCTTTTGGTTGAACCTGGTTCCTCGGGTTTAATTACACTACTTGAGAGTTCCACTAACTTTAAATCCTTTACACTCAAAAAGCACTTTTACACCTTGGAATCCCGCACCTTTCGTGTTTGAGTCTTTAGGAACAAGAGATACCAAACTCTTGTTTTAACAAGGGAAGTCTCATCCTTTACACAATCTCAATAAAAGAACACAAGAAATCACTAATTAAGAAAATATTGCAAATTGAAGCACTAGAAGGTTTCTCAAGAATAATTGTATTTGGCCAAGTATTGAATAAATGATTGATGAAAGAAAATGATTATAAATTTGATCTTTGCAATGTGTTTTTCATGCCTTAAAAGGTGTTAAAAAATGAGTATTTATTGACAACAAATTGTATAGACTATTGGGGATTAATCACAAACGATGTATCTCTTTAAAACACACTCATTTGCACATTTCTAGGCTTGGTAATCGATTACATAAACTCATAATAGATTACACAGTTAAATTTCGAAAACTAGTAACAATCGAGTTTCTAGTAATTGATTACACAACATGGTAATCGATTACAAGCATTCCAGAACATGAAAAACTAACTCTTAAACATAGTTTAAGTTATTCTTTCACCTTAAAAATACTTTTAAACATCTTTTAGATATTCCTTTTCAAATCAAATTCATGTTTTCACAAATCAAATCAAACCATTACATAAAAAACAAGTAAATCATTTTTTCTTTAAAAATCAAAATATTTCTTTTATAATCAAACACTTTACTATATTTGAAAGAAAAGCTTGATTAAAAAAGATTTTGAAACTAAATTGAAACATCAATTAACAAAGTGGCCAAATAATCTTATCAAAAGAAAAAACTTTTAACAACATGATCTAACCATTAAGCTCTTGACTCGTTCTTCTTTGACCCCATTCTTGTTGGCTTCAATTGTTATAACCTTTCTTGTTCAAAGGTCATTCTTGATACTTGGGCTATTCTATACAAAATAATTCACTTCAAAATCATTGTTAGTCCAATAAAAAAATAGCTCAATATGCATAATTCATTTATATATAACATTATTAAACTGTCATACATTATTTCAATATGCATAGTTCCTAAGAATAGAATACTAGAATGTGCTTCATACATACATTTGTTCACATAATGATAATATACTTCATGCATATCATTGTTCACATAAGAACATATTCAATATTAGACCATCAAAGTACTTATAAAGAGTTGTTCATAAAGTATATTACTCAAATATCATTGTATGGTTTGTGAGTTAGATATCACAATAACAAATATACAACCACATATGATCTAATATATTATATTGAATATATTTTTGCATTCATTTGTCTTCATCAAAATATCACATAAAATCACTAGGTTAAAATCTAGTTCTACAATGTAACCAACGAGAACTAAAACAGTAAAATCAGAGTGCCCTTAAAAATGATTAAATTTAATGTTAAGAGTGTGTTGTGTCGAAGTCAAAAAACATTTTCCTTTTATAATGTTTTCTATAGAAGAATGAAAGTGCTAAATTTGTCTTCTTTATTTAAAATTTAGAGGATTCTTAGGTGCTTTTGGTTTTCTGGTGAAGGTGTTGGGTATTTTAGTAATTGGCGATTATTTGGTTACTTGTTTCTGTTGTTTAAAGAAATATGTGCTTTCCTTACCCAAAAACAAAAAAAAGATGTATGTACTTTAATAAATTATGAAGAGAAGCGAAACATTGCAATGATAAAGTGTATATTTAGGAAATATAGATCGTCTTTTTCAAAATTGTTTTTATCTTCACAAGAGCTGTTTTAAATAAAATATGATCTTTAGTTTATTTTATTCATATTTGAGTAAGTGGTTTCAAATAATATTACTTTATTGTACTTTAATTGAAAGCAAAATTTATTCTTTTAGAATTATACTATTTTTATTAAGTTAATTTATTAAATATTATGTAATTATGTAATATAAATAAAATTTTCATACTATTTTTAGAAATTTATTATATGAAAGTGATTTTTTATACAGTTTAAATAAAGAGGTTAATTTCAATACATTTGTAGTATTGTAAAAAAAAATTTCCATAATCATCCAATTATATATTGTTATAGTAAGAAATATATTTAACTTTCATTTTATCACTTCAAAATTCATATAAAGGAGAGAATTTAATTGACTGCCAATGTGAAAAAAAGAAAAGAGAATTATACCATCAATGTATAAAATTAGATTTTTAAATATAATATATTATTTTAAAATTATTTCTCAATTAATATATCCAAATATAAAATTAATGTTATACTTAATTATTAAGATGGTTTTAATTTTATAGTTAAATCAAACGATTATGTTCTCAAAGCTTCATTTGTGAAACGATGATTCAAGGCTCAATGCCTTTGCCGAAAATCAAAGCCGGCTCTCGCAATGAACCATGCATTAATGAAGCGTACATGTCTACCAAAGAAGAATGTGATGATATGCTGTGTGTTTCATAAATTTATAGTCATCTTGCCCCTGCATGTGAGCTATGTTAGTTATATAATATAAATGGCTTTAATATTCTTTTTTTAAAAAAAAAAAAAAAAGAAAACAGTATAGTGGTTCAATTGCGACAATAGTTGATGTAGTAGACTCATTGCTAAGTGCCAACCTAAATCATTATACCAATGACTATGAATGAGCATTTTGCCTTGTCCGGTTGTTCCATGTGGTAGCATTTGGAAAGATAGAAATACAGAGACAGTAAAATAGTGAGATGAAGCATAAATAATAAATATATATAGAGATATTATTAAAAAAATATTAAATTTCTATCTCTATATCATATTCCTACTTTTTTATGGTACAAAAATTTTATGTTTTTTTATTCTGATTCTTCTTTTTTTCCTAAACACGTTATTGTCTCTACTGTGGTGTATTTTATCTACTGCATCACAAGCGAGACTACCTATATAGCAGATGAACGAATAGTGTACTAAACGAGGTTTTTGGTTCTAAAAGCTTGCTTTTACTTTACTCGAGGCTAGTTTCAGGACTGAAAAAGTTTAGCCCAAAAGTGTAATATTTTTCTTTTTTTGGGGTTACAAAATTAGTATTATCATCCTTTTTTATTCTGACTGGAGTATTATTGTCATTTAAATTGTGACATACATTTATTTTTAAATTAAGGCTGTTAAATATTAAAATTTTTAAAGCATTTGATGAAACAATTAGATTGAAAAATAAAATTTTAAGAGTGGGAGGAGAATATAAAAATTCAGTGGCCAAAATAAAGCTTAAATTCTCTATTTAATTTTAAGTCTCCCACTAGCGTAGAAATATTTTTTATAATATTTAAGATTTGCACGAGGCTAAGAATTAAGATAATGTCATTACTCATTTGCATGCCAGATGCAAATACCACCTATTACATTTGGCCAAGTGACAGTATGCTGTTTCAAATAGCACAAGAACAAAAATAATCAATAAAAAGACTTGTTTCTCCTCAGAAATGAGCAATCTGTGGTCATCAATTTTTGGTTAAAGCATAGGGAAAGCTCAACACTAACAAGGACTCCCTCCATTTGAAAATACTTGTTAATTTAGACAAATTAATATATTAAAAAATTAATATATCTTAATACATTGGATAATCAATCCAAAAAAAAATATCAAGATGAAAGGGAAATTAAAGGGAGAAAAAAAAGAGGAATATATAAATCACACAACAAGCTCTAAAATAATCTGTTTGTTTTATGCTTATGTTTTTTCACCTTTTGTTGTGTAGTCGGATAGGGACGCGAAATGAGAATGTTTGTGGTCCTCTAGATTTTCATACTTATTAGATTAGAAGTCAAGCATACCACCAATGGTAAAATCAATAGGACAAATATAATTTATTGTTAAATCAGTAATGAATACTATTCCAAAAAATTTAATGGAGAGATGCAGCAATATGAGATGACCAACTAAGGTAAACTGCTTTCTGTGGGCACCAACATGTCTGCGTTTTTTTTTTTTCAAAAATTAATTTTGATGTATTACTAGTTAGTATAAAAAAATATATTTAGACAACTATTTAATTATATATTATTATATTAGTAAAAATATTTGGCTTATATTTACTATCCTGTGTTTGTGAGTTGGAATTTTAAAAGGAAATAAAGGAGAAAAATGATTTAAGGAGTAAGAGTTTTGATAATAGCATCTCCAATGTTATTCCCATTTCAGATCCTAAGTTTAAATCTATTTTGTGTTGTATCAGCATTAAATAATTTTATGCGTTGCAAAAGTTAAGACTTCTTTAAATTTGTATTTTTATGAAAGGGACTAAATTTGATCTCAATTTTAATGGTACATATTTATATTTTATTATCAATCTGCAAGTAAGGTCATGAGATTATATATATATATATTAAAAAAATGGTTTTAGTCCCAATTTAGTGGAACCAGTCGCAATTTTATGAAGCACTCTAATGGAACTAAAAAAAATTAAACAATTTCATTTAGTGGAACCTATCCAAAATTGATAATATTTATCCTCATTGGAGATGTTGTAAAAAAATTGATTAACGAGTAAAAAATAGAATGTTTTGACATTTTTAATGCAATCAATATATTTGAAATTTAAAAATATTATTTTTTAATCAATTTCTTTTATTTCTTAATAGATATTTTAGTATTTTTAATATATATAATGATGATTTGTTTATTTTAAAGTTTTGTACACTTACCTCTATTTTATAACTCTTTATTCATATTAAATTTAATCAATTCGATTCTTGATTTATATTATATTAAATTAATGATCAAGGATGTCAAATTTCAGAAAAATTAGACAATAGTAACCATAATTTATTAATCGATATTTACTTGTATTTTCAAAAACGTGTTATCTATCAAAATAAAATGAAATGATAAACTATCAAATCATTTTCAAATTGGATGAAACTTTATATATTTGATCTATTGATAGAAACTTTAAATTTAATGGTTGAATTGATGTAATTTCATGCCAAAAAAAATTATTAGATGTAGTAGGTATATTAAGAGTTACTTCTAAATAACAAATCCATACTCATATATATATATATATATATATATATATATATATATATAATTTCTTTTATCACTCACGTGAGTCCATATGAATGTGAGAGGAGTGTTGAGAGAGAGTAAGTTGAGAGAAAAAGTAAATGATGATTCATATATTATGTGAGGAGATATTTAAGTGTTTAAGAAAGTGAGGATTGAAATAACAAAATTGATATATATTGAGGAATATAACTATTTTTAGTGGAATATGATAGTATTTAATTAAATCATAATCTAGAACACCAATAGTATATCCAAATCAATCATATTTTGGTCTGAATATATTCTGTGTTATAAATGTAATCGTCTTAGCCGGAGGCCATGTTGTTGGCACAGTGCCTTTGCTCCAATGGCCCCATTCCCCGTAAATTCCGTCCATTATTTTTCCACCAACTTCCACCTCTTCTGTGTGGGGTGTGTGCGTCTTTATTGAAAGATTGGAAGAAGCAGTGATCAAAACAAGAAGCCCTAGTCAAAGGGCAGTGTGTGGGGCCCACCACCACACCGACGTGGCATATACTGTTGACACGCCTTCCAACCTCTCTTAACACAAAATCTTAAACTCCATTTGATAAAATATTTTGATGTCCACTAGGAAACTCAGAGATTCTCTCGTTTTTGGCGGGTAAAACCCTAATTTTTGCTGATAATAAAATAAAAATAAAATAATCTACTTGTAAAACCCTGTCTAAAAAAGCCCTAAATTTTCCCGCTACACTTTCTGACCTTGCCTCCATGAAATTTGCATTGCATAATACATAAACTAGAAACACCTCAAAAGGATTAAATTAGTTACAACTTCGAGTATAACAATTTGTTTTAAAGAATTTTTTATTTTTCAAAAAGAAATTTTATTTTTTTATGATTTAATTTCTATATTCTAACACACTTATCTAATCATATATTGTTAAATCAATTATGATAATTGACTCTTTTATCTATTATTTAAAAAATCATACAAATTAAAGATTTTGATTGAAATACACTGTAAAATTGAAATTAAACTTTTTTAATTATAAACTGTTTTAAGGTTAATCCAAAATCTATATACATAATTAGGTTATTGTTTTAAGTATGCTTCATTGTCACATGCCTGCTAAAAGACACACAGCTTAAAAGGGACAAAGTTACTCTCTTTTTAAGGTTTTGTTGTCACCCTACACTAAAGTGAAAGTTGGGGTTATTTACTATTCTCAGGAAATTTTTAATCTTTTTGTGTTGTAAAAGATCCCCATCCTTCAATCAAAGCTTTTAGGACCAAAAATAAAATAAAGAATTATGGGTCCCTTTTACCTTTATTGCAGCATGGATGTCAAATTGGGTACTCATTTTGCTCTTTCTCCATGAGTTGGTTGTAGCTACAACAATGGTGCTGTCCTGTGCTTCACTTCTGAAGCATTAAATGTTCTCATCTTTTTGTGCCATGCTCTCCATTCTGCTTCAAAAGTTTGAAGCTTGAGTGTAGTGGATTTCTGAAACCTACATTGCGCTAAAGGAAGTGATTTTTGGTAAGAAATGTTTGTGTGGTTTTTTTTTTGGTAGTCAGATCTCTGAAAGTTCACTTATTTTGTCTTTGTTTACTTCAGGGCTTTGATGCTTTTTAGCTTGTTTCTGTGCAGTGAATGGTTGTATCTACTGAAGCTGCACTGCATTTGTACATTTCTTGTTTTGAAGGAAGGATTCTCTTGGAGCTTCTGGGTTTTTATTTTGGCGGTTGTTTTAGCATGTGAAGTTGATGACTTGGTGAAGCACTTGTTATTATTACTATTATTATGATTTTTTATAATTTTTTTAATATTTAGTTTTGGGTTTATATTCTCTTATGTAATGCTGTCTTTCTTTGCTTGCTGAAGGGTTGGTCACTTGTGGTTTTGAAGAGTGGCTTTTTGGTTCTTTTGTTTCTAAGTCCTTCACTAAGTGTGGATTGAGTAGTTTGAGGGCCTAACTCTCTTCTTTTTGGAGATTGAGCTTGCTTCTATTCTAAATTGGTGTTTTCTTTTATGAGAACTAAAGAGGGTTGTCTTGGCATCTAATTTGTACCTTTTTTATTTGGTGGGTCTCAGAGCTAGTTGCTACCCTTTTGAACTGGGAGCTTGGAAAGTTCACATTCTGTCTTACCTTGATTGTGGAACTACACATAACACGTGTTTATAGGAGACCATGAAGCTCTTTAGCCTTTTGGTGTTATCCTTGTCTTTCTTCTCAGTTATGGGGCAGCTTCCTTCCCAAGACATTTTGGCATTGCTGGAGTTTAAGAAAGGCATCAAGCATGACCCTACTGGATATGTCCTCAATTCCTGGAATGAGGAATCCATTGACTTTAATGGATGCCCTTCTTCATGGAATGGAGTTTATTGCAATGGTGGTAAGGTTGCTGGGGTTGTCCTTGATAATCTAGGTCTCTCGGCTGATGCTGACTTGAGTGTATTTTCAAACCTCACAAAGCTTGTGAGGCTCTCCTTGTCCAATAATTCAATATCAGGAAAACTACCTGACAACATTGCTGATTTCAGAAGCCTTGAATTCCTGGATATCTCTGATAACCTCTTTTCTTCGTCCTTACCTTCGGGTGTTGGCCACTCGGTTAGCTTGCAGAATCTGTCATTGGCTGGAAACAACTTCTCTGGCCCAATTCCCAATTCTATTTCACAAATGGCTTCCCTCCATTCTTTGGACCTTAGCCGCAACTCATTTTCTGGGGTGCTGCCAGTATCATTGACTAAGCTGAATAGCTTGGTGTCTCTCAACTTGTCTCATAATGGCTTCACTGGAAAAATTCCAAAAGGTTTTGAACTGATATCTACCCTCGAAAGCTTGACTTGCATGGGAATATGCTCGATGGTTATTTAGATGTTGAGTTTATGTTATTAGCTACTGCCAGCTATGTTGATTTCAGTGATAATATGCTGGTGAGTTCTAATTCCCAGCAGCAGAAGTTTCTACAGCGGATATCTGAAAGTATTAAGTATCTGAATCTAAGCCACAACCAGCTTACTGGGTCATTGGATAGCGGAGCTGAGCAACCAGTTTTTGAAAACTTGAAGGTGTTGGACCTCAGCTACAATCAATTGGATGGAGAATTGCCTGGATTTGACTTTGTTTATGATCTCCAGGTCCTTAAGCTTAGCAACAACAGGTTTTCAGGATTTATTCCTACTGGCCTACTAAAAGGAGACTCTTTGGTTTTAACTGAACTGGATTTGAGTGCCAACAATCTCTCAGGTACATAGGAAGTTCCAATTTTTCTTTTCCTCAGAATTAAAAAACCTGTCTTATTTTACTAGTGGAATTGGTTGTTTGTGATGTCTTGAGAATCCTTAAACTCAATTGCTATCCTTCTGATAATCAAATTGTGTTTCAGGGCCACTGAGTATAATTACATCAACAACACTGCACTCTTTTAATCTCTCATCAAACAGCTTCAGTGGTGAGCTGCCACTGCTGACTGGGAGCTGTGCTGTACTTGATCTGTCAAACAACAAATTAGAAGGAAATTTAACCAGGATGTTGAAATGGGGGAATATAGAATTTCTTGATCTGAGTGGGAATCGTTTGACAGGGACCATCCCTGAGGCAACTCCTCAGTTTTTGCGATTAAATTATTTGAATCTATCCCACAATACTCTTAGTAGCTCCATTCCAAGAGTCTTTACACAGTATCCAAAGCTGAGAGTGCTTGATGTTAGTTCCAACCAGTTAGATGGACTACTTCAATCTGATCTGCTCACAATGCCCACTTTGCAAGAGCTCCATCTTGAAAATAACATGATCACTGGTGGCATTAATTTCACATCTTCTCCTGGTCAATCTGATCTTCAGATTCTTGATCTTTCTCACAACAAGTTTAATGGCTATTTTCCTGATGAGTTTAGGTCTTTAACTGACCTGAAACTGCTCAATATTGCTGGAAATAATTTCTCTGGTTCTCTTCCAACCATCATTGCTGACATAAGTTCACTAGCCTCCTTGGATATATCAGAAAATCATTTTACTGGTCCCCTACCAAATAATGTGCCAAAGGGGCTCAATAACTTTAATGCTTCACTAAATGATTTTTCTGGAGAAGTCCCAGAAAATCTTAGGAAGTTCCCCAATTTTCTTCTTTCCTGGAAATACCAAGTTACATTTTCCAAATACCCCTTCTGGATCAACCACTGTACCAGCTGAAAGTTCCAAGAGGAAGTCTATGAGCACCATTCTTAAAGTAATAATTATAGTGTCATGTGTGGTTGCTCTCTTCATATTTATCTTGCTTGCTGTCTTCATACACTACATACGCATGTCAAGATCTCAGCCAGAATATGACACAAGTAAGGATATCCATAGCCGTCCTCAACCAGTCATCTCTGGTCCAGTTCGTGCAACAGAAAGGGGTGGCGCTTTAGTTGTATCAGCTGAGGACCTTGTGACTTCTCGTAAAGGATCACCATCAGAGGTGATCAGCCCTGATGAAAAAATGGCAGCTGTAACTGGGTTCTCCCCTTCAAAACAAAGCCAATTTTCCTGGTCGCCAGAGTCTGGTGATTCATTTGCTGCTGAAAATCTTGCAAGACTAGATACGAGATCCCCAGATAGGTTGATCGGAGAGCTGCATTTCCTTGATGGTACGATATCTTTGACACCTGAGGAGCTCTCAAGAGCCCCAGCTGAAGTTTTGGGCAGAAGTAGTCATGGCACTTCTTACAAGGCAACTTTGGAGAATGGTTTGTTCTTAAGGGTGAAGTGGCTGAGAGAAGGAGTGGCCAAACAAAGAAAAGAATTTGTAAAAGAGATAAAAAAATTTGCAAACATCAGGCATCCAAATGTTGTGGGATTGAGAGGATACTACTGGGGTCCCACGCAGCATGAGAAACTTATTCTTTCAGATTACATCTCTCCAGGAAGTCTTGCAAGTTTTCTTTATGGTAATATGTTGAAATTCCTTCCTTCTAATCTGACCAGACAGCCTTTCTACTAAAAATAGTTAAAACTAACATGATACTTAATTGGCAAATTATTAACCTATCTCTATCGACTTTGAAATACTTGGATCTGCATACCATACCATGGCATTTACTCTATACATCTAGTTTACCTAGTTTACACATACACATGCACACACACACACACACACACAGAGCCTTAGATAAATATGATTATCTAATTTGTAATTTTTGATCTGATTGCTGTTAGTTACGCCTTGAAAATCATATAGGAGAAATACAGTATCAATGCAAGGAAAGATCTTTTTTCCTTGAAATTTGCCACGTTCCAATAAAAGTGCAAATGCTCAATCTTTCTAAACTGAGTGAAATCGCTTTAATATAATACCTTAGTTCCCTTGTCTTGGGGCCAAGAATGTCTAGTTGCATGATTTCAATAGTGCATTGGGTGCTAGATTAAATTGCATTTAATTGCAGCAGCTTTTTAATATAATCACTAGATTTTCCCTCAAGTAAAAGTAGATTATAATATGTATCTATTATGTGTACTTGGGTGTGCATTAATTCTGATCCGTATGATATTCTACTGATGCCAACATGAAACGTTTCTGAATAGTAATCCATCATATCTATTGGAGCTGTTTGTCATTCTTCAATATTTTAAGTTTTAACTCAAATTTAAATACTCAGATCGACCGGGAAGAAAAGGTCCACCATTAACTTGGGCCCAGAGGCTCAAAATAGCAGTTGATGTGGCACGTGGCCTGAACTATCTCCATTTTGATCGTGCTGTTCCTCACGGGAACCTCAAAGCCACAAATGTCTTGTTAGATACAGCCGATATGAACGCACGTGTTGCTGATTACTGCCTTCACCGCCTTATGACACAGGCTGGTACTATTGAACAGATTCTTGATGCTGGGGTCTTGGGTTATCGTGCACCAGAGTTAGCTGCTTCCAAGAAGCCAATGCCTTCCTTCAAATCGGATGTTTATGCATTTGGAGTGATACTTTCAGAGCTTTTAACTGGAAGGTGTGCTGGGGATGTGATTTCTGTTGCAGAGGGAGGCGTTGATTTGACAGATTGGTTAAGGCTGCGGGTAGCTGAAGGTCACGGCTCGGAATGTTTCGATGCTACCTTGTTGCCAGAGTTGGGCAATCCAGTTGTAGAAAAGGGAATGAAGGAGGTCCTAGGAATAGCCATCAGATGCATTCGATCTGTATCTGAGAGGCCAGGCATCAAGACCATATATGAAGATCTTTCTTCTATATAGTTTGCTGATGCTAACTATTTGAACTTTGACATATTATGGGAATTAATGTCTCATTGGTATCCCATATTTGTTCAAAGTTTGCTTTTTAACATGTTTGTATTAACCATTTTTTTTTAGCTGTAAAAAAGGGGCATATGCCAAAAGCATATACATGCTGCTACATGATGGGTTATGACTTATGACCATCTGATTTTGTCTAGAAATGGGATGTGCTATGAATGATAATGTATACAAGTACTAAATATGAAGGCAGTGCAAATTGGCCCTTTTATGGTTAGCTAGTCCATTTTGGTTTATTTTAATTGATTGTTAGTTTGTTACAGACCTGTACTAAGCTGTGAAACTTGTTTGCTGTACTTTGTTGAGTTGATTCCCAAGGAAGAAAAGACCTAGTCAGCATTAAAAGTTAAAACTCAATACAAGAACAAACACAGGTGGTTTGGAGGAAGTTCGGTACCAACCATGAGTAATAGTATGATTCTGGGCAATGCTGCTGTCACAATTGTCATGTAGCCATTGTGGAATCCACGGCTTGTCAATTTCGAGTTTTGCTTGTGAAGCAAATACCAGACATGCTTGGATTGGTTAACGAATGTTAGTTTTTATTCTAAATTCCTAGTTTGATTAGAAAAACTATTAGAATAATAAATTAGGTGTATTTAAAATTTTATTTTAATTTAAGTCACTAGAATAGGGTTAGTGATAAAGGATTTAGATAAAATATATAGGGTCATAAGTTCAAACTTAGTTACTTCTTTTATTAAAAAAAAACAAGGGTCATTGCCTTCAAAATTCAAGGATAAAAATCATCAATTTTAAGTCATGTTTTCTTTTCTATTTCATCAATTATTTTTTACCATGTAGAAGATAAATACTATATATTCAGTAACTTTTAAATGTTAAGTGTTTATCTTTTGTATGCCAGACGATGGGTAGAATTGGAAATAAGACATTTTGGGGATAGATGATTTTCGTCCAAAACTCTATTGCATTAAAAACAAAAAATAAAAATCTTACTCTAATTTAAAACTTGACTATTTCAAGCTTAACATGAATGCATATTCATGTGTTACTGACTTACTGTCATTATCTTAACTCTAAGCAACTTAATGAATCGCTTTCCTACAACCAGGTTTTCTTATCCTAAATAATCACATGGGCTTTTGAAATATGCTTTCAAGTTGATTTGGAATGGAGCATCTTCTTGAGTCATAGTTCATGTCAACCAGGTGTTCTGATTTTATCATCCTTCTTGGTGTCCTTTTCTATTTATTTCCTTTCCTCATAATTGGGCTTTATTTTCGCCACTTCTCTTTCCATATAGTCCAATCATGCCAATCAAGCATCATCCATCCGATTTCTCTTAGCCTTTCTGCAACCTCTATTTTTTTTTTTTTTTCATTTTCACTTTTTAACCTTATCAACCTCTCATCCCCCCAAAAAAAAATCTTAGCAACCTCTTGATTAGGCTACCTTTCATTGAATTTCCCACATCCGTTAGCCCCTTTTTCTCTTTTTGTTTTTGTTCTAAATTGGTATTCATTTCTTTATACTTAAGTTCAGAGGAAAGAACTAAAAGCTGGCAATGATTATAAATAGATTGTAGATCCAGCACATGCACAAGTTACGTCCGACTGAAAACAAATACAACATCAAGATTTTGCACTTCATTGCTTTTAATTTTGACCGTCTTAGCACCTAGTATAACAAGTACACTATGTGCAGTGTAGTAAGAGTTATATTTGTAGGAAGCAATGCATCAGCTTCTTATTTTAATGGTCAAGAGGCTCGTCGGTTCCGGAGTAATAATGACGAAATGCACATGAAAAGTCTCTGGCTTCATGACCTTCGTCGCAGAGTTCTGTGTATCTGCACCAAAAAAGGTTCATCAGTGTTGACAATTTTGAGAAAATTTAATAATAATAATAATAAAAAGGCACACTTAAAGAGCCATGAGCTCTAAAATGGCTTTTATATTTTCAACAAAATTTGATTTATCAAGTTGGCAACTCCCCCCCCTCCTCAGTCACCCAGGAGTATTTATTCTTGCAAGGTGGTCCTTGCTGATTCACGGATTCCACGTGGCCCATGCTACTTGGGTCAGAGCGTAAGCTAGTGATGCTTTCGATTACTGGACTTTCGCCATCTAGGGTGCAGCACGACGCTTGTATAGCTCTCCTACAACCCGGTTTTCACGGTTTAGGCTGCTCCATTGCCACTACTATGGGAATCGCTTTTGCTTTCTTTTCCTCTGGCTACTAAGATGTTTCAGTTCACCAGGTTGTCTCTTGCTTGCCCGTGGATTCAGCAGCAGTTCGAAAGTTTGACCTATGCGGGAATCTCCGGATCTACGCTTATTTTCAACTCCAAAGCATTCGCTTACTACGCCTTCCTCGTCTCTGGGTGCCTAGGTATCCACCATAAGCCTTTCCTTAGGGGGGGGGTGTTCTCTAGAAGCCTTTCCCTTTTGATTCTTACATCTTAGGTCCTTATATCTGCACTTAGCTCTGGGGCAATTATTGAGTACTTAGCATAAACAAGGTGCTAGCAGCTTCTTGCTTCTTCAACACAACAGTTTTCACAATGGATTTAATAGCAATAGACTTATAGCTGACACATTTAGGTTATGCAAGATGAGGGACTTACATCTTTTGTGCTTGTAACATTAGTGGGTATTTACATCCAGCTTGCTTGGCTGATTCAACTGCAAGGTTCAAGTCTTTAGCCTGTTACACATAGGCAATTAGTTTGGCTTATTTTTTTGGTAAAATAAATTTTTTAGTTCTTTATTTTCATCTTTTTTTCAATTCAGTCCTTTATTTTTTCAAGTTGGTTCTATATGTTACAAATCATCTTCAATTTGGACTCTAATCGTTTTTCCATCACATAACTTATGGGAAGTAGAGACGTGGCACAATCCATGTCATATTCATGCGTGTGCCATGTCAGTGTCTTTTGTTAATCATGCGATGGAAAAGTTATTGGGACCAAATTGAAGATAATTTGTAATACATGGAAAAAAATAATAATTGTAGATAGGGATCAAATTGAGAAAATAAATAAAGATAAGGGACCAAAAAGTTTTTTTCCTCCTATTTTTTACAACCTAAAGGTCAGTTTTTATCAAACTGACGCTAATTCATCAAAAGCAATAAAACTTTATCACAACAGAAAAAATTGTCATCAATAGACTTCAGAGTCAATGTAGAAACTACTACATATTTTGTACAAAGAGAATCTGCATTAAGTTTCCGAAGAGGCCACAATAAGTGAAAAGAGTATACAACAAGAGATAAACAGGATAAGAGTCTACAACATCAAAATAGAAAATAGTTCCCAATAAAAGAAATTCTCCACCAAGTAAACAAATTTTGCCAATTTCCAGGCTACAGCCCAATAAAATGGAGTAGAAAGAACAAAGCCCCTTCTGCATAATGGCAGACAGTTCTTACATATTGAGAAATATCCTAGCTGCTCTTCAATTAAGATGAAAGAATTTGGATGAAGAGAATTAATTAATACTAATTGCTATAGGCTTCCAAACAGTAAAATTACCCAAACTAACAAGAACATGTGCTAGTTGAGTTAATGCTCAGTTACTTACCATAAGCTTGGATGCAAACCCTCCATTATAATTGTTTGAAGAGGGCACCCCTTCCATCACCCAGGAACTGGGTTGTAAGCATCACTGTAATCAATGCAACGACTGCCTATTAATGTGATTGCCTAAATGCCAAAACTTTAACCATTTCGAAATTTTTTTAAAAGATTGTAAGCTAAGCTATGTGCAGAACATTTTCTTAATGTTGATCATGTTTACATCCAAACCAATAAATCTAAATCGTTTGACGGTAAACATGATTTACAACATGATACATGTAGTCCATGTATCTGACCCATCGAGTAGGACAAAGCTTTGTTCTTGTGATTGCTGCTGCTTAAGCTTTGTTTTTGTGATTGCTGCTGCTTTGTCCATGTTGCTAAAAAGGAGCCATATTTTTGTTAAGAGAAGAGCTACAGCTAAAGGGTCTCAGAATACTACATGCCAATAGACACAAGGATATGTTTTTGAGGGAAAAAACCAAGGAGTAATGATCAATAGACTCTTTCCAATATGTCAATTGTAATGAGAGCTAAGTCTAAGGCAACTAGTTACATGTCTGACACAACATACTTCCAACATTACTGCCTTTCAAACTTCATGGTACTTTCTATTGTGTTGGGGAAACTATACTCCTACTGTCCTACCTGTTTCATTATAACAGCTGTATTTATTCTAACGCTTGATAGAATCTTTACTACCACATAGTGTCAAGGATGCAGACATTTAGTTCTATAGCTAATTGTCATTTTGAGTTGAGAGAGAAGAGAGCTGCATACCTACTCCAACAGCGAGCACTGGAGCAGTTAAATATTTTTGTCAAGGTGCTTGCAGCAACACCTAGAGATTGGCCCAGAGCAAGGGCTTCTGATACTCCCAGCATGCTCACAGCCAAGGCCAAATTATTGCAGATTTTTGCTGCCTAATAACAGATCCAAGAAAACAAATAATTATGTGACTTACAGTTGAATAGGCAACTGGAAGTGCCAATAATGCCACCACAAATATATGTATGTAACTTACAGAACCATTTCCTGCTCCACCACAATATATTGCATCCTTACCCATCGAAAGGAATAAGGGCTGCGCAGCAAGAAATGCATCCTCAGAGCCACCAACCTGGGGAAATTCAATATCTTGTTCATTGCTCAAAATTTGCCGCAATTCCACAACATTGCTGCAACTGTTTTAGCTCTGTTACCTCATTTCCATGCTTGGTTGATAACATTACAAAATTAAATGATCATAAACAAAATCATGGAATGATTATCAAAGTTTACTATGAAATGGAGAACCAATTAGAGTAATCTTCCATTTCGTCGTTGAAAGATTTTTAAACATCAACTTGGCCCTTAAATGATAAATTTTGACATCAAAACAGTCCAAAATTCACAACTTACTAGGTACATATAGACATTATTCAATGACAAACTGATCATTTGAAGACCAAGTTAATGTCATGAATCTTTCCAAGACTAAATTGATGTTCCAAAATCTTTCATAGACCAAGTTTGGAGTTCACTCTAAAATTTACCATCCCTAATAAGAATCAGATAAATCAGTTATCCAGTGTTCTTATAGTTTCTAGGATCAAATGCATGGCCTTTGAACCTAAGATCATTGCTGAAATTATATTTTAATTTATGTGCTTTTGCATTGGTTAGGATAAAACAGTAACCACACCATAAAAGTAAGTGTCCCAGCTTCTGCTGCAATCACTCCTCCAGATACAGGAGCATCCAACTTGACAGGCATTTCCCAATCAACTACAAAATGTATTATCATTCAGTCCAACAGCATTAAAAGAGTAAATCATTCAGCATACTAAATGCTTTAAGGTAACTGATAGATTGGAGGATTTTATGATAGCCCCTCTCCCCATGCATAACAAAAATAAAATAAAAGAACAGCTCGTGCAATAAAATAGTTTACGGAGAGCCTATCTGTTGCCATTTAAAACTCACTCCCAAATGAATAGAATAGTGAATCTAGTTCCAAGGTAGTGCCTAATGTCTAGAATGTCAAAAGTAGGAATGATAAATGCGACAAGTGCATACAGTTGTCAGACATTGAGCAATGGTAAACTAGTGAGCAATTTTTGTTTGGGATCAGGTAGGTGATAGTTGTTAACTATGTTTATTTTGCACATAATCACAGAAAATGGTGACCGATTACTGACTTCAACATAACTTAGTAAGTTACAGGAAAATGATGTCACAATATGACAGATATTAGCTCTTTGGTAGTTCAAGGGGAAATTAGACCCACACGATCTTGTGAGAAAGACAGGTGAAGCTAATAGGAGTAACATTACAAGCATTTGCCACAAGTGATTAAAAAATAAATAAACAGTTAGCTAACATGCTTCACAAAATTCTCTTCAGAAAAGAACTAAGAAGATCTTTACAAAATATATGAAGAAAGAACAAGATATATATAAACTCCAGAACCAACTACTTTGTGATTTTAACAAAACATGAAACTTGGTGTTTGTGTGTCAGAGCACACAAGAATACACACACTGATGATAAAGAAGGTGGAAAACATATTCATGATGAATAGAATAAATGTTCCCATCAAGTTTTATACAAACTATCAATTTTATGTGAATTGCATAACATAGACCTAGCATGCACAAGTAAGAAGACATTCACACAAAGCATCAAGGAATTTTTCATCAGCAATTGGTTATGAATGAACTTGATTAAAAAAAACAAAATCATATGGTGTAAAGAAAGAAAGAATACATAGACTGCATTCCAGATCAAAAAATATATTTCACTTAGTTGACATTTCAGTATTTCACTTTATGTTACCTTTCTTTTCTTTTAGAATATAATTAGATATGGTAGCAGAAAGGTTTCTCGATGTTTGTGGATCAATAGTGGATGAATCTATCAACAACCATGGCCTTAGGAGTTTTCCACCATGAAGCAAACCATTTGGTCCAGTGTAAACATCAATTACCTACTTAGATTAAATAAGGGTGTTATTCAGACATGAACACAGACAAAATAATAATCTTGGGAGCAGCAAGACAATTCATCCAAACCTGCAATATGCTAAATGTGATATTCAGGTACACAACTTAGTAAACTTCAGATCAGTGTTCAGCTAAATAACTGTTTACAGTTTAGGGCCAGTTTTGAATAAAGATGCCACCATATATGTGTATATATAAAGCTGAATGGCAGAGAAGGTATAATCAAACTATACTAGAACAGTTTGATCAAAGGCTTGACCATTAAACAAGTTCATTTCTAAACATTCAAATATAAATTGTAAATCCTATGTTAACAAGGTAATGTGGTACACTACGTTAAATGGGAAGACTTGATAAGCAATATTTCAGGTTTCATCATGTTGGAAGCCTTTCCTTAGTAGCTTAGCCTTTTATCTCCCTTTTTGACCAACAAAGCTGTATGAGAAAGTAGACAATAATATCATTTGAGCTTTTGAGTTATCCAAAAGTTGAAATCATAATCCAAAGTAAAAAGGTTGTTGAAGAACTATAGAGGAAACCAAAGCTACAAATGACGTAATATACTCATAGCAAAGGAAAATGCCCTTGGAAAATGGTGATACGCACATGGGCAGAGGAAGGTAACATTGTAATTACAACATCACTTGCTTCTGAAACTTCGTGAGGTGTTTTCATTGTAGGAACCCCTATCTGAGAGAACTTCCTGAGAACATCAGTATTTCTGCCAATTTTTTTTAACAAAATCAATTAACATCATATATCATATACGCATTCTGCTTAAATAAACAAAACAGAAGCAGCCCAATTACACTAGCAGCACCATTAACTCACATTCTTATACCATGCCCCAAATAAGCTTAATCTATGAATTGTACCAACAAATGAGATGTGTGCATTGTACCCTCCAATAATCAAGTTAAGAACTCCAGAAAAACAACCAATGATATAAGATCAATAAAAGGTTGAAAGCATACAGATCATGAACTGTAAGTCTGTATCCAGCTTTGATCAGATTACTTGCCATCCGGGATCCCATATTTCCAAGCCCAATGAATCCAACATTCTGCAATGCAGCATCAGTAAGAGCAGAGAAAAGTATGAATTCACAAAGGCATGCATCAAACTAGGATTACCGCAACTAAAACTTAGTATACAAACATTCCAATGTTTTTTTTTAAAAAAAATCAACTTGCAGAGCATGCTTCACACACAAAAAACCATATCTTCACTTGGTCTTAAAAAAAAACAGAATGACACCACTCAAAAGAAAAGCATCAGAATATACAAGTATGATCAAGCCTATAAATTATCCCAAGAACCCAGTTAAGAATTATGGTGAAAGATGCAAACTTTGCATGATATAAGAGCTAACAAGAACAAGATAACATGATTCAGCAAAAAAAAAAGTGTGTTAAGGGAGGTAGTGTGGTGATAAGTGTTAGAGACAAACCTGGAAGTGAGGGGGAGGGTGGTGGGAAGAAGAGAAAGTGCGTGTTGTTGTGAAGTATTGATGAGGTGAATTAGGAGAACAAGAGCTGTTACATTTGGAAACACAAAGCAGAGATCTCAACCTGCAAATCGCCATACTCATCCCTTTCTTTCTCTCTTTTCGTCTCTCTTCAGTTGCAGCAATCAACCAACCAAGTTACTTGTCTTCTTCTGTCTTTCTTAGTTTATTACAAGTCTGTCACCTTTTTGGGTGTTCAAGATGCCAAATTATAAGGTGAATTTGTGGGTCTATCCATCCTTTATTATTAATTATTAGAGATGATTTGATTCAATGATTCAATGCCAAATTATAAGAGTTCGATCATAAACCTCGCATGGGTAACTGTGGAGGATTCTTAGGTAGTTCTTCTATTGTTAAGGACAACCATGGTCCTTATATTAAAATTTTATTTGAGGGAACAAAAAAAAAAAAAAGCCTAGTAAGGTTAATAATAATGACCTGCACAATAATAAGGTGATAAATGAGGAGCAACGACGGGGAAGAAGGTGAGACTATAATGAATCACAAAGCTTAATTTTAATAAATTATTATTATGAAATTATTTTATGAAAAAATAAGTACAGTTTAGTAGTTAAAAGATTAGTTTGATTCTCAAAATTATTTACGTCAAAAGCATTAATTCTTGTAGCAAGAAAATATTATTAAAATACAAATTAATCCTTCAAAACGGTATGTTTAGATTATTATGTTTTGTATTATTCCTTAGTTCAATAAGATTAATATGTTTACATTAATCTTATATATATTAAACATGTATATGATTTTCTAATAAAGGATTTAATATGTTACGTAAAATGGTATTGAATTGTATGCAATTAATCTTTTAAAAATTAAAGTATTAAAACAAAAATCACTCGTGAATTAAAGCGTAAATTTACTCTATTTTTTTAATATAATAAAACACTTCAATCTCAACAATTAGATTTAAATTTACAGGTCAAGACTTAAGGTTGATGATGGTTTCTAATGTACCTAATTTAATAAAGAACCATAGAATCCACTTGAAAATAGTAAAGATAGATTAATAAATTATTTAATAATATTATTTATACATCAATCGAGCTGTGGAGAGCATACTTGTTAGTTATGAAATTTCATGTTAATTAATAAGAAAATAAGGAGAACTGGAATAATAATTGATAAATGTTATCTCCAATCTCCAATCTCCAATCTCCAATGATATACATATGGAAAATCTTTATCGCTAACCTATTCACTCTAGTTTTCTATGTCCAAATAACACCCCTCTAGATTAGGAAAAAGAAAATAGATTATCTCATATCAAAATTCTACACAACAAAGTCATATGTGATCTCTCACCTTTAGACCTTTTATGTCACATATCTTGTTTGGGTTCCATATTAAAATCAATGGTGGGACATTACACATGGCCTTATCATATTAAATTCTAACATGAGATGATCAATTCCTAGAAAAGTTGAACTTTTTTTTGTCTAATGAATTATAGGAAATGTTTACTTTAGTGCCTATACATTTTAAAAATGTGCAAATTAACTCATCCAAACTTTCATAAATATGCATTTCAATTAAAGTAGATATATTATATTCCCTAAATTTTGGAATATTTACAAATTAACCTGCTGAATTTTTCTAAATGTGTAAACCAATACCCTAAAATTTCTTAAAATTGTGATATTGTTATTACCAATTTATGGAAATATTAATAGAATGATTAATTTGAACATTCAAAAAAATTTCAAAGTCAAACTGCATATTTTTAAAGTTTTCATACATATCTTGTATTCCAAGAGGTAAAATGCAATTTTCTCTCCAAATTATTAGGTGACATATATGGTCCTTTTTGTAGCCGCTGAATTCAACTTGCAAGTTTATTAACCGTGCATGAAGTTAGCTTTGTAAGTGCATATGGAGCAAATATATATTATAAGCAGGTAGAATAAGACATATATTAAGATGTGTCAAGCATATGGATTAATCTCAAAATTTCCAAGCAACCCATCGTTGTAAAGACACGATGGGATGAAAATGACATGCACACCTTGATATCATCTACAGTACACTAGTATTTGACAAATTCAAGAAGGCCATGATATATAGATATGATTACCGAGTACAAAATTACTGATATAGCTAGGTCCCATGCAAGTCTCCAAGTGAAGCAAATGTTACACATTATTCATCTAAGTCCTTGTAAGTAATTATGCCAATCGCAATTATCTAGCAAGTTGTCCAAGAAAGATGATAAAAATAAAAGAAGTCAGGCGTGAGAATCTACTACAATAAACCATGCATGTGGTGAAAGATGTGAGAACACATATCTAAATCAGAAATGATATTTGTTTAGGGTTTAATTAAAGGAAGTTGTGCAAAGAAAAGTAGTCAAATTAAGAAATATTTGTTGAGCATCTTATACCAGATATTTTAATCGACATCAAATCTATTACCTTTTATTTTTGTGTGACCCCCACTTAAAGGAAGAAAAAAATTGCTTTCCCTCGTTGGATTGAGATAAATATCAATAAACACCTTTTATGCGGTTCGAATAACTATACTCAGTAAAATCAAAGTTAGAAAACTATACGAACAACTATTAACCATATATTGTGTTTGTCACATGATGGAAATTAAAAGCCTAACCTTATTCGTGGGGATATTTTAATGTATGCTTCTTGGTTTGATGTTTGATTGTGGTCACACTAGTAGAAACTTTAGTAAGGTTGTTGATCGTCTTGCTCACGTAGCTATTACAGGGGAGCCTTGCATCTGGATTAAGGATGGATGCCCTTGTTGCTACTGAATCATTGTTATTGGATGATTTGAATCTTGAATAAATTTAGCTTTGATATTAAAAACAACAACAACAACAACAATAATAATAATAACTAACCTTAGTCAATAAGCTAATTAGTAATTAGCATTATCAACCGTACAAGGGAAAAAGTATATGAATATTTAATAAAAAGTCCAAGATTTTTCATTAGTCAACCCGCACTCACTTTATTATAAGAAATTTATACCTAAAAGAACACTTAGCTTTACGTACATGTAAAAAGTGTTGCTTATGTACATATAGGCAACACTTTTTTTAAATGTGTTGCTTTCGATATAGCAAATGCTATACTTTTTCAAGTTAACGCATCACTTTTTGAAGAGTTCCTATCATATATGTTCAATTGTCAAAGACAACATTTTTTAATAAAAGGGTATATTTGTAAGTCAATGCATCACTTTTCATAATGTTGTTATAGCAAGTGTGGCCAATTGTTAAGGCAATACTTTTAAGTGAGAAGACAATATTTTTTAGATATCAAAAGTAACACATTTTAAAAAAGTCATATGTTCCCAAAAAATAAATATTATTTTAGGCCAAATTTGTTATAGTGCTTGGTCGTAGTTTCGCAGTCTCCACTCATTTGATTAGAAGCGAATTCAAACAAAGAACTATTCTATTCATACCAAAAAAAAAAAGGAATTCAAACTAGTATATTATTATCCATGTTGGTGGACGTCATGGCTTAGAACATCTGCAGTGAACCGTTGGTATATATAATTACACCGTTTCCTATAGTTGAACCTGTGCTAGCTAGTTGATATATAGTTACTAGTAACTAGACACCCTTGTCAGAGCTTCAACTGTAAGGTACGCTTCTTCATCTTCCTCCTTCCACCTATATATCAAGCCAAGCATCGCTTGCTTTTGTTTCTTCATGTTTTGTTTATTTAGTTAATATATCTATCATACCTAGTGGAAAAAACGTGTTGATATATATATATATATATATGAATTATGATCAAGTTATATCATTGTAGCTTTAAGAAAATATTACATTATTGAATAACTTTTTATTAGTATAAATTTTTATAAAACCCACCGTTGGATTTGAAACTCCTATCGGTATAGATCAAATATATAGAATTTCAAATTAATCTAAAATTGTTTGGCATAGTTTTTATATGCATCAAAATCAACATAATATATATATTTAAAATTAACAAAAATAAAAGTTACAGATTGTATTGCTATTGATGTTCAATTTTTATAAAATTTGACACAAATGATCTTTGTAAGAGGTAATTGTAATTCAATGTTTGGATTCAAAAAAAAATTATTTTATTAAAAGTTATAAATGGTGTAACTTTATATATATATATATATATATACCGCTCTTGACTTATTTCCATTGAGCCTAATCTCCATTGGGTAGGAAAGGGTGTGATTGTTGTTGAACAATTATTATTATTATTATTTCATACACAAGATACACAATTAACAGCTTTTCAACCATATCTTAGTTTTGTGTAGATGTGTACTTACCATTATTGTGTGGAGTAGTTATGGGTTAGGCACAATCTACTATAGGCATTTTATTCAAGAATTAACATGTGTAAGCTTGTATATATAGCATATTATAGAAATGAACCAAATTTCAAAAATGTTTTTATATATGTCAACTAGTAGAATGAAATGCCCTAATAGATGATTTGGTAGATAATGCCTACCTAAAAATTTCTTCATTTCTTATTTCATATGTTGGCATAATGTATACTTTAGTTTTTCTGCTGTGTTAGCGAAGTTATATAATGCCTTCTTTATCTATACTATTTAGATATTTGGACATGTTTAACCATTTTCCTTTAAATTAATGATTGCTAACAAAGATTTCTATGCTAACAGATCAAGATGTGTTGTGTATCTCATGCTTGGGTGCTTTCATGGGCAATGCTACTACTGTTGTCAAGCACACAATACTCATCATCTGTTTTTGGGAAGACTGAAAACAATATTAAATCAGCTGTTTTTCTGTCTCCCAAGTTTGAGGTAGGACCAGGAAATGTTGCAAATAAATATTACTATAATGTTGAGTTTCCAAGAGGTCACATTGCACTCAAGAGTTTCAATGCTGAAGTAGTTGATGAAGCAGGAAATTCTGTACCATTATATGAAACTTACCTTCACCATTGGTTAGTTGTAAAATACCACCAACCCAAAAATGTGACAAACAGTACTAGCCAATCAGATATTGTTATTGTGAGAAACAGTGGCCTATGCCAAGATAATGTACTTGGACAATACTTTGGCATTGGAGCTGAAACAAGAGGAACAGCTACAGATATTCCAGACCCTTTTGGGATAGAAGTTGGCAACCCTGCAGAAATTCCAAAAGGGTATGAGGAGAAATGGTTGATCAATGTCCATGCTATTGACACAAGGGGTGTAGAAGATAGATTAGGGTGCATAGAGTGCAGATGTGACCTCTATAACATTACAAAAGATGAAAGTGGAAAGCCTTTGAGTCCAGATTATAAAGGTGGCTTGCAATGTTGCCCTGATGAGAGCCAGTGCAGGATGAGGAAAGGCTTTCAGGGCCCAAAGAGAAGCCTCTACCTGAGATACACAGTGAAGTGGGTGACCTGGGAACACTTTGTTGTGCCTTTGAAGATTTACATACCTGATGTGACTGATGCTTTGAAAATATCAAATAACTCCAGAGGAATTAGTCCAAAGCATGATTGCCTGGTAAGTGAAATTTCGAGACACTTGCATATTTCTAAATTGTTGACTTACCACATATTTGTATTTTAATATTTGAATAATATATCTCTTAATTTTTCCCATGGATATCTATCATCTTTGAAGAATATGAGTTAGAACAAACGATAAAGTTGTTACCTTGTAATTTGGAAGTCATGGGTTCAAATCTACAAATAACTTCTCCACAAAGTAGGGATAAAGTTAATACATTTACCCTTCAGATCTACCACTAATTATAGAGCCTCATGCACAAGATTGCCCTTTATCTATCATATTTGAAATTTTGTGATTTGAAATAGCCAAAATGAAAATTAAAATTTCACCCCTTATCAATTATTTTTCTTTTTAATCATATATCGTATTCAGAACTCGTAATCATACCAGTACAACATAGACACATAGTTACAGGTCTCGTTTGGATGTGTAAGTAACAGGGATTGTTTGCTACAGGTTGAGTATCAAGTTGAACCTTGCAGCAAAGGCCATGAGTATGGTAGTGGATGCATTGATGTCAAGAGGGCAAAGCTCCCAATGGAGAAAGGTGGTTATGTCATCTATGGTGTTGGTCATCAGCATGTTGGTGGAACTGGATCGACTCTATACGGCCAGGTGATGTTACATGAATGATTCTGTCCCTTCTTAACACATTTGGATATTCCTTTTCTAGTGACGTGAGTACATATACAAAATTAGATTCTGTCCCTTCTTTTACATTATTAATTTTTTTTCTTTCCACAAAATTCTTAAATTAGTCGCTTTTAAATTTTGTGTTGGGCAAATTGATTCATTTAGAAAGAAAAAAAATACCCAAAGAAACCCTATAAATTTAAAATGTTAGACAAATTAGCTCCTTTAAAAAAAGACAGATTAATACCTCAAGAATTATGAAAAATGTTGAATTGATCCTTGCACGGAGAGACTAATTTGCCTGATATTTTTAATTGGTAGGGAATTCTTCAGATTTTTTTTCAGCCAGATCAATGTCTATTTTTTATTTAGAATGATCAATTTATTAGATGTAAAATTTAAGAAAGACTAATTTGAAAGGGGATGGGGGATTAATCATAGTCTTTGACCCATATAAATCATGCTAATTAAATATTGGAGTGTATCTTAATCTGTAAAATTTTGCTTGTAACGAATACAGGATGGGAGGGTTATATGCTCTTCAATACCGAAATATGGAAGTGGAAATGAAGCAGGAAATGAGAAAGGCTACGTTGTAGGAATGTCCACTTGTTACCCTCAACCAGGTTCTGTCAAGATAAATGATGGTGAAACTGTGACTCTAGAGGTAAACTACAGCAACAGCAGAATGCATTCTGGAGTGATGGGGCTTTTCTACCTCTTGGTGACAGAAAAGCTTCCACCCCAACATACGTGATATTCCCCTCCCACTAAACATGTTATAAATGGATTGCTGTTTTCTATGATATTATAGTATGTTGTGATAATAAATGAGTTCAGGACTGAGGCCAATAACTGGTGAGTATATATTCTATGTGATGAAGAATATAGCAAATTAGATTCATATATTATCAGACAAATTAGATTCATATATTATCAGACAATGTAGCACACTGTTTTATTCCTATTTTATATATATATTCTAATTTGCCAAAAAAAGAAATGCCAAAACATTTGTTGCACTTGATTCATTATCCAAAAGGAAAGTGATAAATATGATACAATAAACCCAACAAATAACTGGACCTAGTTGAAAGCATTCATGATTTAATTGGTATATATAGACACAGTGTTCGACCCAAAAAATAGACACAATGGACACAATAGCTCAGGGATAATTTTTCAAATGAAACTCCTTTACTCATAATTTTTTTCAAAAATCATGATATTACATATAGCATCATGATTTTATGCTCATTCTTGGCAAATCTCAGTGCCCATTAGTTTCCTGGCCTATGTATAGGGTAGGGATCACTCCCATTTCTGTAACTAAGAATTTCCCAATAGCAGCACCAGAACAAATATAATGATATTTTCATTCCCAATAATATAGGTTTTTTTTCTACAAGGCCTCAAATTACAATTCCCAAATAATTTTACAACTATAAAGAAAGCACGTGCATCACCTGGGCTGTAAGGACTTCAAAATTTCCCTGCAGACTATCCTCTTTGCTGTTTTCTTATCAGCAGAACCACTGTATTTATAAGAGTGAGTGACACCATTAGCCACTACCTCCATTCTAAAAGTAGTTACACCATCCTTGCGGGACCCAGTCTTTGTTATAGTGTAATTTCTTTTTTGGCATAGCTCAGTCAACTCTCTAGTGGGATGCATCTTCAATGTTTCAGGCGTGACAAGGGGCTCCAAAAGAGGCCTCATGCATTGCCACACAGTTTCCTTATTGTATCCTGAGTCAACAAAAATTGCTCCAGCCAAAGACTCAATGATGTCTCCAAGAACCTATCAACAATAGGAACAATCTCATGTGTCTTGTAACACCAGTATACACATTTCACCACAATCACAAAAGAACTCATGAACCTAATTGCAAGTAACAGCTAACCTTGGGAAATGACGTCTCTGACTCCCATCCAATAGGTGATGTTGAAGACCACTTTTCAAAATCATGAAGTGTGGCAACAATATGCTTATGCAGTTCCTGTGAGGTATGGAGTATGTGTTTGTGCAACCCGGCCTTCATGGCAGACCATGCATAACAGTCATTATTCACAGAAGCTGACCTCATGTCAGTTAACTGCCCGGAGACAAGCCAGGATATTTATCATCCAAATGCCTAGTAATGAGATAATCCAAGACTGCGTCCCAAGAAATTCTAGTCGCTGAAGGGGAAGGAGTATGTCATTCACAAATCGTGAAAAAAAAGACACTAACAAGAATAAAAGGAAAAACCAAATTAATTGATCATGAAAGATAATGTGTACAATTACTATTTTCAGTCCACATGGAATCAGTAAGAGCTCTACTTCACTTAGATATATGCATGCCAATGTCTACATATAATGAATAACAACAACATTAAGTACCTGATAACATCTAGGAATTTCAGGCAGCATGTAAGAACCATGGGTCAGGGCTTCAACCAAAATAGTCCGGTCATGGAATGAGTAATTTAATAGTGATTCTAGAAAGCTGACATTTACCAGCTTCTCAGGATGAACACTAAAGTGCCTCTCATTGGGTATAACATCAAAATTCACTTTGATGCCAACCCAATCCATAAACTGCAATGCTGCTTTTTCACCACCACTGCTAAGGTAGGCACCAATTAGTGCCTCAACAACGTCAGCAATAATCTTACGTTTTAATTTTCTTTTCCACTAACAAAAATATTTCCTCCCTTGGAATCCAACTCTTCTAACTTTAAGCATGCAGATTTATCACCAGGAATAGCCCAAGTTTTAGGATCAAAAGGTGCATTTCGTATAAAGCCCTGCAACTCAAAAGAATAGCATTTCAATATAAAAAAATGTGTAGAACACTAACAAGAAAAAGAAATATAGTTTCAACATAATCAGGCAGAATTCTATATAACGGCTAAGCAAAACAATCTAATTATCATGGCAAATGCTTCAAAAGAACACACTACTCATGGTAAATATTGTAAACTTTTTTCATGTTGATATTCACGTCGGAATGAGAAAATAAAATACAGAACTAGAACAAACATGATGATCAACCCAACAGTTGCAATCAGTCAGTTGACTTAAAATTATAATTCTATATCAACCTTCACAGCATCAACCAATTAGAAAAATTAAACCAGTTATTATTTTTCATCACTGCATCAAAAATTATATTATTGATGCAAAGCACTATTAAAAAAATGCTAGATTGAGAAATCAGCAGTAAATGTGATGAAAAGGTACTCCTAAACCAGAATACAGATAAAACATCCAATGAAATTGTAGCATAAATATGAAATTCTCAAAGACAGCACCATTGCGATGCAAGGAATAAAAAATACAACACAGAGGGAGAGAGAGAGAGAGAGAGAGAGATACCGGAAGTCTACAACTGCACCCAAACTTACAGAGGGCAGCATTGGAAATGATCTTTTCCCTCTTCAAAGTAAGGAGTCCTTCATGGTGATTTGTATGGGCTTTAAAAAGATGTTGACTGGTGGCATATTTTAAAAAAGAATCACCAAGAGTCTCCAGAGATTCATAGTGAAAGCTCTCTTTGCATGTTTTCGAAGTAATAGCTTCCAAGACCTAACAATGCAAAATGCAGATAACATCAGTGCGAATATCTTCAGAATGTTACAAGAAGACAACCGGGGCGAAAAATCCACAATTCAGAAAACACCGTGACAAACTAACCAAAAGATGAATATAGAAAGTTCCACACTGAAAAGTTTCTAAGAAATCTCTTCATAGTATATTTGCTGAGGCAGAAGAGGGAAAAAGAGAGCAGAAGAAATTCTTTAGCTTCATTATCCAAGATGCCAGGCTTTCTATCTCAATTTTTCTTTCAGAACCACTTCTATATTTTAAAAAATAAATATTAATTTCAATGTATTACACTGTCAACCAATTAGATGGTATGGTATATGTGTTGGTTTACAGCTAGGCATCAGTAAGAGTCAAGTGCATTTTCTCATGTAACAAAACATAATTGGATGACATGTAAAAAACTTTCACACTAATAGTGTATCAAAGTTAAACCCATTCACAAATTACATGAGAAAACATACTGTAAAAATTATTTTTTAACAATTTTTTGGTGGTTGAATAAAATCAACAGATTCATATGAAATGGTGTTTTCTGGGAAAACAAAAAAAAATCAAGATAATAACAATGAGCAATTCTTCAAGACTGAAGTAGTTAGCTTACCTTGACTATTGGAATATCATTTGCGTGCAATGATCCAAATGCATCTTTTTCAAGTTGGAAGCTACAAGCAACGACTCAAGCCGATGCATAATCGATGGAATAAATGAGAAGGAATAAATGGTTCCAATAGATATTGGTGACAAGACTATATAGCACAGTTCAGGTGGTAATTCAACAGTGTTCTTGCTTGGTTCTGAAAATGAAAAACATACATCGCTTAGGATTCAGATTGGGTCATATAATGGAAGTGTTTGGAGACAAAGAGCATTAAACATAGTTGCAAATTTTTTGATGCATAATATACATCAATAATTTGAAAGCGAATAAACTTAGGCATTATGACACTGCTAACTATGTTACAGTTGATAGCAGCAGTCACAGCTAATACAAATCCCATTCATCATAAGATTATAACATTAGCAGCCAACAAGCAAGACAGTTCAGAAGTAACAAGTAAGAAAAACAAAGTTCTAAACATCACACAAGCAAAGCTTCAGCCATTTTAATATTTCCAAATCCTACAAAAACTCAGAAGAAATAAGCAAGCTAACAAACCTGATTTCTTTCATTTCAATTATTATCAAAGGTCATGCATGGTAGGAATACATTCAGAAAATTCAAATTCATATTAATATTGAATATCCGGAATTTATATAGCCAACCCTAATTTTAAGATTCATGCACATGGTCAATCTCCTAGCACTCCATCTATATCAAAAGTTATAAACTTGGATTTGACAAAAGAAAATAGCATTTTTGGAGATCAAAGTTATCATATGGCTGGTCCAATCTCACAAAGGAAATACAAAGCAACAGAAGAAACAAGAAGGAACAATTAAAGATTAAACCTCTATCCTTCTCTTGTCTACGTCCATGACAATAATTTTTAACTTGAAAAATATGCCTTGCTTTAAGTAGATTTTGTTCTTCAAACTGCAATTGAATGCCATGCCTGAAATGTGGAAAAAAGAGAGTTTAAGAATAACACACCAGAGTAGATAAATTAACCTAAGGATAAACATCAACAACAAATAAATATTTACTTTTGTTTAAAGTACTTCTTGTATGAAGTAACTCCACCATCCCTCAGGTTCAAATTTGAGTTTCCATCCAAGTCCATTATACCAGTGGTGATATAAAGTTTTCCATTATGAGGAGTACAAACCAAAAAGAGGTTTGTAGTATGCAAGCGCAAACTCGACCATCTTTTGTCCATATATTGGGAATATGATTCTTACATGTAATTTCAGATGGATTTACAGAATTAATAGATAACCAATCGATAGCAGGTGTTTGCATGATACTGAGAACAGGAAGCAGAAGATAATCAATCTCGAGATCATATTCAGAACAGCGTTTGTCCAAAATACTTGCCAACTTTTCTGTATTATGATCCAAAAGAAGTCCAAGGATAGTGACTTGGAATCTTTGACACAAAAGAACCTGGAAAATAAGTACAAACATAACTGAATTGAATTTTCCTAACACCTGATATGCCAGATACAATTAAAGGAGTACAAGGAAGCTTACCAAATCTGGGGAAAGATCAATGGTTCCTATGTATCTCAAATTTACTGACAAGCTACCTTTGTCAAAACACATCTCAAATTGCATGCATCCAATTTCTGAATCAAGTTTGACTCTCATTGCAAGAACAATGTTAGAGATTTCATCACTAAAATTTTGGTTTAACTCCATTAGATAGCAATGGTACATTGTGCTCCTGGTATTAGAGAAGTGATTCACCAATTCAGAGGGTACATAACTTGGTTGCTCCTCATTGTAAGGTTTATTCCCTGTAAAAATTAGATTGATGTTGAAGCCAACCAAAGATTATATGGATAAACTGAATTTTATTTTCAAGTAATAATATTTCAAATGATAATGTGTATTAAAAGGAGAAATGAATGGATGGCATGAATTTACCAAATTCCACCACCTCCGCTGCTTCTTCAAGAATAGCAGGAACAAGGTTATCAGTCAAAGCTCCAACCTTATGAAGTTGTTTGCATGCTTCAAGGCAAGCAATTTTCTTTAAGATTTTCTTGTCACCTTCTACACAAATAGTTTGTATAGGGCAGCTCTTCGGAAGATGCAGTGTTCCAGTTTCCTCTACCCACCTTGGAGTTGGTTTAAAGTACCTAAGCATTAAAATCCATATGGGAATGGGATAAACAACAGATAGCAAGAAAAAAGAAGGAACCAGATTAATGCAGAAAGCACTAGCATCAAGACAGTATATCTTGAGTTCATAAAAATGAAGGAAGAAAAATAAAGATATAAATCATGTGATAAAGCAATAAACCCACTAACCCATCTCCAGGGAGCCGAGAGCAAAATAAGTATATCAACCCAATGCTAGAACTAAGAGTAACAACAGCATTAGTGCTTTCAACACGATAAGCTTCCTCGTTAAGTTGATCACTTTCAAAAACATCACATGGAAGGGAAGAATGACGCAATGACTCCTTCCTCATAATATCCCCACTGGCAAGGTATTTCTCTAGTCGAGAATGTGTAACGGAATCCCCACTGAAATTTTAGAACAAAATTAGGAAGCTTTTTGGGGAAGATTTACTTCAACAAACAAAACACTTAAACTTGATGCTCTAATTGTCTATCTGGCTCTATGCAACACATTAAATACCACTTGTGTAATCTTGATACAGAGAAGAATAACATCAAAGGAATTACCGCTGAACCATTAATATGTAATCTGAATTTTGCATTCTTGCACGACCGCGGGACTGTATGAAACTGCACACTGTGGGACAAGGGTCAAATCTGATAACCAAATTGCAACTTTGAACATCTAAACCCTCTTCAAGAATCGATGTTGCAACAATAATATTGACCTACAAATTATTATATTTGCTTAATCAGAAACTGCACTTGGTTATAACAATACAGTGGACAATCTAAGAAAGAAATATACCAATCCCATACGAAATTCTTTCACAATTTCATTTTGCTTTCTCCTTGTTTGATTTGGCAGTCCAACATTGTTTCCTGCAATGAATTTAGTTTTCCAGCTGTTGTATTTTGGAAGCAAAGCATTCAGTAGATCCTGAAGGACAATGGCTGTAATGACCCTTTCCACAAAAACTATGCATCTCATGTCAGTCAAGCCCCTGTAATTGTAGCATAAGCAATAGATCAATCAAAATACAATCTTAGTCACAACCATAACGGGATAAACATATCACTGCCCACTACATACAATCAAATAGTAAAAAAAAATTGATTAAAGGATTAAAATAAGTTTTGTTAAGGGAGCATAAAACGGATTAAAAAACAATTGAAGTTTCACAAATTGTGTTAAGAGTGCAAGACCTTTGTGAATAAATCAGTTGGAGGTGAGGAATAAATAGTATCACTAAAAAAGGAGAAAAAACGAGCTTAACCTTCAGGGGAAATTTGGTATGAAGATGAAAATCAGGTGAAAAGTTTTATGAATAAGAATAGTGAGTAAAATTCTATTCTCTGAATTTCTCATCTCTATTTTTACAATTATACCAAACTGACTCCAAATAAAAATGCCAGCCATAAAGGTATTAAGATTCGCACATCTAGCAAAAACTTTCAACTATCTAATAATAAGATGTAAATCCTAGAGGCCAGACCTATCCATGATAATAACCCACATACATTATTTCAAAACCACACTTAAAATATTTTGAAAGAAATCTATCACCAATAATAACCTGTACTCAAGTAGAGTCTCAATAAGACAGCAAACTTTGGAGGTTAACAGTCCCATATCCACATCGGATTGAACATTATCACCAATAGACCACTGAGGACCTGAGTGAGAAAGTATTTTAAAGAATTAATTAAAGTAAAGAATGCAACCAAATTCATATGTAAAATTTTAACCAAATCTCTCAAGTTGTAGAGCCAGTACCAGATGACAAGTACGTTGTAAGTATCTGCACAGTATCCAAACCAAAATTTTTAACAATTCTATCGCCAGATTTACCCCATGAAAATGATTCAGCTTCATTGGAAGATAAGAACTCTGCAGCCTGTCACATAAACAAACAGCTTATTTTAGTTATGCAATCATGAATAAACATCAAAACTAAGGTCATAGAAGAAGGGCAAGCAAGAACCTTTAAAGCCAACCAAACACCAAGAGTATCCAAGCAAAACATCAAAGCAGAAAATATCCTTGTTATTCTTTTGTGTGCAGACTCAGCAACTGATGTTGTGAAATCTGAACTTCTGAGGGAGAGTTCATGCTGAAGAACAAATCAACAAAATATCTGAAGTCAATAACCTTAAGGAAATAATCAACTATCATTTGATCCAAAAATGTACGACTTGTAAGTAGCATTAAATAGAAAAGAAAGAGATTCTCACTAACAATTAAATATAGGAAAATGGCAGCAATGTAAATTTGGCATTGATTCAACTTGAACATGTCACTTAGTGCAACAAATGACTTAGAGGCGAAATCATATTTCTACTTTTAAAATGTGGGATTCTTTATTCCTCCTTAATCATCCCGAGCATACATTAAAAATTGATCTCCTTAAATGTACGCACCTGTTGTTTTAGAGTCCTGAGTTTAACTGCTAATTTTTCAAATAACAAAAATGGAATTCCATTTTCCCTGTAGAACTTGAACTTTGGGGTTGAGATTGGTACGAACTCTGCAATGACACCTTCATTTATACATGTATATACCTTCAATTCAAAACATTAAGAAACAATTAGTACATAACAAGGCCAAAAGGTAATACTAAATTGCACTTCAAAACAGCATTAGTTGCATAGACATAAATTATTCTAGCTACATATCAAATAATGACTTTCTAGCATAGTTATACGTTCCAGTGCCTCAAGGCATGTTAAAATTCACAGTGCATGCCCTAGCAATACTTTCCGTAATGAATCTAGGTATGGTAAAGTAAACTTTAATTTACCTATGTTTATCAGTTATACAATACCAACAAGGTACATAATGCCACAGAATACAATGCACATGGAAAAATTGTAGAGAAACAGAGAAAATTGACAACGACCTTTGAATGCATTAGAGTCATTAGGTCATGAATATTTTGGACAGAGCGTATTCAGAATTTCCAACTGGATCACAAAAAAAAAGGGAAGAAAAAATGGAAATTCAACATTAGAGAATAACTGGTAGTATTAAATAGATTTGATTGAAAAAAAAATAGGAATGTTAAGAGACAAATAATCTAGGATAGTATACCATTTGACTTAATTGGAGATGCAGTCATTCCAAAGATTCGAGGGAGGTCAGAGGAACCAGACTTTAACTGGTGATGATAAAACTCCTGCATGCAATCAAATCTTACAGAAGTAAGGCCTACTTGCACAGCACAAACAAGAACGTTGTGATACAAACGATGAACAACAAGGACCTAGCAATTTACAATACATGAATGTAATTGTTCATAAACACAAGCAATTGCAATTTTAACAAAAATAAGTCTTTATTAGAAGAACAATGATGCTACTGAAGAGTATCATGAATTAATATTGTCATCACATTCAATGAAGCAAAATGGTCTATATTACAGCAAATTTTCAGAAGGAATGCATCTATACATCACACCATGTAGAGTTTAAACCAATTATTGTCAGCATAAGTTGACTGCAATTTAAATGATGGTGTATTGTGATCAAGTCTATGAATGGACCTAAAAGTCTTTCTCATTAATTAGTTTTGGAAGATAAGTGCATACTGCATACAACACCATAACAAACCTCTTAAAAGAACTCTTTATTTCTCATCTAATAGCTGACCCAAATATGGATGGCTCATGGCCTCACTTTTGTTGCTATTGATACGCTTAGTGTGTAAGAACCAAAATATTTTAATGTTGCCAACAAGTCACAAATCACATGGAACCTAGCCTGATGGTAGATGGTTCAATTCTCCACTTTGCCCATTTCTGCAGGTCTTTGGACCTTGTTGTATTACCCTAAATAATCTTTAATGTTAGTGTCTAAGAAGGGAAAAGTAACTAGAGCTAGCCAAATTAGCTTGTGCCAAGGCTAAGCCGCAGTTGGAGAGCAGGTGACATGTGACTGATGTGAGATAGATATGAATTAACTATTACAACTTATTAATGAAGAACATATCGCAGCTCCAAAATATTACAACAATAAGCATTTAGTGAGAAATTCAAAAACAGATCAGGAAAAAGAAAATCATCAAAAGAATATAACACTTACAGTCATTATGCAGGCATAAGGGTGTCTTCCCTAGCATGATGGCATTCGTCCATTATTAAAACCTTTATCATGCTCAGATCAAGAAAGCTATGCCTCAAGCTAGTGAGCAATATTGCGGGAGTCATGACAAGAACCTATACATTCAAAAGCATTACCAATAGTAACTACCTGTTATCTGTGCAACTCACATAGATAAGTTTCAGAAGCACCACACTTAAAATAACAAATGATGCACGCCACATTCAGGTCAACTGAATATTGGAAAACAGAAAGCAGTAATCTTCTTTTCCAATTTATTTGAACATGAAGATTTAAGCTAGAAACCATCTAGAAGGCAGAACTAGAAGTGTTAACCCAGTACAAACACTGAATATAAGGAGGAACATGCCAAAATTATTGACTACAAGACAGCACGCAAGCAATAAATTCTAAGAAAGACACCTTTTCATTTTTCCTTCCTTAAGTATTATCTACTAAACCAATTGTATTCATATGCTTGTGTAATATATTAAAGACTTTTCACCATCAACAAAGGCAATCAAGAAAATGTTCGATTTCTTTTTTTATTTGGAAGGGGATGGGGGATGCCTAGAAGGGAAAATTACAATGCAAACATTTAAGTTTTAAAAGGCAAAAACAAAAGACACCCAACCCCACTGGGATTAAAACAGGAATGTATCACGTATCACGTATCACGTATCACATATGGATAATAAGACTATGGTTATGCAAATCAGATTCACATAATTTAACATTGGCATCTTTTAGTTCTGACAGTAATGCAAAAACCCTCACCTCATATTTATCTATTTCTTTCTTCCACGTATCAGCATCCCAGTAGTCGACTCCCATGTCTCCCAATACATTCCCACTTTCAAATCGGTATGCATCTTCACAGCTTCAGCTTGCTAAAATTTCACAAGTGAACAACAACAAGCATAGTTCAAACACTGATCCACTACTCAGCTCCGCTATTGCAATTTGCGATCAAATAAAAATGCATTTCAAATTTTCCAAATGCATAATGAGAGAAAGAAAGTTGAATACTTGAGTGACCAACACAACTTGTGGAACCAAGAACACTGCAATGTATGGAGAAGGCTTGCGCAGAATATAAGCATAGCTGCGAAGAAGCATGATTGCTATGAGAGTCTTGCCTGAACCAGTCTCCAAGAACACTATGGTGTTCTCATCAATAGCTTTCTCCAAAGCTTCAAGCTGGTAGCTGCAAAAAAGAATAAGAAAATCAACCCAACACCAACATCAAAAACATGATACTATCACCAAAAACAGAAACACTCCACAAGAATGCAAACACTTGACACTAGCATGATCAATTTCTGAACATTAAAAAAAAACACACACACACACAAAGAAACTCACCTTCTAGCAAACGGAAGTGGGTCGGGAGAAGCCTGCAGCTGGCTACCAGCATCAATTTCCATCATGACTGCTTCCATTTTTTCTCTCTAGATTTGAAAAAAAAAAGCAAAAAATTAAAAAAAGAAAACACCCCATCAAGGCAAATGACTCCAAAATGACTTAAAAAAAAAGGCATAAAAAGAAAGAAACCCAGAAGAGAAATGGAGCTCACAAAGACAAAATGAGGAAAAGGGTTGGCAATGGAATTGAAAAGTCGCAAACTTTGGTTTCACAAAACGCAAACTCAGAGGAGCAAGAGGAGAGTGAAGAGTGTGCTGTCTATATAATGCAAACAAGAGTAGTTGTGACTTGTGAGTGTGCTGTCTATATAATGGAATTTGAAAGGAGAAAACAGTAAGAGAGAGAGTGAAGAGTGCTTGTGGATTAAGGGAAAAGAGAGTGCTTGGGGACGAAGTATGCGCGTTGGAAAAAGAAGGACCCACCACGAGTCAAGGCTGAAAGTGACTCACTCTGTCACACTCTGTGTCTCCGGTGCTTTTTCGGTTGGAATTTTCGAAGAAACTGTTTTGGTATCACAAGGGAATTGGTTGGAATGTCTTATTATCTACTAATTAGAGATGGGAAAGTTGGCTGAGCCTTGATCCGTTAAATTTGTTATTTTTAGTAGATTGAATTAAAATTTTGAGTCTATTAAAAAATTTTAACCCTAACTGTCCTGAACCTAAACTTTGGTTCAGGCGCTAACAGTAAATCTTTTATATTTTTTTAAAAAAATTTATAATTTATTGGTGAAAAGTTAGAAATATATGCAAAAAAGTAAGAAATATGTACACTTACCAATAAGTATTCCTGTCCAAGTTGATATTATTAACAAAGTTAAAACTTAAAAATAAAATAGTGTCATAACTCACAAATAACACTATTAACAATAATATTTTTTAGTCAAAGTTAGTGTATAATTGTTATGGATCTTGAAAAATTAAATATACATAAATAAAAAATATTTTAAAATATTTAAAAAAAATCATCAAAACATTAAAAAGTATTTTTTTGAATTTTTTAATTTTTTGGTAGGTTAACCTAAATAGTAGGCTAATTTTCAATTCATTTATTTAACGAACTAACCCATCCAATCCCCTTTGGCAGCTTTTGACGATAACGGACCAATTTTAACATCTTTACTTTTAATTGGTTTTTGGTTCACACGTCTTATAGTAAATGCTTGTAAAAGGCATTTGTAACTAATCATATCAAGGAATTTGGTTTATTATTAGGAATTTTGGATTTTTCAAACTTTTTGGAGTTTGCAGGAATTTGAAGCACTATTCTAGGTACTCAGGGGTACACTCCATTTGTGAGAAATAATTATTCCTTGACACATTTAATGTGTGCCTAAGAATAATCATAATCATAATCATTCTCAATCTTAATTTAAAATTTTTAAAACTTATATAAAAAATTAAAAATATATGATTGTGAATATTCCTGAACACACATTGAATGTGCTCTAGGAGCATGCAAATATTTCTCCTCATTTGCAGGGATAGCAATAGCAATCACATTTTCAGTCGTTAACGTTGCATTTGGCAAACCATGAGAATCTTGTAAATTATATCTATAATAATAATAATAATAAGGTCATTGATAAAGGATTCCTAAAGAAAGTAAAATTCAAAAGTTTGTAATTATTTTTATGTGAACGTAGGGTATTCATCGTCGAAAATAGTAATTAATTCCTCGAAACGTAGATTTCACGTATGTGAGTTTGCCTAACCTCACACTGCAGGAAATTAACACATTATCTAGATGCTTAAGAAGCTCAGTAGCTTTCAACTGAATTAGACCTCGTGGTTAATGGGTTATGTGCTTTGAATACATCAAAATTTGTCTTTCCAATGCTTAAGTTTTCATTTTTAATTTCTCAACCAGTTCCTTAAGGTTAGATAAACCCTTATAATAAATTATTCTTGTGTTTGGTTGATATTGCTATCCTCGGTAATATTAATTATTTTGCCAAAAATACTCTCAACAAAATAGGAATGACAATAACATAGGAGTGAAAGTGATAATCACGGTGGTTGTAAACGGACGAGTTTGAAAATGAGTGTGGTGGTGGTACGATTGACAATGGTGGCTTGTTGACCAACTATAGTGATCTGGCGTCGATAATGGTGGTTTGACATCAACGGCGATGATGTTCTGGTGATTGTGGTTTGGCCACGACAACGTTGTTCTAGTATAGGCCACGATTATCTAGTGATAGTGAAAGTGCACCTAGCACGGTGTGGTGGTTTTGGTCTAGGATAGTTTAATCTTTTCACTTTTGGAAATATTTCGTCAAACTAACATTTCTTAAAGGAGATAGCTATGAACCATCCTCATCATCCTTTTTGAGGATAAAACGTTAAGCTCATAATAAATTAAATATTTAAAGCTTCATTGACTTATGTTAATAAACAACAATTACTTAGCTCATTGTTTGGATAGCAAAAAATTGAGATGAAAAAATAAGAGGAAAAAATGTAGATGATTTTAGATTTGGTTTAATTACTCTAGCTCTCTATCATTTTACTCAATTTCCAATCAAGTCACTATAGTTTAAAAGTTTTTAATTAGATCCTTATATTATATAAAATTTTCAATTGAGTCCCTAGAGTAATAAATGTTACAAAAAAAAAATATTTCTAGTATATTCATCTTTATCTATCTTCATCTCCTTCTACATCATCTATCTTCCATCCCCACCATCACCCACCTCCCCACCACTAACAACAACAACCGCCTAACATCATGGTTGGCATGGGACCCACCCCTTCTGTCACGCCAAACTTGGGAACATGGGCACGTGGGAATCCATTCCACGTAAGCCTCATGACCTCTGAAGTCTTTCTATATGCATATTTAATATTAAATCCATTTAATAAACATAATTTCCATCTCTAAGAAACCTTTGGATCTTTGAAAACATAATCATCATTAATAGCATATCATAATCATTTCTAACATAGTTCTCTGAAATTAGAAAAACAATCATTTCTCAAACTCTAACATATCCTTGTGACTCAAAATATATGAGTCTCTATACAAAGTATACATGAAACTGGAATCATGTAATTACAAAATAATCATGATAAATCAATGTCAATCTATTTCTATGGTCCAGGACCTACCGTCATGTACACTGAGCACTATATTCTAAACAAAATACCAAAAGATACTTCACTTCAAAGTGAAGCTCGCCAACTGAACTTTCTCCTGGGAATAAGGTGGATAGAAAACTGATACAGCTAACGTATCTGTAATTGAAGAAGGGAGAGGGTGAGTTTCATCAAAAACTTGAGTAGGCCTTACCCATAACCCTCTCATGAGACAATCAAGAAACAAATAATCATATATAATCATTAGACTGTTAATACAATATCTCTGAAAATTATATTCATAGTCTTACATAATCACATGTACCTACATTTATATATGTATATATATTCAAATTATCATTTCATAACTCAATAAAGGAATTTCTTCATTTACTTTCCTATCTAGTCACATAAAATCATAGTGTAGTAGCTCCTAGAGAAACGTGATATCTAGTCTGATCCTGTTGAGTCTAAGGGTGCCAACACGGGCTCCACCCTCCTAGACTTGTCTCAGGGTGCCAACACGGGCTCCACCCTCTAGACCTCATTCCTTCCCCAGGGCTAAGGGAAGAACATGTGTTTCTGTTATCTCTGGCCTAGGCATACTTGGTACCAAGGTTAACGGATATTATCGTTAACACAGCCTGTTCTCTATAACCACTGTCTAACTCAATCAGAAATCTAAATATTTTCTCAAAGTCTTCTATCCTAGAGTTCATAAGCTCTAGTATATAAAATCAATAAATTCTGAAATTCATATAATCATTACAACATCTCTAATCATTTCTCTTAAAACTCTATTCTTGAAATCATAAAATCTCTAATATATATATATAAAATTATTTAAACATGAAAACTCTTGAAACTCTAAAGCTTTGGTCTCAAATGACTTAACAATTGACTTTACATAACTGTGACTATGAAATCATGCCCAAGGATACCTCTTAGGCATTCCAATTTCAAGCCTCCAGAATATGTATTGGCAATTGTTATGAATCATATTGAATTCCATACTTCTAAGTATCATAAAAATACTTATTTTCTCTAAAAACCCTATCATATACTTGTGCTCTACTCTTGGAAATCATCATAATATTTCATAAATCTCTAAATATAATCATATTCATACTCTTGCTCTTTAATAAAAATCACTTTTAACAATAATGGTCCCATGAGTTTTCAAAAAAACATATATTTCATGCTTTCATTTCTAATATCATATAGCCACATCATAATTTACTGAAATTAACTCTAATGATCAATATAAGGATCATAGGATCTGAACCCACCGTTGAAGGGAGTATGTTTGGCCCTACCAACTGGAAACTGGAATGACACCAACAACTGCCATAGAGAAATTACAACTCTAGATTAAACTCTAATAATCTCTAGGGGGCTCTATCCTTATTCTAACAAAATTGGGGAGACCCCACTTGATAACAATGAAAGAAATGATCGGTCCAAATCCAAGATTATGAAGAAATAAAAACATAATCTAACAGCATATACTTACCTTGAAGCTTGGAAATGATGGATTTGAGAGAAGAAAATTGATGAAGGAGAAGAAGGGAACGCGTTCTGCGTTTGAGTCAAAACGGATTTTATAAACTTTTCCGCCTGGGCGGTGGAATGACCGCCGATCGCCTGGGCGTCCCTCTCTTCCAGCTGGACCACACTTCTCTCTTGACCGCTACTTTTAGGAGGTTTTTCTCTCAGGAGAGCTCCTCGCCTGGGCGGTCCCATGACGCTGGGGCGGTCTCAGGAGGTTCACTTATTTACATTAAGTTAATCATTTATTTTGCTTCCCATTAACTTTAAAACATAAATGTAAATAAGGAAATACCCCATTTGGATTCAAATAAAATATCTAAAAAATTAAAATCCCAACAACTCAAATCCAAAATTTGGATTTTAGTTCAAATCCTAGAATTTCAAGATTTTCTAAACTTGTGGGCTAAAAGCGAAACACTTAAAGGTTTAATAAAATTCATTAAAAATCACTCTTCAACTTATTTTCCCTCTAGGAACCATTACGGGACTTTTAATTCCAAGAATATGGTTCTATCATATAGCCCTCCAATGAGGTGTAGGATCCTCACTTAGCGAAATTTAGAACCCGGTGAGTCTCGGGAAACATCCTTAGGCTATACAGAACCTGACTCCTGACCTCTGTACCTCGGGTATCACACCTTCCTCCTACTCAACCCCCATCATGGCCTGGGCCACAGATTCCTCTTCACCTCCATCCTCCACCACCACCAAAAACAACCACTCACTCCACCTAACAACAACCCTTCCAAACCCTTCAGCAATAGCAACAACAACACAAACAACAACGCTGCCAACTATGGCCCTTGGAAAAGCAACAAACCATTGAACAACAACCACCTCAAGAACAATTCAAAGACTACTTTCAAATAGCTAAAGCAGCATTGATGGCGCAACTAAAATACATGTGTTTCATAGGATTTTCCTTGCTTTATAAAGAACTCAAAAATATATAGGGTAAAGAAGATGAAAATGTTTGTTTTTACTTTCTATTGCTGTGGTTGTTGTTGGTGGTGTTGGTGGAGGAAGGAGGTGAAGGGAATTGGAGGTGGCAAGGGCTATGATGGAGGTTGGGTAGGAGGAGGGTGGTCTCACGTGACCATGATGTTAGGTGGTTGTTGGTGGTAGTGGTGGTGGTGGTGAGGAGGTGGGTGATGGTGGGGATAGAAGATGAATGATGTAGAAGGAGATGGAGATAGATAGAGATGAAATATACTAGAAATATTCCTTTTTTGTAATAGTTATTACTCGCGATGAGTTAATTGAAAATTTTATATAATATAAAGGTCTAATTAAAAACTTTTAAACTATAAGAACTTGATTGGAAATTGAGTAAAAGTATAGGGACTTATAGAGTAATTAAACCTTTAATATTTTATCTTATTTGGCTTAGGAGGAAAAAAAAATTAAGTGAAACTTACATAAAACTCTCCTTATCACAAGGGACAAGAAAATAGTGGGACAGTAGAAATGATAATAAATTATTATACTATCTTTGATTTCTTACAAGACAAAAGTATTATTTGATACAATTATATTTTATTTCCTCTCACTTTTAATTAAATCAAAAGTAACTTTTCATTTCTATTTATTTTATTTTTTCTACTTTGTTTCTTCTAATTTTCCACGCTTATCCAAACAAACCATAAATACAGTCAGCAATAGTAAAAAAATGGATTCAATCTCTACGGTATAATGTCAAAGAACAAAATTGGAAAAATATGTCAATTCATAATGAGTAACTATTTATTATAATAAATACCTTCAATGATTTGTCATTATATTCACATTCTATTTGTTGACAATATAAAGTTATTTTACAATGTTAGTGTATAAAAATTAATGTAATTTTTTTATACATAAAAATTTTGAAAGCAAATAAGTTTTGAACCTATAAGCTTATACAAACTACCTAAGTTTCTTGTCATTAACCCAATCCCATTGACTTAAAAAAAATAATTCATTTATGAGGGTTTCTCTTATACCCTATCAAATTTAAAAATATTAATATCCTTTAGTTATTTGAAATTAAGAATGAGTCATATGTTTTATTTACCCAACTTATTAATATTTATAATATTGATAATTAAATCATAGCCGTTGAAAATACAAGGGTACAAGCACTCTATGGGCTTCAAAGAAAAATCCTTTGTTTATAGATAAAAATCCATTTTTGTCAATATATCATAGAAAAAGTTACTCTCTCTGTACTTGAAAGTTGAAAAAAAAAGTGGGATATGTCAATCACAAATTAAATACTCATTTGTGTGTCATTATTTTAATTAAAAAATATCATTTCCTTTTTTTAATATGTTTGTGTAAAAATTTTCACTAAAAGCATAATCAATGTCCACATATACGAACTATATATCTTGAGAGGATTAATCACTACTCTTTAGGTTTACCAAAAAAGGTATAAAAAATATACTTTTAGAAATTATAATTTTTATCTTCTGGGAAAAGATCTTTTAATATTACATCGAAATATAAATTGATATTACACACAACTTTAAACCGACTTTTATATTTTCAAAATATCATATTTAAAAAGATCAATTAAGAATGTATTTATTTTAGATTTTTTAGGTAAAATATCAATTCTTTCTACACTTTTTACATTTTTTAATAATTTTTTAAAAATAATCAAAATTTCAAATAAATATGTTTTCAACTTTTTTGAATAAGTTATAAAGAATAGCTTATTAAAAAAAAATGCTTTTAGCTTTTTTTATTATATACAATTTAAGTTGTAAAATCATTTTTTCTCAAAATCTACTGCATTAGTACTTTAAACCATCGACGCTAGGTTTACTTCACTTTGTTTTTATGCTTAATGACTAGTATAAGTTAGAAAATGAAAGTAATACACTTCTAATTATTGTATTAATTATTGAGTAATACACGATAGTTAGGAGGTGTTACACCGCTCTACCCGTTTCATGGCCAACCCGTAGATCGGGGCAAGTTGACCTGCCATGCTCCATCCCACCGTTTGCCACCCTAGATATTCCTAAGAATTTTATTTCTTGATATTTTAAACAAATTCTTTATTTAACATTAAACATTTCTGAAATTCCCAAAAATAAATTTAAAACTTATTTATTTTGAAATATATAATCCAGGGAATATATGTTATAATTTTCAAAATATCCTTAACATATTTATTATTTTTACAATCCAAAATGAAAATTATACTTCCAGAAAAAAATTAATAATTAATTTTTTAAAATTTGTTCATCTCAATCAATATAACAATTAACAAAAAAATTTAAATTGAGAGCGTAATAAATTCATGAAGTCAGATAGCAGATAAATTAAAATTTCGAGGGGAAAGTCAAATAGTTGAGGGACATTTTTGTACTTGTGTTTAATAACTATCATTCCCAAGTCATTAGAACTTTTTATTCCCATCTTTCATTATGGGAATGAGATTTTACTAAATCATGGAAAAATCTTTTTTTAGAGAATAATTGATGTCCAGAGAATAATTTTGTTTAACTTGTAACAAACATGGAAATACATCATTTCCAAGTAGCTATTCAATTAACTAAATATATCTTGAAACAAACGCCACCTTAGGATGTGTATCTCTATAACGAATTTTTACATAATATTTATTGAGAAATGTTTGATGTGCAATGTTTATTAGACATCGTGTTAACCAATTTAATTTAAAGAGTAAGAGTTTTGCTAAAAAAAGTAAGTTTTGAAACTTTGTGATAGATTCCATGTATCGAAGATATAAAAACTTATCTAGGATAAGAATTCCTTTTTTGTTTCCTTAATCACTACCTTAGTTTGCAAAATCCAAAGAGTAAATAGCACAAACCATCTATCAAGGTTTAGCTAAATTGTACTCTATCCATTTTTATTCAAAAATTACACTCCACCTAATTAAATTTAAATAACTAATAAAAATTATTATTTTAATACAATTTTTTTTGTATAGTATATGATAAAAAATACTAGTAAAAAATAAAATATTTAAAAGAAATAGTGTTAGATATTTTTTATTTTTACATTTGATTAAATTAACAAATAATAAAAGAATAAAAGTTAAGAAAGCTTAAATATGATTTTTTGCCCTTAAAAAAAATACATGAATTTGATTTTGGTTCCTAAAAAATCTTTTGTTGAGTTTCAATTCAAACATTTGTAAAACTATATAGCTTTAATCCTTATCATTAAACTACATATGTCAAATGTTGAACTAACTAATGGAAAGTTAGATCTTGCAACCCTACATGACAGCCAATAATTATACATGACAAAGAGTAAAACAAACCAAACCAAATAAGTTTTTTTAAGAAAATAAACCTAAAATTTGCTTATTAATTTTTCAGAGACTAGAAACATATTTAACCCAATTAATAAATATTTATATGGTAAATATATAATACTCCCTTTCTTTTAAATATTTTATTTTAATTTTACTAGTGTTTTATCATATACTATATTAAAAAAGGCAATTTATATTAAAATAATAACTTTCACTAGTTATTTAAATTTAATGGGTAGAGTGCAATTTTTTACTAAGAATGGGAGTGGAGTGCAATTTAGCTAAATCTCAAGGGTGATTTGTGCTTTTACTTTAATTTGAATACACTGACACTTACAGTATAAATTTTTTAATATTGCTATTCAATCAAATTCTCTCATGTGTATGATTTTCAAAGTAGTTGGGTTAAGAGTCAATTATGTTTTATTGATGTAACAAAATGTGATTAGATGTGTTTTACGCTCTCAGTATCAAAATTAAAATCTCGTATTAACTCATATATAATTTATTATTAAATGAATTGTGAACCCATTCACACATCTTATTCAATAGTAAATAGGATTCACGTGAGTCGCATAGTATTCTATATGTAAAATACTCCCTCTTGCTCTCTCTCACTCCCTCTGTGAAGTTTAAGTTTTTTTTTTATTTTTAATTGAAGCAATTAGAATTACTTACATCTTAAATTCTATGAAATTATAAAATACTTCATCTAAACGCAATATTAATGTAATTAATTATGTCATTTTATTTTTTTAATAGAAACGATTTAGTCCACTTATACAATTTTTTATCATAATCAAAATTCATTTGTTATTTTCTATCGGTTTTTGTGTTGTTGCGTGCCCATGATTGTCTTGAAAATTTGGAAGAAAAACATTGAGATCACGAGGATTTTGAAACTTTTGGGGGGTTTTCAGGTATTTGAATTACGATACATTCTAAGTAGCCTTGTTCTTAAAGGAGATTGCTTATTGCTATGATTTATTAACCATCCTGCTTGAGCACATAATAAATATTTAAAGCTTCATTATTTTATATTAATATTAACAATTAAATAAATAACAATTACTTAACATTTGTTTGGATGAAGGAAAAAAGAGAGGGAAAAAAAAGGATAACAAGTAACATGATTTGGGATTTTCTCTTGTTTAATTTAAGAGAAAACATGAAAAGAGAGAAAAGGATTTAAGTAAGATTTATATAAAATTTTGATAAATTACTATACTATATTTGATTTCTCATAATGAAAAAGGATAAAAATATCATTTTGATACAATTACAATATTTTTTTCCAATTTTTTTTCTTTTTTATCAAACCAAATATTAAGAGAGAAAAGTAAACCTTTTCTCTTCATTTTATATTATGTCTAATTTTTTTCTTCTCATTTTCTCTTTCTAGCCCATCCAGATAAACCATAAATGCAGTTAATAGTTGTAAAAAAAAATTACACTAACAAGGCAACAAACTTGGTAGAACATGCCAATTCATGGCAAGTGATTGTTTATCATGATAATTATCCACCATAATTTACTATTATTTTCAAATATTATTTACATTATCAGTAGATAAAAATTAATCTAAAATTTTTTACTTTTTTATGCAAAAAATTTTTAAAAACAATGAGTTTTGATCTTATAATCTTATACAAATTACCTTGTAGAAGCTACCCAACTCCCTCATCTTCAATCCTAATGATTTAAAAATAATTTAATTTATCTGGAGATAAAAATCTCATTTTTGATAAGATGTCATAGAAATTGTTTGATAACTGTTTGCAAAATAGTTTTTGAGTTTAAAAAACCAAAAACTAAAAGAAGTTGTTTGGCAACTTATTTTCTTAATGTTAGTTTTAAAAATTAAAAAATACTTATTGAGTTTGAAAATTTTAAAACAAAAATAGAATCTTGTTCCATTTCTCAGCTATCTCCATCCCCACTTCCACCATTTTTGTCCCCTCCTTGTCAACCATTCTGTCATCTTTTCCACCAACTTTGACCACCTCCTCATGAAGCCCTTCAGCTTCAATCCGCTTCCCCAAGGCGGTTCGGCTTTGCAAAGGACTAGTCGTGATCCACCCAGCATCGATGCCATTCGAGCAACCCCTCGCACAAGACCAGTCACACATCCTCCTTGGACCGCCACCATGAAACCCCGCCCCCTGCCGGGCAACAACAGTCGCGGACCACGTCTTCAGTCCTATGGCCGCGCGATTGCTCCGGAGAGCCCACCGCAACGGCATTCTTCCCCTTGCTACCTTTTGACGCGCGCCTCCATAGTCTCAGGACCTGTTCCTTTTCTTTGGTGTGTTAAGAGTTTTGGGGAAATGAGGGATTAGGGTTCCTTCAAAAACTTGTTTTTTAAAAAATAATCCAAACATATATATTTTTTTATTTTTTACTATTAAAAAACTGTTTCTAGAATTGAGTTTTAAAATAATTTTAAAAAACAATAACACAAAAACTATTCCAAAGAGGCCCCTAGTCTCTCAATACTTGAAAGTCAGTTAAAAAATGGGACATGTGTAATCCCTTTTTATAAGCGTTTGTGTTTTCCTTTTTTTTTTTTTGGGTAATCTATGGGGGAAGGGCAATGGACATTAGTAGTCTTGTACTCAAGAAATTGAACACGACCTCTTTAATCCTCGGTGTGGTTCTTTAAAGATAGGAAATATGCCAATTAACACAAGAAATATATGCTAACTAGTCTTGGAAGTGTTTGTTGTTCAAGCCATTTTGTTCCGCATTGGCACTCAATGGGCCATGTGTTCACTTTCATTAAGTTTCATAGTGAATGCTTTTTTTTTAAATTAAAATATTATGGGATACGAGATGAGAATAAGAGTCGAACTCCCAACCTCTCTTAGCTCATTGAGATATGTAGGAGTCAACCATTAGACTTGGACTTATTTACAGTTTCATAGTGAATGCTTAAACCAATACATCTCAAGGTTTGAATGACAAGAGACCTCAAGCTATTATTATTATTATTTTTGTATTTCAAAATTTTGTTAACAATAAGATTTAAATTAATAATATCATGTATAATTGATACTACATGTGTCTCACATCAATACTTAAGTCTAATGGCCTAATCTAGATTATTTAAGTCCTCAAAAATTAAAATAAGACTTGTGATCTTTTTCATGATATTTAAAGTTTAAGATTTAAAATAAACTTCTTAGAGGAATTTTATTTAACTGTCGTCTCTACTTATAATTACGAAATCAAAATGCTAAAAATAATAAAATATGTCAATATATAAGATTTGCTAAATAGACAAAAATATCTGGATCTCATAAAAATAGAAAGATGTCTAAATCTTTTTTTAAGATAAAACCCACCCAACCAACATATGGTTGGTTGGAGTAGCAAGATACAGATTCCCCCTTAAGTAGTGGTATTGAGTTCAAGTCTTAGATATGAAGTAACTGGTGAGATCCATACCTCTTACGAGATCTCCAATGCTCGAATATGATTGTCTTCGATGGTTGGATACCTGTGGTAAACCCAAAAACAATAAAACCCACCGATTCATTGGACCCAAATTATTAGGAATCTAACTATCCGACTTGACTCGTAGAGGTTTCTATGAAATAATGATTTCTTTTATATAAAAATCTTTTAATATCATATTGTTTTTATAGTGGTTGAAACACTTGTTTATTTTCTTAAAATTTTAACCACCAAATCAAAATTTTAAGGAAAGAATTACACTTTACCCCTTGAACCATAGGCCTTGTACATTCTTAGAGGAATTTTTAATTTCATCCATTATCGGCTTAAAAATAAAAAAACTTTAAATGATAGTGCAGATAAACTAATAGTTGTTGTTCTAACTTAATTATAGGTCTCAGATTTGAGCTATAAGGTCGCATTTATATTAAAATTTGGGAAGGAAAATTTATTTTGTCTTAGTGGTCCTATTAGCTAGCTCAAACATGATTGCCTTCAAATCTAATAGGAGGATACTTGCACTTTCGACCAAAAAAAAATTGAAAAAAATAACACAAATATCTAATCATGTATTGCAATATATCAATATAATTATTTGACTCAATTACCAACTATTTTAAATGACATTGTATAACTCTTTTATAATGATAGTGTATTAGTTTTTTTAAGAAGCTATATCTAGTTTAAATGTTATCTTTTTTTGGTTACAAGTTTAACCGTTATCTATCTACTATAAGATAGGATAAAATATTAATATCATTATGCTTAATTTTAATTTGATAAGAATATCTTATAGAGTTTAATTTTAATAGAGAAACAAAACACTACGAGAAAAAATGTTACGACCCACTTGGGAACGTGATCGCACATGACGAATCTCATTCACGTAAGCCTTGTGACCTTTGAGTCTCTCTATATGCATGAAATAATAATAAAATCCATTTATAAAACATCATTTCATCTCTAATAAAACTTTTGCTCTTTTGAAATCATAATCATCATCAATAAACTCTAAGTCATAAATCATTTCATAATCAAACTCTGAAAATCTGTAGTCATAATACAAGATGCGAATTGCTCTCTACAAAATTAAACCATGAAAATCATAATCATAGAAATACAAAATAAGCTGAATCTTGGTATACAAAACATGCAAACTCTCTCTGTGGTTAGATCCTACCCGTAATGTACACTCGCTATACAAAACACAAAAAAAAAAATACTTCACTCCAAGGTAAAGCTCACCAATGAACAATCTCTACTCTGGAGGGGTGGATGAGAAGGACGCAGCTAGTGTATCTGTAATGGAAGAAGGGAGATGGTGAGTTTTATCTAAAACTCATGAGCATACCCTCACCCATAATCCTCTCATAGGACAACAACAAAGATAAATAAATACATAGATAATCATCAAAAATGGTAAATGCAATAACTCTAAAATCATATTTGTTTTTATAACATAATGGCAACAAAGCTGAGATCTCTGGTAAAACATAAATAAAGTACTCTACTAGAGAAATAGGGATCTCTGATGATGCGTTTCATAACAATACATATATATATATATATATATCTAGTTATACATGTTAATCATGATATAACGAGTTATATCGCTCTATGATCCCTTGGGATCCAAATTAGACACCTAACTAGGTTCCGTTTTCTGCTTTATGAGATTGTCCTCTTGGGACAACTTAGTACCAAGGTTAACGATCAGGGTTTAGCCGTTAACTTACTGTCTATTTCTCTATAACTACCGCTAGTCTCTAATTCATAAAACATGTTATTTTCTCTAAAACTTTGCTCTTTATCTGGGCAAAACTCTATAATACATAATTAATTTATTCTTGAAATCATCGTGGTAATTCATAAAATCTCCAAGCAAGTCTTACATACTCTAGCTTTTTAATAAAATCATTTTAACAATAATGGTCACATGAGTTAACGTTAAAACATATATTTCATGCTCTAGTAAAAGTCATCATTTTCACACACTTAGTAAGATCAACCATAATCTCTAAAAGGGTGTTTGTTTCAAGATTTGAAATTAGGTTCCCAGGAATTGCATTTTGGGAATGATATTTCTAGGAATATTATTCCTGGGTATATTTAAAAATTATTTATTTAGCATTAAACATTACTGGAATTATTTGTTAAGATTCCGGAAATAAATTTAAAACTTGTTTGTTTATAATTTATATTCTTGAGAATATATGTCATAATTTTCAAAATACCCTTAACACAATCATACCAGAGAAAAAAAATCAAATAATTGAGGGATGGTTTAGTAAATATGCTTAATAATTGTGATTCCCAAGTTATGAGAATTTTTTCCCTCATCTTTCAACTTGGGAATAAGATTTCACTAAATTATAGGAAAATCTTTTTTCCATGGAATAATTAATACCTGGGAAAAATTTTGTAAAACTTATAACAAACGTAGGAACACATCATTCCTAACTATCTATTTCCTGAGTAATTAAATATACCCCGAAATAAACGCCCCATAATCTCTTGAAATATTATCTAAAACCATGCCATAAATTAAGGAAAATAGTTATAATGATCAATATAAGGATCATAGGATTGAACCCACTCACTTGGAAGGGAGGAAGTGATGGTGTCAACACTAGCAGAGTCTGGGAAGGAGGAATGACACCAATGTCTGCTATTGAAGCCACAAAACTCAAGATTAGACTCTAACAACCTCTAGATAGCTCAAATATAACCATAACAAAATTGGGGAGCACCCTCACTTAATAACAATGGAGACAAATAACAACTCATTACATGGAGAAGGAAGAACATGGAAAAAACTAACATAAATCAACAATAAACACTTACCTTGGATCTTGGAAGGAGAAGGAATGGAGTGGGATTGAGTGGAAGAGGGTTTGGAGAGACTTAGAGAGGGAGGGCTTGAGTTTATATGAGAAAACCCAAGCCTTAGCGTGTTTTTAAAGGGTTTGGGGTTCACTGGATGAAACTGCATTGTTTTGCATCCTGACATCAAACACGCTCGCTCCAGCTAAGGATGGCAATGGGGAATTGGAGGCGCGGGTCCCTGGATCCCGAACTCGTCCGCGTGCGGGGATTTTGTCCCGCGGGAGGGACAAGGTTAAAACCCCGCGGTGAGTTCGGGGACGGGGATGGGGATTATACCCCGCCAGCGGGTTCCCGCCCTGAGGGATAATATTGTAATTTTCAATAAAAGTTATTTTTTATTAATTTTTTTATATTTTTATTAACTTTTTATTTTTTTTTATTAATTTTTTTCAAAAGAAAATTTGAATTTTGAAGTTACTTACCCAATTACCCACTTACCCCATAACACACAACCCTAATTTTACAAACTCAATGCGCCGCCCTCTCCTCTCTAAACATCCCACAGGCCACACCCCAGCCCTTTCCCTCACAGCCTCACTGTCATTGACTCACTCACTCACTCACTCACTCCTCTGCCTCACACACTCACTCGGTCGGCGCGCACACCCTCCTGGTCACACACCGGAGCACAGCCACACCTCTCTGCACTTCTTGCCTCACGGACGGAGACGCGGGCGAAGACGGTGCGAACCAGCGCGCGCAGCGACTCCCAATGACGACCAGGGACAACGAGGGACCAGCACGAAGACGGTGCGAACCACCAGGTCGTGATCGGCTGCGAACGAAGACGAAGCTTCGAACTAATGACGACGACGACTCCGAAGACGAAGCTTCAACCGCGACGACGACGAGCTACAAACGAAGCCAGAGGACGATGGTGTTGCGATCATGACGGTACAGTTCTCGATTCTTCAATCTTGCATTGAACTTTCTGGATCTTTGATTTTTTGTCCTAATTTATTTGGATCTTTGATTTTTTTGGGTCTCTGATGATGATGATGATGATGAGCTGAACTGATGATAAGCTAAAACTGATGTCTTTGTGAATATGATTTGCACGATTATTTTGTTCCTAAGCATTGAGATACTTACATTGATTTTCCGTTCTTTCTTCGACCTCCATTGATTTTCTATTCTCTCTTCTTCGACTTACATTGGTGTCTTTGATCCTTTTGGATTGTTGATTTTTTTGGGTCTCTGATGATGAGCTAAAAGCCTAAAACTGATGTCTTTGTGAATATGATGATGATGAGCTAAAACTGATGTATTTGTGAATATGATTTTTAGGATGAGTACTCATGGTCAATCCTCTTCCATCCCTTGGGAAGCAATACGGTTATACCCACACCACCATCAATCAGTCAGGTTTCACCCAGTCCCACACTACCATCAAGTCTGTTGGAAGAAGACCAAGAAGCTCAGTCTCCTTCTCATACTGAACACAACCTACACACAATTGCAATGCAAGAGGAAGTCCTAATAAAAAAGGATTAACTTCAGAAGCTTGGGACCACTTTAAAAGATAGAAAATTGATGAAAAGTGGAAGGCGATTTGCAAGTATTGCAATAAAGTTCTTGGAGGAGACACTAAGGCTGGTACCACACACTTGCATGATCACATAAGGACTTGCAAGCTTAGAAGTGTGAGGGGTCCAAAGCAAGCAAAAATTTGTACTATGGCTCAACCATCAAGTTCATTTGGAGATGGGGTTGAATGGGAGTATCTGGAGCCTTCAATTTCAATCAAGAGTTTTCAAGGTCAGAACTTGCAAACATTATTGTATTGCATGAGTATCCATTGGCAATGGTTGATCACATTGGTTTTAGAAGGTTTTGTAGTACTTTGCAACCTTTGTTTAAGCCAATTACACAGAACACTATAAAGTCAGATATAATAAAATTATATGACCATGAGAGGACAAAGATGACGAGGTTGCTTTCAAAGATTCCAAGTTGGATTGCAATAACTACAGATATGTGGACTGCAACTAACCAAAATAGAGGCTACATGTCTATCACAGCCCATTTCATTGATGATAGTTGGACTTTGCAAAGTCGACTTGTGAGGTAACTAATTAATTCTTATTGTTGCTATTTCCTTTATTGGTCAGTGATGATTGATATTTGTATTTGTCTATGATATTTACTATTTTAGTGATTTACTTTAGGTTCATTTATGTGCCTGCACCACACGCGAGGTTCTTTGCCAAGTTTTGGTTGATTGTCTATTTGATTGGAATTTGAATAGGAAGATTTCAACCTTGACTGATGATAATTGTAGCACTAATGATGCCATGATTGAGCTCTTCTTTGAAAAGATTCCGTCCTCTTCTTTTGTGAGGGGTGGGTCATTATTCCATATGCGTTGTTGTGCACATATACTTAACTTGATTGTAAAAGAGGGATTGTCTACCATAGAGGAATATATTCACAAGATTAGGGAAAGTGTTTCATATTGGGTTGCAACACCAAATAGGGAGGAGAAATTTGCTGAAACTTGTAGACAATTGAACACTCCATATTCAAGAAAATTATGTCTTGATTGTAGAACTAGATGGAACTCCACATATCTAATGCTTGCATTTGCATTTCCTTATAAAGAAGTTTTCAATTGTTTGAAAGTCTGTGAGACTAGTTATAAGTGTTTGCCAAATGATGATGATTGGGCCATGGCATTAGAAATTTGTGAGAAATTGGAAGTGTTCTATAATGTGACTGAATTATTTTTGGCACTCAATATCTAACATCTAATCTCTATTTTCCAAAAATTTGTGAAATTAGATTGTCTTTGAACGAATGGCTTTTTTTCTGAAAATTTCACTATCCAAGTTTTGGCATCGGATATGATTACAAAGTTTGATAAGTATTGGGGAATGATTAATGAGGTGATGGCTATAAGGGCTTTTGGATCCTAGGTACAAGATGAAGTTGTTGAACTACTTTTTTCCTATCATGTATGACAATGAAAGTGACAAACAAATAGAAAAAGTGAAAAAGTTAATGGAAGATTTGGTGAATGAATATCAAGCTAAAGATAGGATTAGGAGTCAGGTTTCTACATCTAGTGATTCTAATTCTTCTTCAATGGTTACTGATGGTAGTTCTTTTTCAAGAAGAAAAATGGAAGTGTAATTAGTTAAAATATGTTCAAGATACTGCTGGAGAGGATAATGTCAAGTCTAAGTTAGATAGTTATTTGGAAGAGCCTGTCTTGCTTGATAAATCAAATGGAGAGAATTTTGACATATTGGGTTATTGGAAGAATATTGGTGTTAAATACCCAATTTTGCAAAGAATTGCAAGAGACTTTTTAGTCATCCAGATATCCACAGTTGCTTTGAGTCTGCCTTCAGCACTAGTGGTCGTTTTTTGAGTCCTACAGGAGGTTAATTGCAAATACAGTTGAGGCATTGATGTGTACTCAAGATTGTTTGTGTTCTACAATTATAGGTAATGTTATGTTATATTTTATCCATCTTTTGTGTTTGCTAATATTCCTAATATTGCCTCTTAATTTGTTGTAATTGTTAGTTGCTTCAAAAAGAAAGGCAAAAGATCAGTGTCACAGTACTTGAGGACAAAGATGTGGATGATAGGGTATGGAAATGAAATCTTATAAAAAATTCCTTGTAGCTTTAATTTTCTAAGACTTGGAATTAATGTGTGTTTCTTTTTGTAGGCAAGCACCACTCAAGCAAGATGATTATGAAGGCTACAAGGGCAACAAAGCATCACTTATGCTTTGTTTATGTTGGATTAGTTGACTTGAATCTTAGGCATGATGTTTTCTGTGTTTTAGTTTTTTTAATTATTTTCTATGTTGGACATTATGTTTTCTAGACATGATGATTTGTTTATGTTGGCATGAACTTGTGGTTTTGCTTTTATTTTGTAAGTTGAAGTTGATAATTTAATGTTGTAAAGACTATGTTTTTAAGATTTATGGTGTTGTAATGTTATAATTAACTATTTTTAGTCTTTTTTTTTAAAAAAATTTGGGCTATTTATTGAAGATTTTTGGGTTGAGGTTTTTTAAACCTTAATTTCGCATATCCCGGATCTCCATGTGGGGATCGGGGATCACGAGGATCGGGGATGGTGGTAATTTCTCCACCGCGGGATCGGGGAGGGTTGGGGACACTCCTGGGGATTCGGGGTGGGGATGGGGAAGTACCCGCACTTGCCCTCCCATTGCCATCCCTAGCTACAGCGAGCCTGAAGAAACTGTCACTCGTTGAAGCGAGTTGAGGTCGCTGTAGCGAGGTTGTGCTGTAGAATTCTAGGAACACATGTACACATGTACACCAAGTATTATAAATGTTATTTTTTAATGTAAACATTAGTAATTAAAAAACAAAAGAAAAATTAAAATCAAAAAATAAAATTAGAGTAACCCAAATCAAAATGATTCATATTTATAGGGGCAAAAAAGATATTTAAGAGTTATATATATTAATTAACAAATATAATTAAAGTATCAACGTTCTTACAAAATCAAATTCCAAAGGAATATTTAATACTAATGTAGGGTTGAACAATGTGATAGATGCCTTGACCTTTTGACTAGAGGGCTTGTTTCAAGTTAGAGAATGAAAATAATTGTTGTTGAGAGACCCCTACCTCTACGAACAAATCTAGAAGAAACTTGGAGGAGGGGAATAAAATATTAAATCATAATTATATAATAAAACAAAATTTTCAATATGTGTTAATATGAAAAAATATTATATACATATATTTGTGTGTGTTGTCATGTCATAATTACTTGGATGCTTGGATACTTGAGAGTTGAAATCAGATATTTTTTATTTTCTATGTGTCTTTTACCATACCATAACTAACTAAAATTTTTTAGTTATCTATAAATAAATAACATAAAAAATATTTCTCTCAAGGATATATTGTACATATTTTTTTATAACAATTTCTAAAATATTATTTCATAAGCTAATTAATATATTTTGAAGAAATTAATAAAATTGGATCTTAGTGTATCTAGAAAGAATACAAGTAAAAGTGTAATAGATTTTTTATTTTTTTAACATATGCATATAAGTATAAATATTTTTTATATTTTAAATTAATTAAATATAGATACATATGTATTAAAAAATTTGGGGGTGCCTATCGCCTCTCCCTTCGTCCTTGCCTACCTCCATTAAGGATCTATGTTGGGTTGAATTCGAGTAGATTCATTGAATTCATGATAATAGGGCTCAGATACCAGTAATTCTATTAAGACAAAAAAAAAGAAATATCTTAATTTGATTAATATAAGAACAATTTTTTAAAAGGAAAAATTATAATGACCTCCCTTGAAATTTGGTGAAATTCAACTCAACTATTATCTATTTGTAAAATTTGCTCAGGAGGTCCATGAGTTTTAAAATCATTATATTGACCTCTCTAAGCTTGTTAAAACATTACACCACCTTCCCATCTATTGCATAATACATAATGCATTGGGAAGGTTAGTGTCACTCAAGCAAATGGAGGGGAGTCGAGGTAAGAGTGAGCGAATAGAAGTTCAACCTAATAATATATCTTATTGGGTTGTTTTTGTTAAAAAACAACGATGAAGATAAGAATTGATTTTGAGGTAAATTGATTTATGGGTGCATTTGGATGAGATTTTGAAGGTTCAAAATCACTTTTTTCACCCAAAAAATCATTTTTCATATATTTGGATAGATTTTTAAAAATCATTCTTAAAATATTAGTTCTTAACTTTTTCCTAGAAACTAAATAAATGTACTTATAAAAAAAAAAAAAGTTTCAGGTTTTTCAATTATATATAAAATTTAAATTTTATAATAAATATTTTTAAAAGCTGAAACAAGCATACCCTATGTTTGCTAGTTTAATCTAAGAAGTGATTTTAATAAAAATTGAAAAAGTAAAAGTCCAGAAGCAATAATTTTTCACTTCTATTATAATTGATTCTGGACCCAAAATCAATTTTAAGATGGATCCCATCCGACAACCAAACACGATTGGAAATGAGTAATATAAAATCAATTTTACACTCTTACAATTGATTTTGAGTGCCTCCAGAGTTTCCAAACATGCTGAAAGTTGAAAAGGTTGTGGCGAAAATACCATTCTATCTTAAATTCTTCACAAACTTGTGAATCCATTAAATTAAATTGTGAAACTTAAAATAGAGTGAAGGCTACGGACAATGTGTAAATACATTAAAGTTTAAACCTGTCTCTCATGCAAATCATTTTCACCAAATCCTACTGTTACTGTTATTCATGATGGTTGCCCAGCGCCCTAAATCAGACATGGAGAAGAAGAAAGTGGCTCGCAAGAATTCTTTAATTTGAAGGTCATGCCCACCAATGATCTACCTCTAATCATGACAAATCACAATAGTGGCGCACGAAAAGGTGCAGTGCAACTCTGAAAAATAGCCTATGAGATATTATGTAGTATAATACATTCTCCACTGACGTTGGGACTTGGGAGTTTATATTATATGCTTTTTAGAATTCTTGTAAATTTTTCATGAATAACATTGATAATTAGATTGAGCTCTTAAATGAAACATTATGGGAGCAAATTTACCATAAGATCATTGGAATTATCGTTCGGTAAGTGTTGATATTAACATTGGCTGGTGAATCAACCTTGTAGGAGTAAATATTTTTCTTTTGATCATTATTTTCCTCTAGTTTGTCTACTGTATAATAAATAAATTTCTATGTCTGGAAAGAAATTTAAAACTTTTAAGACAGGATAGGAAAGCAATGGCGAAGAAAATCATGATTGTAAGGTTGGAATGGTGAATCTGCTGCAAAAGACACGATAACACTAGATAATCTATGGGACCTTTTTAACATTGGAAATGTGGGTTGTTTGTCACAATGTTTTATAGATATGTTGGTTTTGCTTGCATTGGGTTTTTGATTGGAAAGGTTTTGTCTTGTGAGTATCGATCTACATCAAATTGTTGATTTCTGTACGCAGAGATAAGCTCGTGAGACAAAAGCAGGAACAAACTATACTACCATTCTACACTCAATTTCCTTTTTCCGAATAAGATAGTATAGACTCGATTCATAGTAAAATGTATGCGTGACAATACATCAACCATTTAGACATTATTTAAAGCTATAAATATATGAATATTATAAAGTCCTATTGAGATTGTGCCACGTGTAGAATTTACTATAAATCTCAAGTCATATTAACATTTTTCTTTAACTAAGTGTCTCTTTTGTCCATGCTTAAGAATTAAGAATCTTATATGTGGTTAAAAGATTAACCTGTGAAGGTGAATAACTAAATATCGTGATCTTACCATGAGCATTCATATTTTTACATGTATAAATGTCATTTGTAATTTAATAAATCAAACTCGTCCATAAGAATTTTCCACTTTTATCCCACCCAAAATACAGATGGAAAGGTTGATGTAAGTGTAAAAATAAAGGTGAAAATTTGAATAACTTTTGATATAATTCTGTTCATGAATTTAATTAATAAATTATTTTGTTGTACTTTAATCTCCGTAGCAGGCCCACTTTGTCTTCTTTTGGTGAGATGCGAACGGAGGGTTCTTCTTAATTCTTTTTTTTTTTTTGGTATGAGGTTCTTCCTTATTTCTATAGATAGATGAACACAGATGTGTGCCATGTAAGTGTACCATTATGAATTTATGGTTAATGATGCTGACTCAAACCAAACCATTTTGGTTTGCTTTTTCAATTTTTCACGCACACAAAAACCTGAAGCTGCGTCGCGAAATTACTAATGCAGACCAAACCTACGAAACACAAACAACAACAACAAGATAGGTGCATTTATGGTATGCCATTATGGAATTTGATCACAACCACGTCAGACCACACATTATGTATTTGTCCAAATTCAAAAAAATGAACGATAAGGGAATTTTCTCTGCTCACTCTCTCCAAGTTTCATAGAAATCGAACCATAAATAATCAACCATTATCTTTTGAAATTGCTCTTTCGTAGAATTGGGTTGATTATATCTTATGTGAACCATATTATGAATAACAGTAAAAATTACTTTTTCTGGTCATAATTTATCAAATTTAAATTTAAATTTATTTACATGTTGTCCGTAGCCTTCAGTCTTCTTAAGTTTCACGGTTTTAATGGAATCACAAGTTTTTTTTTTTTTTAAGAATTTAAGATGAAACCTTCAATGTTGTTTTTACATATAAACATAGAAATCAATAGCTTTAAAAATCATGATATTACTTTTTTAGCATCATGATTTAGTGAGGATGTACATTGGCTTATTCATGGCTTTTTTCAGCAGTGCCCATTAGTTTCCAGGCATAAAGGTATGTACAGGGATTACTCCCATGTTCTGCAACTAAGAACTACTATAGTTCCCAATAGCTTCACACCAACATAATGACATTTGCATTTCCTTTTTATACATAGTTATTTACAAGGCCTATATTACAATTCCCCAAAAACGTTACAACAATAAAGAATACATGTACATCACTATGGTTGTGTTTTCTGTAAGAACTTCAAAATTTCTTTGCACGCTATCTTCTTGGCTGTTTTCTTATCAGCAGAACCATTGTAGTCATAATGGTGAGTGACACCATTAGCCTCTACCTCAATTCTAAAAGAAGTGACACCATCCTTGCGGGACACAGTCTTTTTTATGGTGTAATTTTCCTTTTGGCACAGCTCAGTCAACTCTCTGGTGGGGTGCAGCTTCAATGTCTCAGGTGTGATTAGGGGCTCCAAAAGAGGCCTTATGCTTTGCCAAACAGCTTCCTTGTTGTATCCTGAATCAACAAGAATTGCTCCAGCCAGAGACTCTATGATGTCTCCAAGAACCTGTCAACAATGGCAGCGGTCTCATGTGTCTTGTTTACAGTAAACACATAGTTGATCATCAGAGTCACAAAATTGAAGCAACATAACAAAGATGTAGATTGGTATTAAATCAAAACAAAACTATGACAATAACCAAATGAACTCATGAAAGTAACATCTAACCTTGGGAAATGATGTCTCTGATTCCCATCCAATAGGTGATGCTGAAGACAAATTTAAAGCACGAAGTGTGACAGCAATATGCCTATGTAGTTCCTGTGAGGCATGGAGGATGTGTTTGTACAAACAAGCCTTAATGGCAGACCATGCATAACAATCATTATTAACAGAAGCTGCCCTCATGTCAGTTAACTGCCCAGGAGACAAGCCCGGATATTGTTTGTACAAATGGGTAGTAATGAGATAATCCAAGACAGAGTCCCCAAGAAATTCTAGTCTCTGCAAGGCAAGCATATGATTCACAAATTGTGTACAAAGAGAAACACAAAGTAACAGGAATGCGTAGAAACCCTAAATAAGTGATCATGAAGACGAATGTGTAAAATTACTTGCTATTTTATGAGCTCCATTAAGACATAAAAAAAGATAGGCCAATCCATATTGACTCACTATAAGTTATATTTTATATAGATGCTAATGTCTGTTTTTCATATGATGAAAAAATAACAATAAGTACCTGATAACATCGGGGAATTTCAGGCATCATGTAAGAACCATGAGTTAGGGCTTCCACTAACAGAGATCTGTCCCGGAATGAGTAATATAACAGTGATTCTAGAAAGCTGACATTTACTAGCTTCTCTGGGTGAACGCTAAAGTTCCTCTCATAGGGTATAGAATTAAAATTCACTTTGATGCCAACCCAGTCCATAAACCACAATGCAGCTTTTTCACCACCAGTGCTAAGGTAGGCGCCAATTAGTGCCTCAACAACATCTGCAATAATCTTGCGTTTTATTTTTCTTTTTCCACCAACAAAAATATTTGTCCCCTTGGATTCTAACTCATTTAACTTTAGACTTCCCGATTTATCACCAGGAATAGCCCAAGTTTTAGGATCAAAAGGCGCATTTCGTATGAAGCCCTGCAACCCGAAGGAATAGCAGTTCAATAAGAAAACTAAAACTATTATTTGCAAATATAAATCAAGTACAATATCTACATAATAATGCAGAATTCTAAAACCGCAGCAATTCAGCAGAGAATGGATTAAATAACGGCTAATCAATACAATCAATATTCATGGCATAAGCATTTAGAGAGCACACAGTTAATATTCTAAAGGTTTCAAATTTGATCTTCACATCTAAATGAGCAGGTAAAGTACAAAACTCAAGCAAACTAATAATCAACCCAACAGTTGCAATCAGTCAAATATCGAAAAATTAGAAACAGCATCAACTAATGAGAAAATTTGAACCAATTATTATTTTTTCACTATATCAGAAATTATATTTTGCGTATAGCACTATTGAAAAGAAAAAATTGCTACAGATTTTGAAATCAGCCATAAATGCAAAGAAAAAGTACGCTAAACCAGAATACTGATAAAACATCCAATGAAATTGCAGTATAATTATGAATGAAAAGTGTTGAAAGACAGCATGAAAACAGATGCAGAACATAAAAATATAGCAGTAATAAAGAGAGAGAATACCGGAAGTCTACAATTGCACCCAAACTTACAGAGGGCAGCATTAGAAATGATTTTTTCCCTCTTCACACTAAGGAGACCTTCATGGTGATTTTGATAGGTGGTAAAAAGCTGTTGACTGGCAGCATACTTTAAAAATGAATCTCCAAGAGTCTCTAGTGATTCATAGTGGAAGCTCTCTTTGCACCTCTTTGTGGTAATTGCTTCCAATATCTACAATTCAAAATGCAGATACCATTAGTGCAAACATATTTAAAATGTTTCTAGATTAAAAGTGAGCAATTCTAAAAGACTGCAGAAGTGGCCTACCTTGATTGTTTGAATCTCATTTTGCATGCAATGATCCAAATGCATCTTTTTCAAGTTGGAAGCTACAAGCAATGACTCAACTCGATGCATGATTGATGGAATAAATGAGAAGGAAAAAATGGTTCTAAGTGGTAACGGTGACATGACTATATGGCACAGTTCAGGAGGCAATTCAACAGAGCTTTTGCTTGCTTCTGAAAAATGAAAAACATAAAGTTAGGATTCAGATCAAGTCACATGATGGTGCTGGGAGACAAATAGTACTAACTATAGTTGCAACTTTTTTTGATACATCATATACATCTATATTTTGAAAATGAAAAAACTTAGGCCTGTTTGATTTCAATTTCCAGTTTTCATTTTCAGTTTTTCAGTTTTCAGGAATTTGTGAAGGAAAAACTGATAATTGGAATTTGCAATTTTTAGAATTTTCAGTATTTCCTTTAAAAAATCTGGAAAACTGAAAAACTAAAAATGAAAACTGGAACTAAACCAAACAAGGCATTATGAAACTGGTGACTAAGATGCAACCGATAGCAATAATCATTGCTAACAAAAATCCTATTCATAATAAGAATCTAACATTAGCAATGGGGAACATGCAAGCCAATATAGGAGTAAAATTAAAACAAAGAAAACCAAAGTTCTATGCCTCACACAAGGCATAGTCAAGATTAATATTTCCAATCCCAAAAATACTAAGAAGATCAACAAGCCAATGAACCTGATTTCCTTTGAATTATAATCAAAGGGCATGCAATGCAATGACAGGAATACATTTAGACAATTTCAATTCATATTAATATTGGATTTCATATTGCCAACACTAACTTTAAGATTCACCAACATGATCAATTGCCTAGAAGTCCACCTATATCAAAAGTTCCAAACTGTTAAATTTGACAAAGGAAGGATATCTCCCATGCATTTATAGAGAACAAAAGTCTCATATAACTGATTAGATCTCACAAAGGAAAGATTAAGCAACGAAAGAAACAATAAATAAAAACCAAAGGTTAAACCTTTATCCTTCTGCTTTCTACGTCCATGACAATAATTTTTAACTTGAAAGATATGCCTGGCTCTGAGTAGTTTCTGTTGTTCAAACTGCAACTGGATGCCATGCCTGAAATTTGGAAAAATGATAGTATAAGAATAACACACCCAAGTAGATAAATTAACTTGAGCATAAACAAAAACCATCAACAACAAATAGATACTTACTTCTGCTCAAAGTACTTTTTACGTAGTAACTCCACCATCCCTCATGTCCAAATGGGAGTTTCCATCCAAGTCCATTATATCAGTGGTGATATAAAGTTGGCCATTATGAGGAGTACGAACCAAAGAACTTTTTAATATGCAAGTGCAAACTTGCCCATTTTTTGTTCTTATATTGGGAATATGGTTCTGACATGTAATTATAGATGGAGTTACAGAATGAATGGACACCCAATCAACAATAGGTGCTTCCTTGATATTGAGAGTTGGAAGCAGAAGATAATCAATCTCAAGATCATCTTCCAAAGAGAGTTTGTCTAAAATGGTTGTCAACTGATCCATATTATTATCCAAAAGGAGTTTAAGGATAGTGACTTGGAATTTTTTACACAAAAGAACCTGGAAAATAAATACAAACAAACATTAATTACATTGAATTTTCCCTCCCAAAAAAAATTGAATTTTCCTAACACCTGCCTAAATGTAGGATACTATCAAAGGAGCACTAGACAACATACCTTATCTGGGGAAAGATTGATGGTTCCTAAGTGTCTTAGCTTTATTGACATGTTACCTTTGTCAAAACCCATTTCAAATTGAGAGCATCCAATTTCTGGATGAAGTTCAATTCGCATTGCAAGCACAATGTCAGAGACTTCATTGCTAAAATTTGGGTTTAACTCCATTAGATAGCAGTGGTACTGTGTGTCCCCAGAATTAGAGAAGCAATTCACCAATTCATATGGCACATAACTTGGTTGATCCTCATTGTAAGGTTCATTCCCTATAAGAATTAGATTGATGTCAAAGCCAATCAAAGATTATATGGACACACTGCATTTTATTTTCAATCAAATAATATTTCAAGTGAAAGGGAGTGTTAGAAGGAGAAGCAAAAAGAAGACATGAACTTACCAAACTCCTCCACCTCCGCTTCTTCAACGACAATATCAGGGACAAGATTATCAGTCAAAGCTCCCAAATTGTGAAGTTTCTTGCATGCTTCAAGACAAGCAAGATTCTTCAAGAATTTTTTGTCACCTTCAACACAAACAGACTGTAGAGGACAGCTCTTTGGAAGAAACAGTGTTCCAGTTTCTTTTACCCACCTTGGAGTTGGTTTGAAGTACCTGAGTACAAAGTCCAGATGGGATAAATATTGGAAAAAACAAGTAAGAATGGGAATGAAATTGATGAATGCATCAAGACAACATCTCTTTGGTTCATAAAAATGAAAGAAGAAAATTAAGGTGTAATTAAGGCAGCAATAATCTAACCCATCTGCAGGGAGCCGAGAGCAAAAGAAGTATATCAAACCAATGCTAGAACTAAGATTGACAATGGCCCCAGTACTTTCAACACGATAAGCTTCCTCATTAAATAGATCACTTTCAAATGGATCACATGGAAGAGAGAATGCCGCAAGGACTCCTTCCTCATGATATCCCCACTTGCAAGGTATTTCTCTAGTCGAGAATGTGTAACTGAATCCCCACTGAAATTTCAGAGATAAAACACACAAAATTGATGCTATGGTTGTCTCTTTTGATCTATTCAACATGTTGATTAGCATTCATCAAAGTGCTAGAAGTAATATTAATACAGAGGAAAGTAACAAAAAGGGAATACCTTTGAACCATTAGTACATAATCTGAATTTTGCATTCTAGCACGGCCTCGGGATTGTATGAAACTACACACCGTTGGAGCTGGGTCAAATCTAATAACCAAGTTGCAACTTTGAACATCTAAACCCTCTTCAAGAATTGATGTTGCAACAATGATATTGACCTGCATATTAAAATATTTCCTATAATAAAAAACTGTACGTAGTTAAGTAGAGGATGATCTAAGAAAGCAACATACCAATCCCATACGAAATTCTTCCACAATTTCATTTTGCTTTTTCCTTGTCTGGTTTTGCAACCCAAAATTGTTTCCTGCAATGTATTTAGTGTTCCAGCTATTGTATTTTGGAAGCAATGCATTCAAGAGATCCTTAAGGACAACAGCTGTGATGACCCTTTCCACAAAAACTATGCATCTCATGTCAGTCAAACACCTGGAATTGGAACTTTAAAAGTTGATGCGTCAAAATGCATTTAATTAAAACCATAACAACACAAACAAATCACTACTCACTATATACAATCAAATGGCAAACAAATTATTCAACTTTTCTTTGTCAAAACCAGGTATCCTCCTCCTAGAGGCAAATTTTGCTTGAGTCAGGTAGGATCACTAGGGTGGCAAGCCTATCCCTCCCAAATTATATTTAAAAAATTGTTTAGTGAGTATAAAGTAGATAAAACAACTAGAATTTCAACAATTCTGCAAGCATATAAGACCTTTGTGAATGAATTAATCACAACTTAGGAATAAATAGTATAGATCAAAGATCAATAAAAGAGAAACAAAAGAAGAGTTAAACTTAAAAATGCCAACCACAAATGTGTTCATCGATCTAATAACAACTTTCAATTGTAAAATAATGGAAATGTAAATGCTAAGGATATGTTTGGTTAGGGGTAAAAACATGGTGTAAATTTTCATAGATGAGCTCTTGTAAAGTTACACATGAACCTCATTCATGAAAAATTTACCCCCATTTTTACTCCCCAACCAAACATACCCTAAAGGTGAGAGCTATCCAAGATAATAACCAATACATGATTTCAAAGCCACATTTAAAATATTTTGAAAGAAATCTATCGACAATGATAACCTGTACTCAAGTAGTGTGTCAATAAGACAACAAACTTTGGAGGTCAACAGCCCCGCATCCACATTGGATTCAATGTTATCACCAATAGACCACTGAGGACCTGAGTGAGAAAATATTTTCAAAAAATTATTTGCAACAAAGAATTGAAGCAAATTCATACTTAAATTTTTACCCAATGCTCTCAAAGGTGTTAGAGTCAGTACCAGATGGTAAGTAAGTTGTAAGTGTCTGCACAGTAGCTAGACCAAAATTTTGAACAATTTTATCCCCGGAGTCACCTCGTGAAAATGATTCAGTTTCATTGGAAGATAAGAACTCTGCAGCCTACCATAAAAGGGAACAATTGATATCAATAACCACGAACAATTACAAAAGCTATAAAGTCACAAAGGAGAGGGCAAGTAAGAACCTTCAAAGCCAACCAAACACCAAGCGCATCTGAGCAAAACATTAAAGCAGAATAGATCTTTGTTATTCTTCTGTGTGCAGACTCAGCAACTGATGTAGTAAAATCTGAACCTTTGAGGGAGAACTCATGCTGAGGAACCAAATATTCAAAAGTCAACAACCTCAACAAAATGATCAATTCTTATCTGATCAAAAAATAAAGAACTTGTAAATAGCATTAAATGGAAAAGAAAGTGATTTTGACTAATAACATTGGCAATTTGGCAATGATTTAAATAGCACACGTCACTCAATAAAACAAATGATTTAGAGGTCTAGTCATATTTCTACTTTTAAAATTTGGGGAATTCTTTTTCCTTAATCATTTCAGAGCATACATTGAAAATTGATCTCCTAACACACCTGCTGCTTTACCATCTCGAGTTTAACTGCTAATTCTTCAAATAATGCAAATGGAATTCCATTTTCCTTGTAAAACTTGAACTTTGCAGTTGAGATTGGTATGAACTCTGCGATGACAGCTTCACTTTCACATGTATATACCTTCAATTCAAAAATTTATGTCAAAAAAATAGTACATAGCAAGAACAAATGCTAATACTAAATTGCACTTCAAAACAATGGAGTATACGTTACATAGGAATAAATTATTTCTAGCCAGATTTCAAATAACAACTTTTTAGCATAGTTACAGGTTTCGACAACTCTAGGCATGTTAACATTCAGAATGTAGGCCTTCATAATGTATCCATATTTAACAATGTTTATACTATTATGCTATAACCACAAGATGAGGGGATAACATATTGCTGCAGAACACAATAAGACAAGCCAAAAAATTGTACAGAAACAGGAGAAAATTGAAACAACCTTTGAATGCATTAGAATCATTAGTCTACGAATATTTTTGGACAGGGTCTGTTCAGAATTTCCAACTGTATAAAAAAAAGAAGAAAAAGGAAATTAACTTCAAAGAATAACTGATGGTACCAAATTGTTTAGGAAAAAAGTAGCAATGCAAAGAGACATAGTCTAGGATTATATACCTTTTGACTTAATTGGAGATGCAGTCATCCCAAAAATTCGAGGGAGTTCAGAGATTCCAGACTTTAATTGGTGATGGTAAAACTCCTGCATGCAATTATCAAGTCTTACAAATGTAACGCCTACTTGCACGGAATAGATTACTAGACCATGACAAAGATGATGCATAGCAAGGAACTAGCAACTTATAATACATCATATAAAGGGTTTTTCTTGTTAAGGAATAAAAATTAGTAACTTTTTAACACACCCACTACTTTTGAAAACTTTTTCATCTAAATAGCTGGCCCACATATCATTTTCGGTCTTTTGTTACTATTGATATGAATTAACAATTACAATTTACAACAAATTAATGAAGAACATATCACAACTCCAAAATATTGTGAATTGTGATAATTAGCATTTGGTTAAAAATTCAAAGACATAGGCCAGGTAGAAAAAGGAAAAAACTATCAAGAGAATGTAACACTTACTTTCATTATGCAAGCGTAAGGGTGTTTACCCCTAGCGTGATGGCATTCGTCCATTATCAAAACTTTTATCATGTTCAGTTTGAGAAAGCTGTGTCATGCTATTAAGCAATATCGCGGGAGTCATGACGAGCACCTATACATTTAAAAGCATTGTTTAGAATAATTAACAGTAATCTATGCAACATACAAAGATAAATTTACACACTAAAAACAGCAAATGATGCATGCCACACTCAGGTCAACTGGATATTGGAAAAAAGAAAACAGTTGTCTTGTTTTCTATTTTTCATAAAGATTTGAGCAAGGTCAAGTTGAAAATGCCATCCAACATTTTACTGAGTATTAATTTCATTTTTTTCCTTTTAAGTGTTTTCCACTGAACTATTTGTATTTATATGTTTTGTAATATACTACAAAGCATATACATACAAATAGTGATTAAAAATTAGAAATTTAAAATACAATACAAACATTTGTGTTTCACCAAGCAAAAGCAAGAAAAACACAGATAGGGGAAAAGACAGGAATATCTCACATATATCGTGAACACAGATTCTGGTTCAAGCAAAATCAGATTTATACATTTAAGAATGCCATCTTTTAGTTATGATACAGAGATGCAAAAAACCGTCACCTCATATTTTTCTGTTTCATGTTTCCATGTAGCAGCATCCCAAAAGTCAACTCCCATCTCTCCCAATAAGTTCCCACTTTCAAATCGGTGTGCATCCTCACAGCTTCAGCTTGCTAAAATTTCGCGAGTTGAACAACAAAAACAACAACAAGGAGAGAAAGACAGAGAAGGAAAAGCACAGTGAGAAAACACTGATCCACCCCTCAGCACCATGCAATAAAATAATGCATCTCAGATTTCCAAGTGCATAGAAGAGAGAAAGTTGCATACTTGAGTGACCAACACAACTTGTGGAACCAAGAACACGGCAATGTATGGAGAAGGCTTGCGCAGCATATAAGCATAGCTGCGAAGAAGCATGATTGCTATGAGAGTCTTTCCTGAACCAGTCTCCAAGAACACTATGGTGTTCTCATTTTTAGCTTTCTCCAAAGCTTCAAGCTGGTAGCTGCAGGAAAAACACACACACACACACACACAATGACCAAAAAGTCAAAAACACGATGCTATTTTTTCAACAACAATGCATGCGCTTAAAACACTGTAAGGGTCGATTTCTGCAAATAAAAAACTCACCTTCTAGCAAATGGAAGAGCCTCAGGGGATGCCTGGAGCTGGCTACTAGCATCAATGTCCATTGTCACTGCTTCCATGGTTTCAATCTAAACAGAAAAAAAATGAAAAAGAAAGAAAAAAACACGTACCCAACCAAGGCAAATGAGTTAAAAATGATAACTTTTTTCTCTCATGGAAGAAATAAAACCTAAAAGGCATTGAAAGAGTAAGACAGAAGAGAAAGGAAGCTCACAGAGTTAAAATGAAGAAGAAGGTTAGCAGTGGAATATGCAAAAGTTGAAACTTTGCGTTCAAGAAAACATAAATGCAGAAGGGTAGCGACCTTGTGTAAGTGTTAGGCTCACAAGAAAATCTATACTAGACACTAGTTTTGTTATAGAGGGGGATTTACTGTACACCAATCGGTATTCATAAATGGAATTGCGAAAAGAGAATAGGTGTGAACAATGCTGGTGCGTTAAGGTGGGAGTGCTGGTAACAAAGTGTACGTGGAGACAAGGACACGCCACAAGTTCAGGTTGAAAGCGACTCTCGCTTGATATATTTTCTTTTGTGAAAGTTTGTTTATATGTAGCTTTTACACTAATTATGATTTCAAACTTTTAAACAAAACTCTAAATATATTATGAGTTTAGTGTCCATCTATCAACGGTGTAAAATTTTTTTAGATTAATTTAATCAAATTGTTTTTTTTTACACAAATTTTTAAGTCATGGTTAAGACTTAATTATCTTTATTAATATGATAATATATTATTAAATAATAATATAAAAAATTTATATTATTAATATATCAAAATTAAACGGTTACTATTTGAGGTTTTTATGTTACTGATGCTTTATAGCAGGAATTAAGAGTTGAGATTAAGTTACATGTAAAATTTTATTATAAAAAATATATAAAATTTATATTTGAAAATAGTGGAGTTTACGGTTAGATAATGACAATGAGTATTGATATTCTTAAAATTATTATGGTACCAAAATAATATCCTCATTTATATTAAGGAATATTATTTAAATATAAAAATAGATGTCAAATAAAAATTTATTAAAAAATGTTATATCTGTCCCATTTATATTCCTTTTATAAGTATTTACTCTTATATCTAAATTGTATATCTTTATAATAACGATAGTACTATTATTTTTCTAGTTGTGTGATATGTACCTTACTTCTCTGCATGCCTATGATTGGCTTGAGGACAAAAGTTGGACCACAGAGAATAGAAAGTAGCAACTTTAGGGATTTCTAGGAATTTGAATTTTAGTGCCTTTAAGAAGCATGGACATTAATGCTATGAACCATGATACGAATCAGAATTCATATTAGCAACAAGCATGTCCTAGACTCCCCCTTTTGCTTATTTGAGGTTTTTTTTTCATGTGTGCGCTTAATTTTCTCATGAGTGTGCTTAAGGGAATAATTAAAGTTATTAAAAATGTTAAACTCCAAAGCTTTGTTATGAATTTAATATTTTGAAAATATAAAATCTCATTTTTTTAATATAAACATTTTTTTTTACTCTTTAATCAATGTCCTAAGAATACTAATTAGATAAATCTCTTTTTGTTTTGTTCGAGAAATATTTTCCGGTCAATAAACTCCTTTTTTTTTTATAAGCTTAACCTGTTTTCCACATGCCCCTGTGCTAGTGTAATAAAACTCACAAGGAATTATCACCTCCTTATTTATATATATTCATACTGGCCAAGATTCTTAAGATTCTTCTTATTATTCGATCTTATCTTATTTTATTTTAAGAAAAATAGCATATATATTAATAAAGTTATATAATCAAATAAAACTAAGTCAATGAGAGTGGACCTAGTTGATTAAGGTCTAATTCACAACCCCACAACAACATGGGTTCAATTTAATGACTAATGTGAGCACCATATCGATAGAGCAATATGTAAACCCTTATAAAAATTCTCAAAAATGTTTGGGGTCTTCCTTAACCCAGTGGAATATCAGTATTAGCTCCACCTAAACTTTTGTTCACAGCAAACATAAAAAAATAAATAAATAAAACTAACTTTTAAAGTTTATTTTGGGATATTAAAACTGATTAAACCTCATTATTAATTAACAACAATAAAATATAATTCAATCCAATATAAAAATTTTATTTTACTGTGTGATCCCATCATATTTTATTTCTCCGTGATTACAATTTATTTTTTGTTGCCTAAAATTTTAAATTAAGGGGAATGTTGGTCTGGGATGGAGTTTAAGACAAGCTTCCCCACTCATCAAGAAACCCACAAACCAAATCCCAGGTAGTCATCACTCATGACAGTAAACAAGCATTAGGTTTTATGAGCTGTCACCTCCCGGTACCTGCTCCGCTCAAGACTACAATCTCCCTTTTAATGGCGTTTAATGCGAAAAACATTATCAGAAAAGCAACATCGTTAATTTGCTTCAATCAAATAATGTTTTCGTTCACGGAGGATAACAAAAAAAAAAAAGAAACCCTAACAAATCATATCATTTCACAAATCACAGGAAGAAAAAGTTGCAAAAGAAAAAAAAAGAGAGAAATATATAATTAAAGTAATAATATATATAATCACCATTTCATGCGATTCGCGGTGAACATCGTTGTTGCTGTTGTCATCAACCTTGCTTCTCTTGTCCGGAAATGAATCCGAGGGATCAGAGTCTGGGCTTGTTCTCTTTGCACTCGCCGTCGCCGTCGTCGTCGTCGTCATCGTGCACAACGGCGTTAGAAGATGATTCAGTTCACGTTTTTGTGGCTGTTGTTGTTCTTCACTCGACAATGCCTTCCCGTTCTTTTCTCGCCGTCCGAACAAACAGCTCCAAAATCTCTCTCTCTCTCTCTCTGAAAAAAGAGAATAAAACAAAATACAGTCCTTTGAATTGCAGGAATGCACAGGAGGATGAGAGAAGAGTTAGAGAAGCTTGTATAGCTAGCTAACTAGCCCGTTGTCTTTTGGCAGTGAAAGAAGAAAGAGTGATTTATCTAAGAATCTGATTTTCTATTGAAGATTGTATAAATCTTTGAGGAGACACTTAAATAAATTATTCTTTTAAAAGATTTTCGTGAATATCAATTTTATTTTTTGAAAAAGGGTTTTGGATGTTAATTTAATTTATTAGCATTTAAAGTGGGGCATTAATTTGGACTTTTAATGTATATCCAAAGGTCAGTTTAATTTTTAAATTAAATAGTTATTTTATACTATAAAATAATTAAAAAATCAATTTGTAGAAAGCTTTTTAAATAATTTAATTTAATGCCTTATATATTTTTTAAGAATCAATTTTAAAATTTTATTTATTTTTTATTTCTTTATACACGATATTTGGCTATTATAAATTGTTTTAAATAAAAATAAACTCTCAATTTAGTTCTTATGAAAATAACATCACACAAATTGCATCACAATACCTACGGACTAATTGGAAAGCTTGAGCCCAATTTCAACAATAATGAATACAAGCGCAACTGAGATTCCAACAAAGTCATGCATTTGTGTCCCTAAAACTATATACATTTTGGTATATTATAATTAAAACACTATAAATTGATTTCTAAAAAATTATAAAAAATATCAAATTAATCCCTAACAAAAATATAAATAGGACAAATAAATCTATCAAAATATTAAGGGAGTAATTTGCCTTATATTTACAATCATGAGAGATAAAAAAAAAGATATTTTTTTCTAAGAGATTAATTTGTGCAACATTATTTTTCATGAAAGACCAAATTAATAAGGATTTACTCTATTAATAATAATATTAATGTGATTCTGAAATTATAACCAGGTAACTCCAAAATCAATGTTTAATTAGTTCAAAATACTTGGCAAATCGATAAAGACATGATATGATAGTTATCTACCAAATAGATCTCAAATTCTAATTATTTAAGGACTCATTTGGCACACCATATAAGTCATGATATGATAAGCTATTTAGTGCGAGCAACATATAAGCTTATCTATCAAATCTTTTATATTTATTAAAATGATTGATAACTTAATCTAGCATGGGCAGATATGATATATTTGATTAGTTTTTAATGTATAAGATGTATTCTTCTTATTTATTTGAATAATAATAAAAAATATAATGAATAAATAATTGTTAAATAATAAATATTTTAAATAAGTAATAATTAAATTAAAAATAATAAATAACAGAATAAATATTTAATATAATAAATTATATACAAATAAAAATAAATTATATAGAAGAAAGAGTGTATTTTTACATTTTTTATTAAGTGAAATAATAAATATTTATAAAATATTAAATTGAATAATAAAGAACAATTAGTATAAATTTAAATAGTAATATATATTTTTAAAATTAAATATAAATAATTAATAAAATTGATCATTTTATTTTTATTTAATATTTATTTATAGTCACATTTTTTCAAATAATTAATATAAATTATTATTTAATATTTATGTATAGTTAAAATTACCCATAAACAAATGATAATATTATATAGTATAAAACTTTATCCAGCCTCGTACAGAGAGGCCTTATCCTATAAGTGAGTCAATTGGGTCAAACAAAACTTTTTAAAAAAAAAAGTAGCAACCCAGTGCGTCACGTGAATAATAACTAGTGCACGACCAAAAAATAATAATAACTAATGGATGGAATAAAATTGCAATAATTACTTACAAACTTAAGAGGAAATAAATATATTACATCATGTAAAAAAGTAATCGTAAAACTTCAAATTATGAAATCTTTCCATGAGACAAATATTCTAAAAGGACCTCAACTTTAAGTACAAAACAAATGAAGGATCTTAAATTTTCTGCATAAAAAAAAACGATCTTAACTTTTTCATTTTTTTTAATTCAAATTAAGGACTTCAACATGATTAATTCAATTTATAATATATATTTGGTTTGGTAAAATACCAACTAAGTTCTGAAAAATGTCACCTGTTTTAAATATGATTTTTCCTTCTATACCTAAGGGATACCAATATCCTTTTGTATTCAATGATTATAATTGAATGTTTAATTTTTTTATATTTTAATAAATTGAATTAGTGAAACATGTGACATATTTTTAACTACATATAAGTAAAAAGTATTGATACTCTTAAATTTTATAATAGTATGAGAAATACCCTTTAAATATTAATAAATATTTTTCAATTGAAATTTATATTGTATTTTAATTATTTAGTCTACACCAGTGGTGGTAGAAGATTATAACAAAATTAGGGGGCAAGCATATAGAATAATGATATATTTTCCTAGTAATCAATTTTTCTAATTTTAAATTACACTCACAGGGACATGAGTTATAATTTACACATCATTCAATGAATATTTAATACATATAAAGAAAAATTTAAATTTAGAGAATTTTTATAAACACTAATTAAAAATATTTATGATTTATCAACAAACATATTAACCGAATAAATTTTAAAAATACTAATGTTAAAACCAACATCAAAGGTAAGACTGCACGTGAGAAATCTGGTTCCCATAAGCCTCGACCTGTAATGCTTTACATGCATGCTCTTGTTCATAAAAATCTATTGAAAATATAGTTTCATTTTCTACATGCAAATCTCCTGTTTATCAACCATACTAGTCTCACTGACATTTCATAGTTCAAACCTTACAATATGTAAATCATCATATAAAACATATATGCATAAAATACTCTCATATGAAATATCCATAAGTACTAAACTTCTCAATACACCCCAAAATAGTATTACAATATGCAAAAATGTAAACGTGCTCTATGGTCAGAAATCCTCATTAGTCTATCCTGGAGTACTCTAGACAAAACTACAAACACTTAACCCAAGTGAAGCTCACCGTTGAAACTCTAGCATTGCTAAGAGGATGGTGGAACGGAATATAGTAGCTATTCTCTCTGGGAATAAGACAAAGGAGATAGGTGAGTTTGGTGCAAACTGTGAGTGAATACCCACTTTAACCCCCTTCATGGGACATTAAGGAAGTATGCATGGAATCATAATAACATCAATAATACTAAAAAATCTTATGCAATTAAGTGTACATATATTTAGTTATATATTCAAATTATTACTTTACCAACTCAAAAGCAATTTTCTCAATTCACTTTCATATCTAAAATCATATAAACTCATACTAGCATAGCTCCTAGAAACGGAATCTCTCTTGATTACGCACAATATTTGTGAAGTAACAAAACTCTTAATATAAATCTCTAGTCATAGTGTGATAATAATGGGCATCTAACTAGGTCCCTTCTGAATCTCTAGCAGAGCATATTGGTACCAAGGTTAATGGATTTATTGTCATTAACGCACAACCTATTTCTCTATAGCTATTGTCACTGAATCTGAAAACCCTTAAAAACCCTTTTAGTTCCTTGAGCTTGAATTTATCTGATTCTAAATCTAACCTTAGCATGGCTATGGAATCATGCCAAGGGATCACCCTTTGTAGACATTGTGATTCCATACCTCCACGAGTATGTAGCCACCAATTGTTCTGAATTTTATAAAGATTCATGCTCTAAAACATGTTTTAATTGTCCAACATGTCATAAATTAGAAAATCCAATATCATGCTTCAAATAGCAAAGCCTACAATCAAAATTTTATTATCTTCTCTAAACATATCTAGTTCAAACTATATTATGCACATAAACCAGTTCCAAATTTTTTGAAACAATCACAAAATCCTTTAACTATTGCATACATAATCAATGTTGTATAAAATCATTATAACAAACATATATAGTTATAAATCTATAACATATACATAAACCAACTCCAAATCCATTGAAATACTCATAAAAGCTTCTAGCAATTATATATATCACCAATTCTATACAAAATCAGCATAACAAGCATGGTCCCATGAGTTTTATCTAAAATATGTTTCATGTTCTAAACCAGGAATTCTAAAACATACTAACAACAGAAATCTTCAAATCCTTATATAGTAATCTCTAAAGCCAAGTAATAAATTATATTTTTCTGAAAATAGCTCTAATGAAGAACATAGAAGTCACAAGTACAAACCCACTCACCTGGAGGGGTGAGCAAAGAATCTACACTAAGAGAACTCTGAAGAGCAGAAATGACACCATTATCTAACATCAGGAGTAGCAGAATTAAATTAGCCTCTAAAATCGCTAAATACCTAAGAATCCATCTCTAACAAGGTAAAGAGTTCTTTTCCCTTGATGGACATAAAAATCACCCCAAGAACAAGGAGAAATTGAAGAAAAGAGAATAAAACCAAGAGAACTTTATACCTTTAAGCTTGGATAATGGAAGATTTCAAGTAAAACTTGGAAGAATTGGAAGAAAATGGAGTTTGGAGAGTAAAGAGAGGTGAGAGAGCGAGTTTTCCTGGTGTTGGGGGTGGAGGTTCGTGTTTGGAATGGTCTAGACCCCGATATGGGGGTTTTTATATTCCGTTGGCTGTCGCTCGCCAAAGAGCGTCACAATTGTATCCTGCATCGCTTTCCTGTTCCTGATCTGCGCTCTCTCAGAATATTTACATTTCTTAATTTTAAGTTAATTTTAACTTTAAAACATAAATATAAATAAGGAAATACCCCATTTGGATTCAAATAAAATATTATAAAAATTAAAATTTCAACAAATCAAAATTTAATTTTTGGTTTTAGTTTAAATTTGAAAATTTTTACGATTTTACAAACTTGTAGACTAAAAACTAAATGGTTAAAGGTTTCATAAAATTCATTAAAAATCACTTTTTAACTCATCTTTCTCTATGGAATAATTACGGGACTTTTGGTCCCAGAGAAATGATTCTATCATATAGCCCTCAAAGGGCGTGTAGGTGTCAAACTTAGAAAAATTCACTAGAATGACATAAAGGAACGGCACCCTTTTGGGTTTAAAAAATTTTCTAACCTCTTTATTTAAAACCAAGGTATGACAACTAATATATAGATAAAAAAAATTACACAAAATAAAATATCTTGATGATAATATAGAGAGCGTAGAAAAAGTTTTAATGAATTTTTTGTTTCCTCACAAATTAGAGAATAAAATAGTTTTAAATATATTATTTATATATCAATAGGCTTTTTTTTCATATAATAAGACATATATGTTAATTCTTTAATAACCATAATAATTATTTAAACATATTTATAAGGTATAATAATTCTCCCTATATATATATATATATATATATATATATATATTAAAAATTGGGAAACTCCACCTATGCCAACCCCAATTTAAAATATCAACTATTGATTTTGTTCATGATATATAAGAATAAATATGGTGTAACACATACCAAGTGTTTAGTCATATTTACAAAGTGTAGTTAATTTACCATACTTTTGAATACATATAGTCATACTCTATATACGTGACTAAATACCCTTCTCCTTTTACAATTTCTTTACGGGTATTTTTTTCTACATTTTAGTTTTAGTTAAAATAAAAAGTAATCTTTCAATATATATATATTATTTAAGGGTTTTGTGGGACCATTTTTTGAAAGAAATTTCCCTACATCCTACCGGTGATAATTTTAGTGGGAAAATGACCACTTTTTCCCTTTTTTGGGAAATTTTTTTCAACGCTTTGGGAGAAAATTTTGGGCATGAGTTTTTTTTTTCCAATTTATGAAAAAAAATCACTTACAGATTTTTTTAAAAAAGTCTGCATGATTAAAATTTTTACCTTTAATTTTTTTTTTAAAATTCACACAACAATTTTTTATTGTTTATGTTATATGAAATTACAACTTTTTCATATAACTCAAATAGACTACAAATGTTAGATTATTAGATTGAGAATTCAATTAACATTTTAAATCAAAGATATATTTTTAATTAATTTTTATGCTTTGTTTTGTTGTATTAAAGTGATTGGGTTAACTATATTTTAAGTTTTTACAATATTTTTGTAAGTTAATATTTGAGTATTTATTTTAGTTTTCAAGCAAAAAATTTTGCGAAACGTTTTTTTATTATTTATAGATTTTTGTTATGATATTCTAAGGGTCCCAGTATTTTTGAATCTAATAGTTGTAATTTAAATCATGAGTGTTTAAAATACTAATAAATTTAATTAGTGAGACGTGATAAGTTTTAGATCATGAATTATTTAAAAGGTCCTATTCATAAACTTTATAGGATATGGATAAATTCCCTTATTTATATTATGTGAAACTTTAATTCTATCTTGTGACTTAATTATATAAAAAAATGTTTTACTATTGAATTAGAGATTCAACTAATATTTTAGTTTTATATATAATTTTAAAAATCATGTTCTATAATTATTTTGTTTCATTTTTTTTTTTTGCAATTCTTTCATTAAATTAAGATTTTATCCTGTTGTTAGGTGCTCATATAACGATAAGAGAAATTTTTTTTTTAATATTAATTTGATCAAGATGTTATCTTATTATTGAGTTCAATTCATGATAAGAAAATAAGTTATTAACACTACTTATGAATTTATATTTTTACTTTTTGTAATTCTTCATGTTTGAAACAGAGCATTATTTAACATTTTTGTTAGTGATTCGTGGTTTGTTGAGTTGTGGTAGTGGACAATTTTAAAGGGTGCATGATTTGTCGTATTTTGTTGGGCATATTTGGGTAGGTTTATCATACAAAAATCATGTTAGTGAAAGTTTCTTTTAAAAAAATTTAACTATAGTTAATGGACGTGGAAAGCAGTGATAATTTATTATGTGAACTATTATGTTCTTTCAAATATGTTCACTCTAAGTACTTCAATAATTTATGAGAAGTCAATATCTTTTAAAATTAATGTCATCACTTTGATATTAAAAATAAACAACACAGCTACTTTCACCTTTCGATTCAAAAATTAAATTTACATATGAAAAATTAAGTTTATTAATAATATCAACGATTAATAATCAATAAATTACTTAAAAAACTTAAATGACTAAATAATAAATTTTACTATATATTAATTTGATTACTTACATATTTATAAAATCATTGTAAGTAAAAACTAATTACATGAACATACCTGTACAAAAGAAACATGAAGAATCAGTGTTGCTAAAAGAAAACCAAACATACCTGCACACAGCTTCTCTACGTTTTGCTTTCTCCTTCTGTTTCTTCTGCTTTTGCCAAAGCTGGTTTCTTTCCCTTTTTGCGTTTTAGCTCTCAATTCTGAGAGTCAAATCAAATACTATAAGCTGCAGCTTCAACGGCTACTTGTCACCTCCATAGGGTAACCATTTATTTTTCTTAGCTCTGCATGGACACTGAAAGACTTTGACAGTTTCTTTAATTTATTTTTCTTTCCTTTTTTGTTTACAAAGCTGGATTGGGTTAAGATTATTTTTTGGAAAATAAATTATGATTTTTGGATCCAAGAAAGGTTGGTCCTTTATTCTATTTTTATGCTTTTTCTTCTTTTTTTTTTCGTTTTGTGAACATTAAAGAAAAAACTGAAGAGAATGAAATAATTTCAAAACAACATAATGAAATAAGGGAAATGAGAAAATAGATTTGAGGGAAGACATTGAATATATAAAAGATTGAGAAAATTATAAATTGTGTAACAAAAGACACAAAACATACTTTCAGATGAAAAAAATATATATTTTTACAAATTTTTCTCAAGTAAAAGAGATCAAAGGGACTTAGTAGGTTAAAATAATCTTTTTGTCATTTTCAAAATATTTGAATAGATTTTTGATAAAAAAATTTATTGCTTACAGTAACATTTTTGCTCCCTCAACAAAGGGTTTAATTTATAAATATAATAATATAAAATAATATTACACTACTAATAATCAATGAAAATTTAAGAAAATGTAAATTTTGATGGATAGTTATTATATTGAGCTATTATCTATTAACTAAGATATTTTTATAATTTATTGAAATTATATTAAAAGATTGTATCTTTTTTTTTAAATTAAGCTCATTTAAATATTGAGAAATTCTTAGATGCTATTATAGTAAGATAAAATATTTATTCTGCTCTATTTATTGATTGACATATAAGTTATTGCATTAAAAATATAAGAAAAATTATAGACAATAATAACCTATAAAACTTATGTATCAATTAATAAATGAATTAAAATAAATGTACTCTCTCAATGTACCTAAACATTTCTCTTAAATATTTTATCATGGAAAACTAAAAATAATACATAAAGATGGCTGAGAAAATGGTCTGCATAGTTCTAAACAATGTAGTATATATAGTTAGATTAGTTAACATAGTATATAAAATGCTTAGAATAGATATTGCCAATATTATATATAATTTATTAAATACTAACATGTTCCACTCTATTTTGACCGGCAAAGATTTCCAACCACTCTCACATCAATTTCAATCCTTTCATCATTGAAGTTCCCAACTTGGAACAGAAAAATCTACATCCTGGTTGAAGAAAACGACGAAAAAAAAATTCATTCTTTGTTCTTTTAAACCTTTTTTCACGAACCCAAAATATCACAAATGGCAGTGTAAAAAATTAACATTAATCATAAAACAACTGTTTCTATTTTTTTTTTTTTTTTGAATCGCATTTTAAGGTTTAAAAAATCCTTCTTTCTTTTTTTCGGTCTGAATTATTTCTATTTGTTTTGTTCTGAGAATTGTTTCTAATTTTGTTTTTCTTGACCTGAATTTTATTTTTGGTGTTGTACTACGAGTAAAAATAATTGGGCCATGTCAGTTCAAAGAAAGTGTGGTTTGGGCCCAAACCCATTTCATTGGAAAACCACACATGCAAACAGTGGCCCAACAACCCCAACGGCTAGTAATAATATAAAACGGCTAGTTTTCTTTCCCGAATTTCCTTTCTTTCACCTTTTCTCATCGCATCTTTTTCCCCTCCACTTTCTTTTCTTTCTATCGTTGCAGCAACAATCATTGCTGGCGTAGTTTTTTTTTTTTTTTTCTTTTTCCTTTCCTCTCCCTCTCTTAAATCCACACACACACACACACTCATTCTTTCCCTTTCTAAGCCCTTCACTCAGTTTCTACTGTCAGATATCACAGCAAATTAAAGGAAGAAAAAAAAAGTGTGAACATTTTCCCGGAAAAATTTTGGCTGAGAATTTATCTCTTTTTTTTTTTGTGTGGTGACAATGATGTTTGAAAGAAGCTCTCCGGCGAGGGGCTTCATGACGCCGCCACCGCCGCAAGCGTTGTCGTGGAAGACAAGGCCTTCTTCTTCTTGTTGTTCTTCAGGTTCTTCTCCCAATATGCTGCTGCCACACTCTGCAGAGAGGAAGAGATCATCACCAGCAGCATCTGTGAACAAAGGTGATCTTTTCCATGTCATTCACAAGGTCCCTGCTGGGGACTCACCTTACGTCAAGGCCAAGCAAGTTCAGGTAACATCTTCTTTTTCTTTTTCATTTCCCATTTCTTTCTTATTGAATGGTTCTTCTTTTTTGTCTTTTTTCAGTTTGTTTAGTTGAGTTTAAATGGTTCATATGTTTCTTGCTTAAGGTCGTTGTGGTTTCTTGGCCTTGAATTTTCTGTCGTGTGAAAGAAGATTGCTTTCTTTCTTTTTTTTTTTCATGCAAAGTGTGTGTGTGTGTGTGTGTTTTTGTTCTTTGAGGGGTTTTTGTTATGAATGTGATAGAATTTTGAGAAAGATGCAGTAATTTGAGGGTTGGGTTTATCCACTGAGTTAAATGGACAAAACCAGTGGTCTTAGATGAGAGAGAGAGAGATGGGTAAGACATGTAGAAGCCCCACTAAAGAGAGTAAATTTGAGGGATGGTAGTTATCTAACTAGAACACCTGGGAAAACTATAGGCGAAACAATTAAAAAAGATAAACACATGGTAGAGCACTATCCATGTAGCCGTGGGTCAAGGTTTAGTCGTACTTGTGTTGAGCTAAATTGCAAGTAGGGACAGAACAGAAGGCATTCACACGTAATCTAGGAGCCAATAACTTTGATTGAGAGAATGCTAAATTGTGTATGATCCAATGCTCCATTAGTTTGTGGATGGCATGCAGGAAAAACCAAAGGGTTATGTTGGACTTGGAGTCAGCAAGCATGAATCATTGGGATACTTTACTGTGTTACTTCACATGTTAAACACAAGGGAAACTTATTGGTTAATTTTGAATTAGTGAGCATACAAAATGATGGAACTGTTGAAGTTAATCTAGGAAAAAAGTGTATATATATATATATATATACACGTTGCTTAAGCATTGAGAATTGCTAGAGCTCCAATATTTTGAAGAGTCAACAGTGAGTGGAAGTCTTATTTCTGAATCATTGTCCTTCAATTGCAGTTGGTGGATAAGGATCCAGCTAGATCAATTTCCATGTTTTGGGCAGCAATCAATGCTGGAGATCGTGTTGAAAGTGCCTTGAAGGACATGGCCTTAGTCATGAAGCAACTGAACCGGTCTGATGAGGCAATTGAAGCTATCAAATCTTTCCGCCATCTCTGCCCTTCTGAATCTCAGGAATCTCTGGATAACATCCTGGTTGAACTCTACAAGGTAAATCATGATTCTTTCTCTTTTTTCCATTCATTAACTGCACTAATATTCTACATGCATTTGACTAATGAGATTAGGCTTCATTGCACAAACTGCTAAAACAAGCATTTCATGGAAGGACCATATATTTTGCCTTTTGTATTGCATTGGAATGGACCCTTTTATTAAATAATTGAGTGACTAAAGATGGAATTTGGTGGGCTCATCTCTGAATTAGATATAGTATAGTTATGTGCATCGTTTTGGACAAAACAAGGCTTAGAGCAATATATGGCAAACCTAATTCAGACAATGCGTTATATTAGTTTGTTTCTTCAGCATAAAAGATGAAAAGGGTTCACATGACAACAATGTTGGGATTTACGATTTATTTGTATTGGAGGATTCTTCTTACAAATGTTGGTGCACAACTGAAGTGACTGCTGAAAGAATTCAGCATCATGTATTTAACTGTTTTTCTTATGTTGGTACAGAGGTCAGGAAGGGTTGATGAAGAGATTTCCATGCTTCATCACAAGTTGAAGCAAATTGAAGATGGTGTGACTTTTGTAGGAAGGACAACAAAACAAGCAAGATCTCAAGGGAAAAAGATTCAAATAACCGCCGAGCAAGAGATATCAAGGTGTATTTTTCAAACATGCTGTTTCTTCATTTTATATATAGTTCATAGGCCTTGCGCATAACTATGAATCTCTCTCTATAAATGTAGGATACTGGGGAACTTGGCCTGGGCTTACTTGCAGAAAGGTGACTATAAAACTGCTGAAGAACATTATCGGTGAGCTTTTTAAGATGGATTCAACAGCTTTCATATTTAATTTTTCTTTAAGGGAAAAAGGAAGGAAATAAAGTCAAAGCCGTATTTGTTTTTGCAGAAAAGCACTGTCTTTTGAGGTTGATAGGAACAAGCAGTGCAACTTGGCAATCTGTTTGATGCAAATGAACCGGATTACAGAAGCCAAGTTTCTGCTCCAGGCAGTAAGCACTGCATCGAAAAATAGAAAGATGGATGATTCTTTTGCCAAGTCATTTGAACGCGCTTCTCAAATGCTGAGTGAGATAGAGTCATCATCATCAGGGAGGAGTATGTCACAGTGCTCTCCACAAAGTAGTCCTGCTGGTGAACTGAAGAAGGGTACAAGAAGTATTGGAAACTCAAGTGGAAGGTACTCGGATATTCTTAAAAGTAGGACAGAAAATTGGTCCTTGACATCTGAGGTGGAAGTGTCTCGTGCCAGGAGGAGGTTGTATGAGTCCCCAGATCCTGCAAGAAGAGACATGAAGGTTCCATACACAAAGCCAAAAAGACCCTCATGGGGCTTCAATAATAATGGATATCAAAGGGAAACTTGGGGAGATATCCATTCAGATCCTAAACCTTCATTTGGGAGTCCTGCAAGTGATAAGTATGGCATAGTGCTGCCCAAGTCAACAGGAAGAAATGACTTGTCTTCTTCACCTGCCAATGGAAAGTGGAGAGCAAAGACATTGGAAGATGCTGCAGATGACAATAACTGGAGATCTAAACCATCAGAATCACATCACATGGCTTTGGATGGCGCCAAAGATTCAGTTGCTGAGAAATCTGTTGACAATAACATGAGCTCCGGAAATTTGGTTAATCTCAATGAATTTGCTGCCTCAGGATATGGAAAACCACTCGTGAAGAAGAGTTGGGCAGACATAGTTGAAGAAGAAGAAAATGAAGAACATGATGATTTATTTAGTGGAGGATATGCGGGTTTTGATGGTCAGGACAGTGAGGAAGTGTTTAATGATGAAAATGTGAACTTAAACATTATCAGTCAGCATCCCGGGAATGCAACTTTGCTAAGGAATCCATCGGTAAGGCGTTCTTTGTGTTTCAATCCTGAACTGACACCAGAATCAGCATGCAAGGCTTCAAACTTGGAAAGCCGCAGTATTCTTTCGAATCAAAGTGTTTCGTTTTCCGGGAGAAGAATCTTACAAGGAGAAACAGGTTGCAGGTTTTTCAGGATATCACTCTTCAACCTGAAACCCCATGAGGCCATAACAGTCTTGAACCTTAAGATTTATTTCTCTTTGGCTGTAAACAAGCATCCTTATGGATGGAGGAGTATCATAGTTTAGCCTATTCTTTCATTTTTCACTCAGTTTGTTGTTTTATCTGTCACAAACAACCTTTGTAAATGCATGCTTATGTTTCCTTATACTGTAAAAAGTTTACATCAGTTATGTTGATTCTGGAAGAGTGGCAATTTAATGCATAATCACAACTTGTTCTTCAAGTTGAATACAAAGATGATCTCATGCAGCAAACTGTGGTTAACTAGATGAACCTCTTTCTGCTCTGCATAGCGAACATTATAAATGAAATGCAAGTTTTATTTTGGCAATCCCTCATGTTTAGAGTCACTTTGTTATTTTATTGAGATCAATGACATATTCGAAAAGCATTGATTTGGAGCAAAGACATTGACCATAAACTCTGAACTGCATTATTTCAAAATTTCTCATAATGCATAATGCTGGACAGTTTTGATGGTGGATCTTGAGATATCTAATAGCTGTATATGTTGAAATTAGCTTAATATGGGCTTTTGTAAAATTGGTTAATGACAAATCACCACACAGCAATTTGTGTAGCAGTTTAAATTTGTAATAAAAAAAATTGAATTGTTTTAACTTTTAACATACAAATCGCTTGAAAAATAGTTTTTCATGTCAAACAAATCGCCGGAAAGTGATTTGATTAAATTTTATTTTTTAAAAACATCTTTTTTGACCATTTTTTCTTCTTCTTCTTTTACCACCATTTTTTTTAAAAATTTTTCTCTCACTTTTTTTTCCCTCTCTATCACTCCCTCACCTTTTCAACAACAAAAAAAACTTTACTCATTCACTACTCGGGTCCAACCGGGCACTGACGGGCGAACCGTGCACGCAAGGCTTGGAATCCAAAATTTCATGGAAAGGAGTCGAGAGGGAGAAGAGGCATGCTCCAACCACCAAGCTAACCTAAGACTTGTCTCATTGTTTCATATTAATTACGTACATAACATATTTAGTTGTATTAAATTATATTTTATTAAGGAAGAAAATTGGACAGATTTGAATTGGGTAAAGGTATAACTTAAAAGTTTAGAGATTCAAGGTATAAAATATATATATTAAATGAATATATATATATATATATGTCTATAAAAATAAACATAATAGATATAAATTTCTAAGTCTCAACCTCACAACATGGTCAAAAAGTATTTGAAAACAATATTTGTTGGTTACTATAATGTTAGTGGCACCTAAAAAACGAGAAAAAAACAAACAATCTTTGTTAGTGCACTTCTTTGGTTCATTTTTACTCTGTAGTCACAAAAATATCAGTATTTGAGTTTTGAAAAAAAAAAAAAGTTCCAAACAGTTAGATTGAATCAAATTTATCGATTTTCCTTAATTTTGACCATTTTTCAACTTTCCTAATCTTTGGGGTTTAACCAACAAATGAACTAGTTTCAGGTTTGGTGGTATGGTCCAATTTTCTCTTTTATGATTTTTGTACATACTATTTAATTAAATTCGGTTCAACTAATGATTAATTGATTGAACTATGCTCTAATAACTTAATGTCTTAATTAAGTTGATCATCGATACACTTACGAAAACTATGGTTTCACTCACCCACCTCTCCTTACCATATGTATTTATACGCACAAACTGCACAGCTGTGCGATTTGCTTATGGTCAAAAGTGAAGTCTTGTCATGGTAGAGTGTCAACGGTTCAATCAAGAGAAGTGGTAACAAATCGCTAAAGTGCAATTTGTTAATAAGATAAACACTGCCCCGACATGTTAGTATGGAGAAGCTTTTTGTCAGGTTCTCTATTTTACATAAATTGCCAATTTGAGATTTAGATATGCTCGCGAGTTTGAATTTTAAAAAAGATGAGAGGGGAAGGGAGTATTTGTAATGTATAAGAAGAGTATCAAAATACTCATGTTCAGGCGCAAAAAAAAATTAAATTCAACTTCAATGCGAGTAGCTTCACCTGGTTGATACATTTGTTTGCAAGTAGTCCACTCGTTCATCACCTTCTATCGAATAAACCTTCTTTCCTCTTCCCCTCGGTTTAGCTCCCTTCATTCTTATGCATTTTTTATTTTTAAGAACAAATTTCACCATTTGGTGACTCTAAGGAAGATGACAAAGGCATCCACGCATGTTCTCGGAATTTCATGGCAAAATAGTGTTGCTTTGGTCCTTCATCAATAATTTGCATTGATAATGTGAATCAAATTAATTCTTACTCTCTCCCTTACAAAATATCTATTAAATTTAGATAAATATGGGTATTAAGAAAGGTATTAAATAATAAAGTAATAGAATATTTCTATACAAAATAATAATATATGAACTAATATACTCTAATAGTAATTAATTATGGAGCACATTAAATAGTTAAAAATAAAAGGTTACACTAATGGTCATTAATTCCTAGGAGTACTATTGTAATAGAAAAAAATTAGTTTATTGGAATGTGAAATTAACATATATTTTAAAAGACGAACTTTATTTAAAAGTAGATAGATATTCTAAATAAGAGAGACTAACAAATAATACTGTTATAAAATATTTTATACTATTGACTAAATGATTAATTTTTATATACTTTCAATATAAAAATAGTATACTCTTGTCCAACCATATTTTTTCATTTTTAAAACTTTCAAGTTAACAAACGATTAAGTCAAACAGTACTATTGATGTAAGAATATATAATTAGATTTACATATACATTTTTTTTATATTGACAATATATATAAATAAATTTATAGATTTAATTTAAATACATTAATATTGTCAAATTTTTCAATAATGTCATCCAACCAAATTTTTTCTATATATATGGTGTTTGAAGTAATGGGAAGAAAATTAATCATATTTTACTAATATGATAAAATGTAACCGAATAACTCTAAAGAAAAATTTTACATCAAAGCTAAAGTCTAAAGTTATTTACTAATTGCTTATTGTATAAATAAATCGAATTTAAGATTCAATTTTGATGTATTATAACTCTAATCAGCTGAGGCAACAATTAAGAAGAAAAGCTCACCAAAACAAAAACAATTAAGAAGAAAAAACTCTAAAATTTATGCTAAACACTCTGGATTCTCAGAAGTCAGAAGCCACAGAAACAGCTAGGGAGCCAAAACAAAAAACAAAGGAAACCCCAAACCACAAAGCAGAAAGTGTGTTTCCACTTTCCTTCCAATCGAAGATGAAGATGCAGTGTGCGCTTTCTGGTTCCAAGTTGAACCGCTGTTTCATTCGCCCACACCATAACAACAACACCACCACCACCACCACTACAAGACCCTTCTTTGTTGCTCCTTCTTCACTCTCCACCACCACCACCACTACTAGGCACCGCACAATATGCTGTTCCTCCATCAAGACCTATCGTTTGTCACAGCTCAGTCACGATGAGGTTCAGAGCCTCAAGACACGCCCTCGCATCGATTTCTCCTCCATTTTCAGCGTGGTGGGTAATGGGTATTCCCCACATTTGTTTTTTGTTCACTCTTTTCAAATGGGGTTTGGATTTTCAATCTAAAAATCCATGCTTTTCTCTTATTATTATTATTGTTATTTGCAGGTCAACCCCATTGTTGATGATGTTCAGAGAAGAGGGGATACTGCAGTCAAAGAGTTTGGTGCTTCTTAATTCTTTGTTTCTCTTATTTAATTTTAAATTTTAGAATTAGGGTCTATGATCTTGTTGAATTCACTTGTGTGTGCATTGTGAAATCTTCTTTGACAATGCAATTTCAACTTTTTTTTGTGCTTCTTTTTTTTTTTTTTTTGTGTGTGTGCTTGTTCTGTTTTGTAGATATACTTCAAGATTTGACAAAGTTGAACTTGATAAGTTAGTTGAAGTTGTGTCTGAGCTCCCAGACCCAGTGGTATGTTTATTAAAGTCCCATATCGCCTATATAGCCTTTATAAGTTTTGAGCAACCGTCACCCTTTGAGCTTTAGACCCACTCAATTCTAATATCGTATCAGAGTGTTTGGATATTGATACCTTACTGTGAAATTTTTGTTGGCACTTTGTGGTAAAGTTATGTGCCTTGTGTTCCTCTTTCTAATTCTATTTTTGTAGACATGTGATGCTGGTTTAGGTGCTATTTTTATTATTGTTTTTGCATTTTGCAGCTTGATCCAGCTGTTAAGGAAGCTTTTGATGTTGCCTACAGCAATATATATGCGTTTCACGCTGCTCAGAAGTCACCGGAGAAGAGTATTGAGAACATGAAGGTAGGTCAATGCTGGTTCTTGCTTCCAGGTTTAATTGGGGCAGAATTGAAAATGTTCTTAGACATATTGTTGCACATTGTTATGTAAAGAGTTGAAATATTTGATGAGAAGATATTATTAGTATAACTAAATCTAGTAGATAACTAGATATGTTTTATGCTGTGTGTTTTTTAAACTAATTTTTAAATAGCTGCATTATCTAGTGATAATGGTTAAATAAGTGCTTCTCTGTCCTATCTTTGTGAATTTTCATCTTCTTGTATGTATAATCATTTCATTACTATGCCTCCATGTTTGTTCCTTCACGATTCTTTGTGTTATCCAACGTCTTATTTATGCTAGTCTTGGGTTTTGTGAAAATCTCAGGGTGTACAATGCAAGAGAGTTGCAAGAAGTATTAATTCCGTGGGTCTATATGTTCCAGGGGGAACTGCTGTATTACCTTCAACAGCTTTGATGCTTTCAGTTGTAAGTTGAGAAATTTCATTAGTTCTTATGATTGTTCAACGTCCTCCAGTTTTTATTTTGTAATGTTGATATTTATCTTTCTAGATTTAGCTGACAGTTAATTATTCTGTATTCCAGCCTGCACAAATTGCTGGATGTAAAACTGTTGTTCTTGCAACTCCTCCAGCTCAGGATGGCACTACATGCAAGGTATTTGTCCATATTGTTGAAATGATTATTATGAGGTTTTTCTTGCTCTAACCAATGTTTGCCTGCAGGAGGTGCTGTATTGTGCAAAGAAGGCTGGGGTGACTCACATTGTCAAAGCTGGAGGAGCTCAGGTTTGAAGCATGAAAATAAAACCCTTTTCTGTTTTTACAATTTTGAATATATCATCCTCATATTTAGCTGTTTGTTTATGTATTTGTATTATTATAATAAATTAAACTATGATTAATATCGCATTTGTTTCCATTGTAGGCCATCTCTGCAATGGCTTGGGGAACTGAAACTTGTCCCAAGGTGGCTTAGCTTCTCAATAAAACTCCTCTCTCCTATTGGATTCTACATTTAAATTAATATTTTGCTATTAGTTGTATTCAGCTTAGTTTTTTTTTTTTTTCATTTTAATTATTTATTTTGTGTATCAGTATATCCTATTCTAATAGCCTTGCTAATTCATGATTAGATATGGTGAAGCGCATCCCATGATTGGTCTACACACGTGAACTACTCACCCCCAATTGAACTAGTTGAATTTCTTGATTTGTTCTTATTTTGTAGTTAATGGTGACCTAAGTCTCAGTGTCAAATGAATTCATTGTGACCATGATATGTCAGAATTTATTCATATTTAAGTTGCAAAGTAGATATTATATATATTGCATATTCTGGTGATAGAACAGTACTTAAGATATAATCAGAATACGTATTCAGAATTTATTCATTATTAATTGTGAACTTGTGTTGATACTCTTGCAGGTTGAGAAGATTTTTGGCCCTGGAAACCAATATGTTACAGCTGCAAAAATGATACTTCAAGTAAGCATGTTTATTTTTTACATTCTATCCCTGAATCTGCATCTACTATTGCATTTCATGTTTATTTTTCGCTTTTCTTTAATTTCAAAATCTTCTGCAGAACAGTGAAGCCATGGTTTCAATTGACATGCCAGCCGGTCCATCTGAAGTTTTGGTCATTGCAGACAAGCATGCAATTCCTTCTCATGTTGCTGCTGATTTGCTTTCCCAGGTTTAACTAGTTTTTAGATGCTCTTATTTGCATTAAATAACACTTGAGAGTAAGTGAAGAAAATGTTTTTAACTAGGTAGGAGAATATCTGATGAAATTGGCTTACTTGTATTACACTAGCAGTAGCTTATTTACATACAATCACTAGTGTAATGACAATTTCCTGTGTGTCTAGTTCCTATGAACATGCATCCTTTAGATACATTAGTAATAAATATTATTCCTATTTCCAACAAAAACATTGTTTTAGTGAAGATCCATGTCAGAAAACGTCTCATCCAAATATGTGTGGTTTATAGGAGATAAGAATTAATTGAAAGTTAATATCTCATATCTAGAAAGCAACCAAAGTTATAAACTAAGGAGATCAGGAACAAAAGCATTTCATTTGTTCATTCAAATATGATCAAGAGCAGAGTTCTTAGTGTGACATTCTTCTATAGTTTCTGAAGAGTGAATAGAACATTCCTTTTTTATGGGCCTTTATGGTTCCAATACATAATGGGTTTCTAAAGTGACTATATTATTGACATTTGGTTGACGTTTTGATTTATTTTGCGCATACAATTACAAACCCCATAGTCAAGAGATTAATGTAAACAAATTTGACTAATGGCCTTTGATTAATTGCATAGATCCAAGAATCCTAATAATTTATCTGATGATCTCTACGACTACAAAATACAATTGCATTTAGCTGGATGCTATTCTGCTACTACTAATTACTAAATGTTATTTTCTGATCACACGAGCAAATGATCACATGCTATAATTTATGATCCTGTTGTTTAGCAAGTTGCATGCACTTGCACACACACACAAGAGAACACTGACCCGAACACCTTGCTTCAACTTAGGTCCAAACTTGCTGAAAGATCAAAGGTCCAAACAAGCCCAAGACGACTATATCTCCATGGGCCCAGCTGCCAGTTACTAGAACAGTATTGTGAACAGTGCCAAACATAAGAACAAAAATTAATGCAATGATCAAACGGACAGCTTTCACCATTATCCTACCAAATCATGACTTGGGCTTGATAAATCTTCCCCCTTCTGTTCTGCCTATACACTTCAACTGGTTTCCTGATTGTATTGACTTTCTTTGTACACTGATGATCAAGGTTGCTAGAATCACGATCTTTGTCGTAGGATCGCACGATTTTACAACTTTGAATACCTTCTCCGACCCCGATCCCAGTGTATAACTCGGACAGGTGGGGTCGTGGTGGGATCGCCGAGCTAAATTGCAAAATCGCTAGGAACAGGCGATTTTGCAAGCTGGTTGTGTGCCATCATCTTCTTGAAGAATGTGTTGCATTTCTTCCATGGCCCAACCCACCCCATTTCAGTCCGTGTCAAAGAGAGGGAAGAAGAAGGAAGCAAATGAAAGAAGAAGAAATAAGTAGTCGAACCAAGGGCTGCAGCCAGCAAAATACCTGGCTGGAGCAAAGAGAGATCGATGAATGGAAAGAGAGGGAGAGATGGAGAAAAGATACGCAGCTGCAGCTGCATCCTCTTCTCCTATAGGTTTTCTTTGTAAAATATTTTTTTGGTGACTTGCACTCAGTTCCAGATGGAAGGTTCCAGCACAAAAGAAAGACATGTCCAAACATTTAACCAAAAGTTTGTTTGGGCTGATTATTGGGCTTCTGTCCGTTTTTGAAAAATTGATGAGCCTTTAAGGTCTTAGAGACAATTTGAACCACAAAAAAAAAAAATGTCTTAGAGATAAAAACAAAATTGTTTGGGCTGGGTTTATTTCTTTTTTTATGTTTTATTTTCCTTAATTATGTTATGTTATATGCACATATATATTTATATGGATTTAATAAATCATTTTTGGTAGGATCGATCTTACGATCCATGTTATGATCTCATGTTTTACGTTTTTGCATTCCCCTCCCGATCCTACGTAGGATCTGATTTTAGCAACCTTGCTGATATCTATGCACCTAATTTAAAATTTTCAGGCTGAGCATGGCCCTGATAGTCAGGTCGTTCTTGTGATAGCTGGAGATGGTTTGGATCTGGATGCGATACAGGAGAAACTCAGCAAGCAGTGCCAGAGTCTTCCAAGGGGAGAGTTTGCCTCTAAAGCTCTGAGCCACAGTTTTATTGTGTATGCCCGTGATATGCTTGAGGTCAGTTCTGTTGTCAAAGTTTCTTTCTTTATGCAGAGCCCACTAAAAGCGGAGCGGTGAGATGAGAAGAGTATGGGAGAGAAAGTGAAAAACAATTTCTTTGGGTTATTTTATCACTGTCAGGCTTCTGTTCTGTATTTATATACATGCACAGCAAATAGGGTTATTCCAGAACCCAATATGCCCTGCCCAACTTTCTTAACAGATTGCACTTGCGTACAGGGGCTCTCTATAAGTTTATGTTGCATTAAATGTTCAGGTTATCTCTTAATATGTTAGGATTCAATAATTTTCTTGGATAAAAATTAAGAGTTTGGTCATAAATTACTGCTTTATTTTTGAGTTTATGAAATAACAGTTTTTCACTGAAGTTCTAATTGTCCTTGAACTCGTTAAGTCTGAATTCATTGACATCTTTCATTGGATTTTCAGAAGTATAAGTTATTTTTGCATCTTTCAGGCTATCACCTTCTCAAACTTATATGCACCAGAGCATCTAATTATCAATGTTAAAGATGCTGATAAGTGGGAGAGTTTCATTGAGAATGCAGGTATCAATCTATGGATTTTCTTTTCTTGCTTTATTTTATTTATTTTATCTATGGAGTGGAGGATTGGGGATGGACCTTTGTGGCTGGTTAGTAGTAACAGATACTTTATGTCTGCAATCGCTTAGAGAATCCAATTCTTGATGGACAACATTTTTCATATCCTATATCACAATTCAGGAACTCTCCTCTCAATTGCCTCTGCAGGTTCTGTGTTTCTAGGACCGTGGACGCCCGAAAGTGTTGGCGATTATGCAAGCGGGACGAACCACGTCCTTCCTACTTACGGATATGCTAGGATGTATGGTGGTGTGTCATTGGACTCTTTCCTGAAATACATAACTGTGCAGTCTCTCACAGAGGAAGGGCTTAGAAGACTTGGACCATATGTAGCAACCATGGCTGAAGTTGAAGGTCTTGAAGCCCACAAGCGAGCGGTGACTCTAAGACTCGAGGAAATAGAATCCAGGCAGGTTCCAAGATGAGATGATGCATCCATCCATTGTTCTCTTTATTATTATCTCTTGCAAGCTGCAAGCTCTTAATTTATGCCAAGTCTTGGAGCCATTTGCTTGATAAGATATTTTTGCCCCTATATTTATGTAGCATTAATAGCTAAGCAGTTGCCATCTCAAGTCTATGTAACAGTAACTGGATTTTTGCTGTGATTGCAAATATTAGTGTCTAATTTGTTGGTCTTCTGTCCACATCCTATATGTATTGGTTGGGACATAGTTTCAATAATGTCAAGGATTTCACACTAGTATGTAGTAATAAACTATAGTCTACCTATATATTGAAAATATAAATCAATTGATGCTGCTAAGTATTAGCTTGACTTGACCAAGGCAAAGGTTTGTAGATGCTCATTGCAAATTGGAAATGGAACCTTCCAACTTGATTCTTTGCATGATCTATGTAGACTTGATTCGTTCTTACATACGGCATGTCTTGATTCATTCACTTATGACATGACTGTTTTTGCTATTCAAAATTATGCATTTTGAATAATAATAATGATAAACATTTTCACTCCTTTTTGGTATTTTTATTTTGGTTTGGTATTACCCATTCCACGTGTTCTATTTACCTATTCAACTGAACTGTGTGCTGTGCTTTCATATACAAATATTAAATGCTTGGGGTGGTATATTATTTCTAATACTTTTTGGTGCCCAATTCCCAAACATCGTATATCAAATCTAATACATATATGCGAAGATCAATTTTCAAGCGAAAGGTAGGGAGAAGGAATCTTGCATGACTTGCGAGTAATATTTTTATAATTGAATTAAATATGAAGTTGGTGAGAATACTAATTTATGGTTGGATTTATTCAATGAATTAAATTAGTGATTAAAAGAATCAAATAAAAAATTGATTGATTCAGTCTTATATATTTAACTCCTGGCCAATTTAGTCTGATTTTTAAAACATTAATATCTAAGGAAATACATAAGATGCATAAAACATGCAAACATTTCACGATGCTACGAATACAAATTTCAGTTATAGATGGAAAAAAAAAGAACAAAACAATTAATAGGCCATTTTTTGTAGAAATTTTTAGTTGCTTTTAGAGTAAGGAGAAAAAAAAACATTGCTCTCTTCTATTCCCAATTTAACACTCTAACCTTTTCATTAAAAATGTATTAAAACGGAGAAAATAACAATAACTCAAAAAATTGAAGTATCAAATTGTGAAATAGAATAGAGTGAGACTTTTTATTCCTAAATTGAGTTAATTATTACTTTAGACCCTGATATTTTCATCGTGAGTTATTTTAGTGTCTAACTTTTAAAATAAGTCATTTCAGTTGCTGACATTTATAAATGTGAATAATTTTAGTCCTCTGTTCATATTCAGTTAAATGATAACGTGTCACATTAAGTATTTAGTGATAATTTTAGTTTCTAACATTACATAAAACAAGTAATTTTAGTCCTCCTATATTGACTTAGCAAAGTTCAACGAGGCAAAGCATTGCACACTTTTAAAAAAATATTTGATATGTATAAATAAAAATTATCTATATTGAGAATTGAATTTCATGTTCTCAATTGTAATTTTATAAGAAAACAATACTGCTATATTTATCATATCCAAACAACATAATGAGTTCTAATTATTATAAAAAATAACTTTTACAACTACATCCAAATATAAAATAATTTTTTGCGTGGTTCTAATTCTACTGTTTCTGATTCTGCTCCTAACGAAGTGTATTTCTCTTAGAAGCGTAACAAAACTCATTGTGAGTCTTGGTCAAAGGAGAATGCTATATAAAGAGAAATTACAGGCTCGTCTTTCCCCCCACAAATTTGTTTATATTTATGAGGTTAGAAAATGAGAAAATGAGACACTTTCAATAGCCATCTCTCTCTCTCCCTTCCTCCCTCTCTCTCCCTCCAGTTGAATCTTGGGTGTTTACTGCTAGAAACAGTAACTAATCCTCTCATGTCATTAAGCTTTCAGATGTAGGTCTTGCTTCTGACAACAAAACCCTCTTCATATACATGATTAGGAATTGAACCCTAATTACTAGAAATTCTTGTATGCTCCTGACATATAGCACATTTAATGAGTGATCTATAAGTATGTAAAATTACTCATTTTAGGTTTTTTTTTCATACAACTCTCAAACATTACAAACTAAAATGAGTAATTGTCTATGCTTGTGAAGCATGTATTAATTAAATATGTTCCAGTAGCACACAAATTTTTTTTTGACTAAATATTTAAAAAACTCAACTAACTGCTAATTATGTTAGCCCTTGTGGTCATGAGTGCTGTGTCTTTTATAATGATATGTTCACTTCCTATAATCAGTATGTCTTTACATATGATTATTGAAAAAAACTTCAAATAAGTCAACTGGAAGATTTAATTGTATTTTTATAATTACTAAACGATTATACGAAGACAATTCTAACATGATCATGTTCACATTAAAATAAAATAATTGGTTTCAGTAACAAATTGGAAAGTTGACATTAATCAATAATTCAATATGGGCATGGGACTGAGTCCGAGTCCAAGGTCACTTGTTTAATTTTCTTAACGTTTCATTATATGTGTAACTAAAACTCGATTTGTATAATTATATATTGCAAACCTTATCAAATAATTTAGTTTTACTCAAAAGTCCTAGTAAAAATAGATTACAATCTTAGGGATTCTAACCTTTAGAGTTGTGCAAGTTAGCAAGCTTCACATTTTTTTTGAAAAAAATTGTTCTTTCATCTTTTCTTAATCAATTAATATTTATGGGTAACATTATAATTTTATCCAATCAACATTAGTTATTTTAAATTTTCTTTTATATAATTAAGATCTCTCCATTATTTTTCTCTTTCTTAAATAATGTGTAAGTGATATTAAAAGAGCAAATAATATTATCGTATGCAAATAAATCTATTTATTAATATTATATTATAATTTAGTAGATGATAAATCAGTTGAGCTAGCTAAAAATAGGAAAAATAGTCTAATATATGGAGTGAGGCCCCTAAGCCATGTTTCATAGGTTACATGTGATATATACAATTCATTCAGTAAAATATGGTTTTTTCAGTTACATACCAAAAAAAACTGGTGGAAAAATATTAAATCGAGATCCTTATATCCATTTTATGCAATTCCCAAACTAAGGAATGACATGAAAATATTTTTCTTGAGAAGAGTGTACACTTTTAATTTTTAAGTAGCTTATTTCAAGAAAAATATTCACATATCACTATTTGATTTATGAATTGGTTGAAATAGATATAACATATACTTAATACAATTTTCGTTCTGAAAAATTTCATGACCTGCATAGACACGGAAAGTCAATGCCTGCGAACCATTCAAAAGCTTTTGAGATTTTATTTTTTTTATTCCCAAAAGAATCATACATATAAGTGATGATGGTAAAGGGCTGAAGAAAATTGGATCAGCCGAGGAGAGGAGAGTATATACAAATCATTGAAGTGTGGGTCGGAGTGAAAAGAGCTAAGGTTTATGAGATTTTGAGTTTAATCTCGAAATTTACATGTATGAAAAAAAATATTATTGAAAGAGATCTCCGCTTAAACGTCTAATTGTATGTTACATAAGGAGTTTAGTCTCTCTCATTTTGCCAGGTGAGAGGATATAAAAAAGGAAAACAATAAAAGAGAGTATATATAGAGGGTCCTCACTCCTCCCTATTCTTGAGTTCCATAGGGAATATATGCATGCTATGGCAGAGGGTGCTGCAGGTGAACAACGTCCGAGAATAAAACCGGCACGTGCTCTCCTCACGTGCTTTGTGCTCGTGCACGCAGAAACAAACAGCTGCCAACCGACGAGGATTATGGCAGTAATGGAATGGAAGGGATGAGGAGGAAGGAATTGAAGAAGTGATAAAAGAAGAATGCATATTATATTTCCACTGCTGTGGTTGAGAAGCCTCTTCGAAAGGTCGTCGATGCGGCATTCAAGGAGCTTTCAAAAGTAATCACTTCGGAGGTGGAGGAGGAGGCAGACAACTCAGACGTCGATCGAGGTTGCTGCTTCTCCCCCGCCTGTTCCTTCATCACTCCTATTCTTGGATTCGCTCCACTGGCCCCTTCAATTTCATAGAAAGGGATTATGTTTCAAAGGTACAGTTTTACTCATCATTACAAATAATATAAGCGTTTAATTCTAATAACTAGTGTAACAGTCATTAACTATATATCAGATAAAAATTCATGATAGTTGAGTTTTATACTCATTACCTAAAAAGTTATCCAAACTAAATATTTTGATTGGATGACGTGTAAAACAATTTTATCCTGTAGTACATCAAAATTAAACTTATAATATAATAATGGTGGTATTATGAAATAATGAGAGTTTAATATTTTTAAGTATGAAATAATGCATGCATGATAGCGTAAATAACTTTTTTCGCTAGCTCCTTGGTCAGAAAATGAAATATTAAAACTCTTTGGTTTTAGCCCACACGAGTAATTTGACTATTTTACATGTTGAGTTAAAAAAAGCATACATCGTTATTTAATACTATATGACAATCAATAGTCTTACATAACAATATATTATTATCCTATATGTCAAATACTAATGTAAAATGGGTTATATAATGAGTTGAGTTACAATGAGTTATTAAATTAAAATTTTGATAATATAAGATTGTAATATGTCACGTAGGATTATCGTTGTAAGATTGCATAATATAACTTTTCGTTAATCTACTTAACTTCTAACATAAACAAACTAACAATAGATATTAAATCTAAACACATTTGTAAATATTTGGACTGAAAATATTTTTAGGGATCAAAATAAACGAATTCCAGAAACGAATTCTCTGAGAAGACAAGAGGAAGCCATTCCAGAAATCTTTTGAGGATAAAACGTGGGCTTGACTTTAATTTACCAGGGTTTACCATGAGCAAATTTTACTTACAGAGTATGTACAACATCATCCATTACTTTACCATGTGCTAGTTTCTGTTAACCAGAGCATTTTCATTTCCATTTTATTCATTTGGGAACAAAATATGGAGAGTGACATTCTTAGATCATCACAGAAAAAGAATTGCGGTATGTAAGCATTTCAACAATTTGGAGCAGTTCGTAAGAATTACAACAATTTTTTTTTTAAAAAGATCATCGCATGTAACATTTATATTTTGACACTTAAAGGTTTGTAATTATCTATTTTCATTGTTACTCCATTTTAATATGATTAGAGATGATTCCCGTGCATTACACTGTTTTGTTAATATTTTTAAATTTTTTTTTATAACAACATTCTTTTGAGAAGTACTTAATATTAATAAAAAATTGGATAGGATATTAATATATATTTTTATTTTTCATAACATTTTTAATACAGTGTATATGTATATTTCATCTTTTTCAATTATAAAAAATCTCACATAAGTTCACTATAAGAATTGTACAAAGCACATTCTTTATATATGAAGAATATTCTTATCATATGAGAGAAGTTTATATGTTAAGATTAATGGTCATTTAATCATATTCCATCATTTCAATATGTTGCGTATTGTAACTTACTGCCATATTATATATTATTGCACAATATTTCCTAATAAAATACACTATTAAATAATTTTTACTTAAAAATATTATAATTTGTCTACTGATTTAAAAATAAATCTAATTCATATATTTGAAAATTTTTCAGCAAATGACCTAGCTTGTAACAAATTAAATTACAAAATCTATATTATCTTGAGCTAAAAACCAATGTAATTATTTCAACTTTAACCTTATACAATTTAGATACAAAGATTAATATTATTAAATACAATTAAATAAAGTGTTACATGAAACTAGCTATTCTTTTTATGATGTTAAGTTCATTTCATTCAAATTTAACTAATATATAAATTAAAAGTGACAATTTTTTTAATAGTTTAAAGTTGCCTTTAATTTTATATTTTTTTAAGATTTTAAGCAGATTTTTCAAAATAAGAATCACAAAAATTGACGTTATCATTAGCTAACAAATTAACATAATTATTTCAATTTTAATATATATATATATATATATATATATATATATATATATATAAGTTAAAACATTATTATTATTATTATTGTGTCAATATCAAATAAGTTTTTATTTAATTATTTCAAAGAGGTTATATTTTATACATTGCTGATATATAGTTTTTTAAATTATTAATAAATTATATAACATTAATTTGTTATGAATTACAATTTATAATTACTTCAATACCACACATTATTTTCTAATAAAATGCATCACAATCTTAACGTATTAAATGATTTTAAAGTAAAACTATTTTTTCTATATAAAATAAATTTAATTTTGAAATTTATTAAAAGCTTTAAACAAATTATAACCTATCAAATTTAGAATCACAAAATCTACATTATAATGAGTTAACGGGTTGTGTATATGTATCGATACATACTTAAATTCATAAAGAGCTTTCTTTTTTGGTATTAAGCTAATGCTAATGGTTCTTATGCACGACAACCATAGTATTAGCAGTGATAGTAAATATTAATTCAGTTTATGTATGCCATTATTTGGCAGGGGAAATTCGGCTAGGATGCATTAGCGAACGCCTACACACAAATATTTCATTCATATCATAGTTGGGCTCTCAGAAAGGCCTTTTTTTCGAAGTTGCGTTACACCTCTACAACGCAGCAGTTTTATATGAAAGTCATTGAGGACGGTAAGTATAGGATATATAATTTTTTTTTCTCTTCCGATAATTAACATCCAACTCTATAAAGGAGAAAGAAAATACTCCTTAATGAAACACCAGTGTGTCAATCAGCCCATATTCGAACACCCTATCCCCACATATTCTCCTAACCACAAGACAATTTCAGAAAGGCTATGTACCCGGGCCCCGTATATTAGCAACTCACTAATTGAAAGATAATTGTTGCCATCCTCATTGCACATATATTAAAATGTGCTATACTAAATTCTTAACAAGTGAAAAACTAGCTTGGAACTTGTAATAGCGGTTGGTTGAATATGAAAGTTGAAATCATTTTGTAACTCAAATTGGTAGTGTTTTGGATGTGAAAAATTTGGAAATGACTTGATTTAAAATTCAGATGATTTGAATTGATTTTATTTAAGAGATAAATTTTATTTTAGAGTGATTAAATAAAATAGCTATAGGATTTTAATTGGTTTAGAATATTTTTATGTTTAAAATATAATAAATAGTTTTATTTTGTACTTCAAAAATTACATTGAATCAAAATAAGGTTTGAACTTAAGACCTCATATTTATTTCTCAAACCTCTCACTATTAGACCAGTCCAGTGGTTTATAATAAATAGTGTTTTGTATTTAAGTTTTGAAAGTCAAACTAATTCCCGTAAAATTTTATCAAATTTGAAGGAATATTTCAAAAACAAAGGAAATAAATCTCATGGATGTAGTTATGATGTTTATGTTTCCTTGACGTTTTGTAAAGTGATAATGAGATGCAGATTGATGCTAAGCTACATGTGTTTAATTATTCCTTTGAATAATTAGCCAAGTATTTTGGACACGTAATTGGGGAAGTTTTAAAATAATTTATTTGGCTTGTGATGGAACTATTCTTGCCGTAACGGGGGAAGTTTTCGAAATAATTTATTTAGCCACTTGACAGAACATCATCTTGGTGCAATGTATACATCTCCCGAATTCCCACATGCAACCAAATTAGATGAAGAAAATGAAGGAGAAAAAAAAGAAGATATTGAAATAATAGCATAGATCAACAATTTTGGTACTAAAGCATAGATCAACATTTAAATCAACTTATCTAAGCTTAAGAAAACAATTAACTTCACAATGGCTAATTGGTGGGAGAAAGATAATGTGTTAGAAGGAGGAATATTTCATGATTTCATCTCAGTTCCTGTGTTTTGCATTATAAAATACCATCCCCATAACAACGAAAACACATCATGCCTGAAGGATGCGAGGTATTGAATTTTGAATTCAATGTATCACCTTGCTGGTGTATATATATGGCGAGAAGCCTTTGAGTTTCAGAATATAAATCCAAGGAAAAATTAGTGATTATTCCTCGTACTAGATTTTATCTATTGCTCTATACATGAATTAAAGGAAAATGCTTCGTCAAAAGAAATTATAGGAGAATGCTATATAAAGAGAAATTACAGGCTCCACTTCGCCCTCCCAAGCAAATTTGTTTATCCAGATCAGAAAATGAGACAATTCCTACTATCAAGAATAACGTGATGTTTAAATCATCAGGTTCAATTTAACAATTACATCGTTAAATATAAGTTATATAATAAATTTAATAATGGTTCATTAAGTTATTAAATTAAATCTTACTATTTATGTAAATTTTTAAAGAGATAGAGATAAGAATTAATTATATTTATTAATATAATATTATATAATCAAAAGATAATATAAATTTTTTTAATGGTGGGAGTGTATTAAAATTAAATTCATATATTAAAGTTGAAATCATGAAATAATTGGCTCTTTTAAATGTTATATTAGCTCACCTTTGTTGACCCCTTCTTTTGGTTTATGCCGTTGACTCACTTGATCTGCATGCATATGTACAGATGGACAAAGGGGCTTCTGGTTGGCCACTGCAAGTGGGAATGAAGAAACGTGATCACCTTCTCCAAGAATATCAAGTAGTACACAAAACACGATAACTTTGACTTCAATATCGTGACTAGACGGCTATTATTCCTTCATCCCCATTCAAAATCACTTACATTTGCACTTCAACCCTCCAAGTCTTTAGTATTCAACACGCTCCAATTATATATTCAAGTGTGCTACATATAACATATCTGTGTCTCCGACTATCAAGATTTAACCATCTTACTCTCACACAGTATACCATTCTTTACATATCAGTTGCTCCGAGTATATATACAGAAGAAAGAACAAGGTTCGCGTCAAGGGTAGATAAGAAAAGAGTAGAAGAGATGAGAAGTGTGCCTATTGTATGTTCCGTACATAATAATGGCAGAGAGTACTGCTGCAGGTGAACAACATCGTCAGAGAAGGAAACTGGCACGTGGCCTCCTCGCGTGCTTTTGTTCGCCCAGAACACAACAATTGCGGTCGGCATCAGCCGACGAGGATGATGATGAGATGGAGGTGGCAGATGCAGAAGCAGCGGAGGGAACAACAAGAATGAGAAGAAGGAGGCCTTCCACGTATGTGGTTGACAAACCTCTTCGGAAGATCGCAGATGCATTCAAGGAGCTTGCAAACGTTGTCACTTCCGCCGACGACAACTCGCATGTCGACGTTGCTGCTTTCTCCCGCGCCTGCTCTTACGTCGCTGTACTTTTTGGTTGCGTCAGCTTCCACTTCAAGTTCATTGAGATGGATTATGTTACAAAGGTGAGCTAACTATACAAAAACGTTATCTAAACATTTAAGTGCAAACAGTGTCTCATCTAGAAATCTACTTAATCAATTATTGGATGAGCTGGTTAATTAAGTGGGTATTCAATGAGACACCTACACTTAACTATCAAAATAATATTAGTGATTATTTAATGACAATTGAAATTATTCTTGTTTGTAAATTTAAACGTTTAACTAACAATATAATATAATCCATGCAAAAAAAAATATAATTATTATAAAAGTTAATTTTTTTAGCTTAATTTTAATAATATTTATTAACAATATAATTTTATTTTATTATCCAATCAAAATATTCTATTTATATTATTAGATATAAAATTTTCATATTTTTATCCATCAACTTAACTTTTTTAGAGAGAATTTATGACAGTGAGGAACCTTCCAAATAAGGAATATGAAAATCAAATCATATTTCCTTATATTTTGCATATATATATATATTTGAACATTAACTCAATATTTTAAATTAATGGACATAATATACAACAAATAACTTCACTATATAAAAATTAAACTATAATCAGTGCTGCATAATTTTTTACCGGGTGGTTTCATCTAACATTCTAACTTGAGTTATATTGGTTGTAATTCAATCAGTTTTAAAATACTGGTGATTTAAAACAAACATCAACTTCCCTATATTATTCCCTTCACTTGTTTTATATGTCACATTTAATTTGGTGCCATGTGTCATGATCCAGTTAATGTTGTTCTTTTGTGATGATAATAATAGGTTAATGATCTAGCCGAGGCATCAAAGACATTCCAGACACTACAATCCATGGTTGATCAGGATGTGCAAACTAATACTGTGAGAAAACAAGGTAGCCATTCGAGGAATCTTTTGATGATAAAACGTGGACTTGATTTTCTCAGGGTACTTTTCGAGCAAATTCTACTCACAGAGTATGTACATGCCTTTCACTAGATTACCATTTCCCATGTGCTAGTTTTTCTGTGCAGTTTTATTTTATTTTGAACAAAATAAGTTGAACACATTAATTGCGAAATTCATTCTCATTTCCTTTTATTTGAAAAATTTGTTCAAAAAATTCATGAATTTATGAAATTATTATATCATCTTCTCTTAAATTTAAAAAATCATTATACTTATCTTTCCTCTATTTTATATATATATTACAATGTGTAATTTATTTGTGTTTAAGAGAGATCATGTTTATATCTAAGGGAGTTCATTGTCACTCGCCAAAGACAGATCTAAAGTTGCCCTTTTATTTTTCATAGAAAGATAGTGGAGAGGTGGTGTTGTCATGCTTTTAAGCTTTATGACACTAACGGCGGGAAACAATGATTAATGTTTGGTATGAAAATGACAAAAGGTTTGTGGAAATTGATTCCACTAACAAATTTGTAGTGTGAGTGCAAGTGGGAAAGGTGGAAAAAATGGCCCGATGGCTTTTAGTATCAATCCCTGAGTTGAAGCGGATTAAATATATCGATAACTGTTTCAATTATTAAATATTTTTTTCATATATTAAGCTAATGCTTATTAGGCACGAGAACCATAGTGTTAGTACTAAGCAGTGATAGTAAATATTAATTCAGCTATAGCATAGTTAGTTCTATGTTCATAGAATTGATTTTAAAGTAAAATGATTTATATTTAGTAGTTTTTATAGAATTAATTATGTCAAAAAATAATTTATTTTTACTTCTTCTAGAATTAATTCGAAAGGCTGAAATTGATTTTGAGATTTGAAAATCAAATATCATAATTAAGAATTGATTTTGGAGTGGCTAAATGCACATCAAAACACACTAATGTATTTCTTTTGGCAGAGGAAATTCCGTTAGGGATGCAGTTTCCAAGGCTTACACACAGATATTTCAATCACATCATGGTTGGGCTCTAAGAAAGGCCGTTTCTGCAAGGGTGCATCACATCCCTGCAAAGCAGCAGTTATATAGGAAATTAAATGAGGATGGTACGTAAAGGATACAGTTTTCATGCACATTTGTGAAAACGTGCTATTCTAAATGGACTGAAAGTTCCAAAAAAAAAAAAAGAGGGGGGTGGTTTAAATTCTATATATCGATATTGTAATATAATTTTTCACTATCATTTAATAAGATATAAAAAAAATTTAATTTTAATTTACTGAAAGTGCTTTTTTTAATTTTATTTTATATGGTTGAGTTACTCATAGTGTATACAAGAATTTTCCTCATAACAGAAAGCTGTCTAGTTTGATTTGGCACTTTTTTGTTGACAATATAAAAATTAAACTCTAACAATATCATGTAGAAATGATGTTTATAATTCCTTTCTTGATTGTCTTTTGCTCCAGAGTCCGCAGCAAGGGTCCTAATGCAAGCTTATGTAATGGCATCCCCACCCCTGCTCCAATACATCGAGAACATCTTTCTTTCAAGAGAACTGGGTATAGATTGGTGAACCCTGTACTGTGCTACGCTTAAACACATGGTAGAATGTGATACTATTGTTGATGGGGGTGCTCATTGACGTTTTCCAAAGAAATAATAAGATGCGTAATTCCTTTGAATAATTAGCCAAGTATTTTGGACTTGTATCGGTTGAGAAGTTTTCTAATTTCTACAGAAACGAATTCCTTTGGTTTGTCATAAAAACTATTCTTGACAGAACCTCATATTGTTGGTGCAGTTAGAAAATCTCCCAAATTCTCACATCCAACCGAATTTTGAGAAGACTGAAGAAATGAGGGAGAAAAAGAAAAATCGCAAAAGTTGTGGAATGATTGATATAGATCAACAATTAAATAAAAAAAAAAACTTCATAATGGCTAATTAGTAGGGAAAAAAAATGTATGGATTTCATCTCAGTTACCGTGCTTTGCAGTTTACATAATACAAAACCATTCCCAAGCAATTAAAAAAAGAAAACAAACAAACAAAAGAAAATCATGTTTGAAGAATGCGAGCTATTAAATTTTTAATTCAATACATCACTTCGTTGGTGCATGTGGCAAGAAGCCTTTTTTCCAAATACAAATCAAGGGTGAAAATGATAAAGTTTGCCCTTACTGGATTTCCCTATTACTATACATGTAAGAAGAAAGAGATCTATATATAAAGAGAAATTATTGGCTTGTCTCTTTTCTCCACAATTTTGTTTATCTTTGTATGAACTCCCACGTACCAAATTCCTATGCAGGAAAAACTTGAGTCCCTTACCCAACCAACATGCAACCACCATTTCTGGAGCATGTTGTAGCTACAGCACCTGAAGCAGCACATTTGTTTGCAAGCAAATACATAACATGGCCACAAGCGTGTAGATTCTTTACCTCAGCTGCGCAGCCATGGACTTGATAGTGTTAGAGACCTGAGAAAGCCTAATTACAAAAATTCTCTGCCTGATATGGACGTAAAACAACTATTTTGTCTTCTATGTCATCTTAAAGGGCTGACAACCCATCCTGTAATAGCGTTCTGCCTGCGAAATCTCAACTTCCTGTGTCCACCGCTTTGCAACCGATCAAGCACTGCATATGTAATTGATTCTGGTGTCAATCCTTGCTGCTTAAGTTTTGCATAAAGCTACATGAATTAAAGGAAAATGCTTCGTAAAAAGAAATTAAAGGAGAATGCTATATAAAGAAAAACAGGCTCCACTTCGCCCTCCCAAACAAATTTGTTTATCTAGATCAGAACATGAGACAATTCCTACTATCAAGAATAACGTGATGTTTAAATCATCAGGTTTAATTTAACAATTACATCGTTAAATATAAGTTATATAATAAGTGTAAGGTATTAGGGTCAGATGAAGTGTAGGAAGGTTAGAAAGTTGTTAAGAGAAACTGTAACTGAATGATATGATTGTATTGAATTAATCAATGATTACAAAGAGTTTGAGTGTTTATATACAAGCTTGGAGTAGTGTAACTTCACTAACTTCTAATGGATTTTGTTCCAGACTTATCTAACTCTCAACTAACTTGAGAGTGCTCACTATTCCTTCCAGCCCCCTTAAAGTCAAGGCTTGAGCTTCCTCAAGCTTGAATTTGGATCTGAATTGTGTAAATAAGGCAGAAGAGACTGGTTTGGTCAGATCAGGCAACTTGGGCAAGGAATGAAGCTGGCCTTGACTCTACCTTGGCAATGTGATCAGGACAAAATGCAGGTCGAGCTCAAAGTGCTTGGATTTTGAGTGTAGTCCAGGATTGGCAGCAGGAAGGATAGTTGACAAGTTATCACAATAGAGCATTGGGACCACGGAGGCTTGGTTGGTGTATTTCAGCTAGAAGGTTCCTTATCTAGAAGACATCAGCAAAAGGGCAGCAAGGCTTCTATACTCTGCTTCAGTACTTGACCTGGAAACTGCATGTTGTTTCTTAGAGGAGTAGGAAAACAAATTAGGGCCTAGATAGACATAATAGCCACTTATAGATTTTCTATCAAGATCACTCCGCAATCATTGTCATTGTAACCAGTAGTATTGAGAGTAGTAGACTTTTGAATGTAAAGACCAAATTGAGAAGTGCCATTAAGGTACCTTAGAATTCTCTTGACCACACGCCAATGAAAGTCCAAGGGATTTTGCATGAATTGACAAACATCTTGACACAATATGATAATTCAGGCCTTGTTAAGTAATGTATTGCAAACTACCTACAATAAATTGGATAAGACTAGGATCATGAAAGGGAGCTCCTTCAAAGGCTGTAAGCTTTGCTAAGGAGGGAAGGGGTGGACAGACTTTGCAGCCTTGCATTCCAGCCTTTTGCAATAGATCTTGCACATATTTTGACTGATAGCAAGGGCCCCCTCCTGTAGTATGCTTTACCTCGATTCCCAAAAAGTAGTGAAGTTCCCATATGCCTTTCAAGGCAAAGGAGTTGCTTAGTTGCTGAATTAACTCAATAATGTAGGTTGATGAACTACTAGTGATGATAATATCATCAACATAGATGAGAATGTAGGTGGTCCTGGAATTCTGTGACTTTGGTGAATAAGGAAACATCAGATTGGGTAGGCTTAAAGCCTAATCTCAACAAGGCAGTAGCTAGTTTCTAGTACTAGGCCCTTGGGGCTTACTTTAAGCCATAGAGAGCTTTAGTAAGCTTGCACACTAGACTTCCATCACCCACTTGATAGCCTTGTGTTGCTTTATGAAAACTTCTTCCTCAAGGTCACCATTTAAAAAAGCATTGTTAACATCCAACTGCCTTATGTTCCAACCTTTTGAACGCAGGGATAAAATCAGCCTTATGGAGGTAGGTTTGACTCCTGGACTAAATGTTTCAGTGAAGCCAAAACCTAGCCTTTGATTGAAGCCTTGAGCTACTAACCTAGCTTTGTATTTTGAATGGAGCCATCAAGATTAGACTTAACCCTATATAAACCCACTTGCTGCCTATGAGGTCCTATTTCAGAGGCACAACTCCCAAGTTTTATTCCTCATAAGAGCACTATACTCATCATCCATGGCTTGCTTCCAATGGGGAATTTGCAAGGCCTAGCACTAGCTGGTTCCAACCTTGGCATGGAACACCTTGGGTTTGAACACTCCATCCTCAGCCCTGGTAATCATACTATGAGTATTAGTAACAAGTCTTGGAACAATTCCTCTTATTCAGGAAGCTGAGCAACAATTCTTGAACTTCTTATGGGGGGAATGGCAGCTGGTGGAACTATTTGCTGAGCATTGGCATTGGTGGCAAGTATAGGAGTTGGAGTATAGGCCACTGAATTTGGTGAATGTGTGGCGGTAAGAGGGTTAGGTGGCTGAATAGGCTAAGTCAAGGAAGCAATAAAAGGAATTGAGGGTGTTGTAGGTGGAGTTTCAATTGCAGGAGGAGAGGGAATAAAGCTGAGACTTGAAAAATGCGGAGTTTAGGTCTTTGAATGGAAATGTAGACTCATAAAAAATAGCATGTCTATTGATGATAATTTTTCCTAGGGGTGTAAGGCACATGTATCCCTTATGTTTTGTGGCATAACCAAGGAAAACACTGGAGCATATTCTGAATTCCAGCTTATGAGCATTGTATGGTCTAGTGTGAGGAAAACAGGACATCCAAATACTCTAAAAGACTCATATATATGGTGGCAATTTGTGAAATAGTTTCTCATTGGAGAAAAATTGTAGAAGGGGAGTAGGAAGACAATTGATGAGCTGGACAACTGTTAAGAAGGCTTCCCCCAATATTTTCAGAGGCAATGAGGTTCCTCCCAACAAGGTGAGACCCATCTCTACCACATGCCTATGCTTCCTTCAGCTACACCATTTTGGGTGTATATGAGGGCAAGAAAACACTGTGAATAATTCCACTGTTCATCCAATAGCTTGGACAAGCTTCCTGTCACAACCCGAATTGGGAACATGGGCACGTGGGATCGGTTCACGTAACCTCATGACCTCTAGTTTTCTATATGCATATTTAATATTAAATCCATTTAATAAACATAATTTCCATCTCTAATAAACCTTTGGATCTTTGAAAACATATTCATCATTAATAGCATATCATAATCATTTCTAACATAGTTATCTAAAATTAGAAAACAATCATTTCTCAAACTCTAAACATATCCTTGTGACTCAAAATATATGAGTCTCTCTATACAAAGTATACATGAAAATTGGAATCATGTAATTACAAAATAATCATGATAAATCAATGCCAATCTCTATGGTTAGGACACTAGCCACGTACATAGAGCACTATATTCTAAACAAAATACCAAAAGATACTTCACTTCAAAGTGAAGCTCGCCGCCTGGAACTTTCCTGGGAATAAGGTGGATTAGAAGGACCCGTCACAGCTAACGTATCTGTAATAGAAGAAGGAGAGGAGTGAGTTTCATCAAAAACTCGAGTAGGCCCTGGCCCATAACCTCTCATGGGACAATCAAGAAACAAATATTCATATATAATCAAGACTAGTTAGTACAATATCTAAAATTATATTCATAGAAAACATCTCTAAATTCTTACTCTCTGAGAAATCATTTTCTGTACATATACATAACGCTTTTAAATCAAATATTCTCTTAAAAGCATCAATATTCTCAAAAACATAAATAACAGTCTCTACTAGAGAAACAAAATCTCTGGTTATGCACAATTCATGTGACATAACAATATCTCTAAACTCTGGGGCACCTAACTAGGTCCCATTTCTGAATTCTAGCCCTATGGACTTGGTATACCAGAGGTAACAAATTCACTAATTAACAAGGTTTTCTATAGCCAGTCTAACTCAATCAGAAATCTAAATCTTTTCTCAAAGTCTTCTATCCTAGAGTTCACAAGCTCTCATATAAAATCAATAAATTCTGAAATTCATATAATCATTACAACATCTCTAATCATTTCTCTTAAAACTCTATTGAAATCATAAAATCTTTAATATATGTATAAAATTATTTAAACATGAAAGCTCTTGAAACTCTGAAAGCTTTGGTCTCATATGACTGTAACAATTTGACTTTAGCATAATTGTGACTATGAAATCATGCCCAAGGGATCACCTCTTTGTAGGCATTCCAATTTAAGCCCACAGAATATGTATTGGCAATTGTTATGAATCATATTGAATTCCATACTTCTGAGTATCATAAAAATACTTATTTTCTCTAAAAACCCTATCATATACTTGTGCTCTACTGGAAATCATCATAATATTTCATAAATCTCTAAATATAATCATATTCATACTCTTGCTCTTTAATAAAAATCACTTTTAACAATAATGGTCCAATGAGTTTTCAGAAAAACATATATTTCATGCTTTCATTTCTAATATCATATGGCCACGTGGTAATTTCCTGAAATTAACTCTAATGATCAACATAAGGATCATAGGATCTAAATTCACGTTGAAGGGAATATGTGGGCCCAGGCTAAAACTCAAATGACACTAACAATTCCATAGAGCAATTATAACTCTAGATTAAACTCTAATAATCTCTAGGGGCTCTATCCTTATTCTAACAAAATTGGGGGAGGACCCCACTGATAACAATGAAAGAAATGATCGGTCAAATCCAAGATTATGAAGAAATAAAGACATAATCTAACGCATGTACTCACCTTGAAGCTTGGAAATGATGGATTTGAGAGAGAGAAAATTGATGAAGGAGAAGAAGGGAACGCGTTCTGAGCCCAAAACGGATTTTATAAACTTTTCCGCCTTGGGCGGTGCAATGACGTGGGCGGTTCCCTCTTCAGCTAGACCGCACTTCTCTGTCTCGGCCGGCGGTCTCCAGGAGGTTTCTCTCCGACGGCCTTTCTACCGACTGCGGTCCCATGGCGCTAGGGCGTCTACAGGAGGTTCACTTATTTACATTTCTTTTTTCCCATTAACTTTAAAACATAAATGTAAATAAGGAAATACCCCCATTTGGATTCAAATAAAATATCTAAAAAATTAAAATCCCAACAACTCATAATCCAAAATTTGGGTTTTAGTTCAAATGAATTTCAGAGATTTTCTAAACTTGTGGGCTAAAAATGAAACACTTAAAGGTTTGATAAAATTCATTAAAAATCACTCTTCAACTTATTTTCCCTCTAGGAACCATTACGGGACTTTTAATTCCAAGAATATGGTTCTATCATATAGCCCTCCAATGAGGTGTAAGATCCTCACTTAGCCAAATTAAGACCGAGTCTGAAAACTCTGAGGCTATGCAGAACCTGACTAACCTGTGTACCTGGTATCACACTTACATATTCAAGTGCATTATCACTTTGAAATGTTTTAATTTTAGCACCAAGTTGCAATTCAGCCATATGTTGAAAATGAGTAAAACTGATTTGAGTTATGATCTTGATTGCACAAGGTAAATCCAAGTATATTTAGAATAAGCATCAATGAAGTGTAGTAATAACTAGCACCATTTATTGAAGGTAAGAGGGCTAGACCCCAAATGTCAGAGTATACAAGTTCTAAGGGGGAATTTTAAGTTGTAGTTGAAAGGGTAATTAAGTTGTGAGATTTTCCCATGCAACAAGGCAGGGAGTGCTATTCAAAGTAAAAGGAATATTGTAAGCCCTAAGAACTCTAGACACAGTATTGGGCAGGGTGCTTGAGTCTTGCATGCCACAAAGAAAACTTAGAACTATCAACAGAGGAAACTAAAGCTTGAGGTGGTGAAGGAGGCCTGACATTTGGTTTGAAACCAGGCACTGTAAAGACCATTCTTAGCCAAGCCTTGAAGTAGAATCTTCTTTGAATCCTGACATTTAATGTTGCAAGTATCAGGATGGAACTCAAAGAAGCAATTGTTATCTCTAGTAAACTTAGATACACTCAACAAATTCTTAGTTATACTTGGAACATGTAGTAACTTATGCAAACTGAAATTTAGAGCACCCAAACCAGCATTAAATAAAGATTTTCCAACATGTTGAATGTGCAAACCTGAGCCATCTCCTACAATGACTTAATGCTCCTAAATAGTGATTTCTTTATAAGATTTGTTGAATGGAGTCATGTGATGTGTGGCACCCGAATAAGGGTACTAGTTGTCATCATGAATGGTTAAAGGTGTAGCAAGCATGTTGCTCATTGCAAGATTGGCTCTAGGCTTGGTACAAGCAGCTCCATAGCTTGCATCAAACCTATACTAGCAAGCAAAGGTGATATGTCAGGTTTTCCACATACCTAACATGAAGGACGCAAAGAAAACCTACCACCTCTTCCAAATCTTCCTCCTTCACAACCTGAAGTTGTTGGATCTTCCACGTGGTGGAAATCGAGGATGTGAATCATGAGGAGCTAAAACCGAGGTCAGATGTGAGCTACATTAGCATGCACAAACGTGGAATTACGCTTGAATCATTCAATATTGCTTCAACGTGATCTGAATCTTTTCCTGAACTCCAACACAAATTAGTGCATCAACCATGCTCTTGATTTCAAGAAGATAATCATTCACAGAGCTTGTTTTCTTGATGTTTCCTAGCTTATTCTTCAACTGCATTACTTTTGCCTTGATCTGTGATACAAAGTAGGTCTCTAATCGCGACCAAATTTGATGTGAGAACACACATCCAACCATTCTGGTTGTGAATGGTTTCGTCATCGAAGCAAGCAACCATGATTTGATCAACATGTCTTGTCTCTTCCACCTTTGATATTCTAATTCACGATCTATGTTCCTCGATTCTGAATCTAATGCATACATTATTGGAATACCAACGCCAATGACATGATTAAGCAAACCATGTCCTTCAATGGTAGCCTCAACTTGTTCTTTCTAGGGGAGAAAATTTTCATCTTCTAGTTTCATCATAATCGGATTGGAAAAGGTTTGCATGAGTATGGTATTTTGCGAATCTAGTGTTGCCATTGATGAATTCCTGAAGCCTGATACCATGTAAGGTATCAGGCCAGGTGAAGTGTAGGGAGGTTAGAGAGTTGTTGAGAGAAAACGGAAAGAGAACTGTAACTGCATGATATGATTGTATTGAATTAATCAATTATTGCAAAGAGTTTGAGTGTTTATATACAAGCTTGGAGTAGTGTAGCTTCACTAACTTCTAATAGATTCTTTTACAACTTATTGAACTCTCAACTAACTTGAGAGTGCTCACTATTCCTTACAATAAGTTTAATTATGGTTCATCAAGTTATTTAATTGAATCTTACTATTTATATAAATTTTTAAAACAATAAAAATAAGAATTAATTATATTTATTAATATAATATTATATAATCAAATAATAATATAAATTTTGTTTATGATGTCATTATATTAAAATTAAATTCATATATTAAAGTTGAAATCATGAAATAATTGGCTCTTTTAAATGTTATATTAGCTCACCTTTGTTGACCCCTTCTTTTGGTTTATGCTGTTGACTCACTTGACCTGCATGCATATGTACAGATCGACAAAGGGGCTTCTGGTTGGTCACTGCAAGTGGGAATGAAGAAACGTGATCGTGATCACCTTCTCCAAGAATATCAAGTAGTACACAAAACACGATAACTTTGACTTCAATCTCGTGACTAGACGGCTATTATTCCTTCATCCCCATTCAAAATCACTTATATTTGCACTTCAACCCTCCAAGTCCTTAGTATTCAACAAGCTACAATTATATATTCAAGTGTGCTACATATAACATATCTATGTCTCTGACTATCAGGATTTACCCATCTTACTGTCACAGTATACCATTCTTTACATATCAGTTGCTCCGAGTATATATACAGAAGAAAGAAGAAGGTTCGCGTTGAGGGTAGATGAGAAAAGAGTAGAAGAGATGGGAGGAGTGTGCCTATTGTATGTTCCGTACATAATGGCAGAGAGTACTGCTGCAGGTGAACAACATCGTCAGAGAAGGAAACTGGCACGTGGCCTCCTCGCGTGCTTTTGTTCGCCCAGAACACAACAATTGCGGTCGGCATCAGCCGACGAGGATGATGATGAGATGGAGGTGGCAGATGCAGAAGCAGCGGAGGGAACAACAAGAATGAGAAGAAGGAGGCCTTCCACGTATGTGGTTGACAAACCTCTTCGGAAGATCGCAGATGCATTCAAGGAGCTTGCAAACGTTGTCACTTCCGCCGACGACAACTCGCATGTCGACGTTGCTGCTTTCTCCCGCGCCTGCTCTTACGTCGCTGTACTTTTTGGTTGCGTCAGCTTCCACTTCAAGTTCATTGAGATGGATTATGTTACAAAGGTGAGCTAACTATACAAAAACGTTATCTAAACATTTAAGTGCAGCAGGTGTCCATCTAGCAACACTTAATCAATTATTGGATGACCTGGTTGAGTAAGTGAATATATATCCACACTTAAATATTAAAATAATATTGATAATTATTTAATGACAATTGAAATTATTCTTGTTTGTAAATTTAACGTTTAACTAACAATATAATATAATACATGTAAAAAAATAATATAATTATTATAAAAGTTAATAATTTTAGTTTAATTTTAATATATTTATTAACAATATAATTTTATTTTATTATTCAATCAAAATATTCTATTTATATTATTAGATATGTCTTAATCTATCAACTTAACCTTTTTAGAGAGAAATTTATGGCACTAAGTAACCTTCCAAATAAGGAGTATGAAAATCAATCATATTTCCTTATATTTTGCATATATATATATATTTGAACATTAACTCAATATTTTAAATCAATGGACATAATATACAACAAATAAATTGAGTAGATAAAAATTAAACTATAATCAGTGCTGCATAATTTTTTACCGCGGTGGGTCCATCTAACATTCTAACTTGAGTTATATTGGTTGTAATTCAATCAGTTTTAAAATACTGGTGATTTAAAACAAACATCAACTTCCCTATATTATTCCCTTCACTTATTTTATATGTCACATTTAATTTGGTGCCATGTGTCATGATCCAGTTAATGTTGTTCTTTTGTGATGATAATAATAGGTTAATGATCTAGCCGAGGCATCAAAGACATTCCAGAGACTACAATCCATGGTTGATCAGGATGTGCAAAATAGTACTGTGAGAAAACAAGGTAGCCATTCGAGGAATCTTTTGATGATAAAACGTGGACTTGATTTTCTCAGGGTACTTTTCGAGCAAATTCTACTCACAGAGTATGTACATGCCCCTTCACTAGATTACCATTTCCCATGTGCTAGTTTTTCTGTGCAGTTTTATTTTATTTTGAACAAAATACGTTGAACATATTAATTGCGAAATTCATTCTCATTTCTTTTTATTCGAAAAATTTGTTTAAAAAATTCATAAATTTATGAAATTATTATATTATCTTCTCTTAAATTTAAAAAATCATTACAATCAAAGACAGATCTAAAGTTGCCTTTTTATTTTTTATAGAAAGATAGTGGAGAGGTGGTGTTGTCATGCTTTTAAGCTTTATGACACTAACGGTGGGAAACAATGATTAATGTTTGGTATGAAAATGACAAAAGGTTGTGGAAATTGATTCCTCTAACAAATTTGTAGTGTGAGTGCAAGTGGGAAAGGTGGAAAAAATGGCCCGATGGCTTTTAGTATCAATCCCTGAGTTGAAGCGGATAAAATATATCGATAACTGTTTCAATTATTAAATATTTTATTTTCATATATTAAGCTAATGATTATTAGGCACGAGAACCATAGTGTTAGTACTAAGCAGTGATAGTAAATATTAATTCAGCTATAGCTTAGTTAGTTCTATGTTGATAGAATTAATTTTAAAGTAAAGTGATTTATATTTAGTAGTTTTTTAGAATTAATTCTGTCAGAAAATAATTCATTTTTACTTCTTCTAGAATTAATTCTAAAGGCTGAAATTGATTTTGAGATTTGAAAATCAAATATCATAATAAAGAATTGATTTTGGAGTGGCTAAATGCACGTCCAAACACACTAATGTATTTCTTTTGGCAGAGGAAATTCCGTTAGGGATGCAGTTTCCAAGGCTTACACACAGATATTTCAGTCACATCATGGTTGGGCTCTAAGAAAGGCCGTTTCTGCAAGGGTGCATCACATCCCTGCAAAGCATCAGTTATATAGGAAATTAAATGAGGATGGTACGTATAGGATACAGTTTTCATGCGCATTTGTGAAAACGTGCTATTCTAAATGGACTGAAAGTTCCAAAAAAAAAAGAGGGGTGGGGGTGGTTTAAATTCTATGTATCGATGTTGTAATATAATTTTTCACTATCATTTAATAAGATATAAAAAAAATTAATTTTTATCCAATGAAAGTGCTTTTTTTTTTATTTTATATGGTTGAGTTACTCATAGTGTATACAAGAATTTTCCTCATAACAGAAAGCTATCTAGTTTGATTTGGCACTTTTTTGTTGACAGTAGAAAAATTAAACTCTAACAATATCATGTAGAAATGATGTTTATAATTCCTTTCTTGATTGTCTTTTGCTCCAGAGTCCGCAGCAAGGGTCCTGATGCAAGCTTATGTAATGGCATCCCCACCCCTGCTCCAATACATCGAGAACATCTTTCTTTCAAGAGAACTGGGTATAGATTGGTGAACCTTGTACTGTGCTACGCTTATACACATGGTAGAATGTGATACTATTGTTGATGGGGGTGCTCATTGACGTTTTCCAAAGAAATAATAAGATGCGTAATTCCTTTGAATAATTAGCCAAGTATTTTGGACTTGTATCGGTTGAGAAGTTTTCTAATTTCTACAGAAACGAATTCCTTTGGTTTGTCATAAAAACCATTCTTGACAGAAACTCATTGTCGGTGTAGTGAGAAAATCTCCCAAATACTCACATCCAGCCGAATTCTGAGAAGACTGAAGAAATGAGGAGAAAAAGAAAAATTGCAAAAGTTGTGGAATTAATGATTGATATAGATCAACAATTAAATACAAGAAAAAAAAAACAACTTCATAATGGCTAATTAGCAGGGAAAAAAAATGTATGTATTTCATCTCTGTTACCGTGCTTTGCAGTTTACATAATACAAAACCATCCCCAAGCAATTAAAAGAAAAAAAAAACAAACAAACAAAAGAAAATCATGCTTGAAGAATGCGAACTATTAAATTTTTAATTCAATACATCACTTCGTTGGTGCATGTGGCAAGAAGCCTTTTTTCCAAATACAAATCAAGGGTGAAAATGATCAAGTTTGCCCTTACTGGATTTCCTATTACTACACATGTAAGAAGAAAGAGATCCATATATAAAGAGAAATTATTGGCTTGTCTCTTTTCTCCACAATTTTGTTTATCTTTGTATGAACTCCCACGTACCAAATTCCTATGCAGGAAAAACTTGAATCCCTTACCCAACCAACATGCAATCACCATTTCTGGAGCATGTTGTAGCTACAGCACCTGAAGCAGCACATTTGTTTGCAAGCAAATACATAACATGGCCACAAGCGTGTAGATTCTTTACCTCAGCTGCGCAGCTATGGACTTGATAGTGTTAGAGACCTGAGAAAGCCTAATTACAAAAATTCTCTGCCTGATATGGACGTAAAACAACTATTTTGTCTTCTATGTCATCTTAAAGGGCTGACAACCCATCCTGTAATAGCGTTCTGCCTGCGAAATCTCAACTTCCTGTGTCCACCGCTTTGCAACCGATCAAGCACTGCATATGTAATTGATTCTGGTGTCAATCCTTGCTGCTTAAGTTTTGCATAAAGCTACATGAATTAGAGGAAAATGCTTCGTAAACAGAAATTAAAGGAGAATGCTATATAAAGAGAAATTACAGGCTCCACTTCGCCCTCCCAAACAAATTTGTTTATCTAGATCAGAACATGAGACAATTCCTACTATCAAGAATAACGTGATGTTTAAATCATCAGGTTTAATTTAACAATTACATCGTTAAATATAAGTTACATAATAAGTGTAAGGTATTAGGGTCAGGATGAAGTGTAGGGAGGTTAGAGAGTTGTTAAGAGAAACTGTAACTGAATGATATGATTGTATTGAATTAATCAATGATTACAAAGAGTTTGAGTGTTTATATACAAGCTTGGAGTAGTGTAACTTCACTAACTTCTAATGGATTTTGTTACAACTTATCTAACTCTCAACTAACTTGAGAGTGCTCACTATTCCTTACAGCCCCCTTTAAAGTCAAGGCTTGAGCTTCCTCAAGCTTGAATTTGGATCTGAATTGTGTAAATAAGGCAGAAGAGACATTTTGAGTCAGATATGGCAACTTGGGCGGAGCGGGAATATGGCTGGCCTTGTTCTCCTTTGGCAATGTGATCAGGGCAAAATGCAGGTCAACTCAAAGTGCTTGGATTTTGAGTGTAGTCCAGGATTGGCAGCAAGAAGGATAGTTGACAAGTTATCACAATAGAGCATGGGACCAAGAACTGGTTGGTGTATTTCAGCTAGAAGGTTCCTTATCTAGAAGACATCAGCAAAAAGGGCAGCAAGGCTTCTATACTCTGCTTCAGTACTTGACCTGGAAACTGCATGTTGTTTCTTAAGAGGAGTAGGAAAACAAATTAGGGCCTAGATAGACATAATAGCCACTTATAGATTTTCTATCATCAAGATCACTACCGCAATCACTGTCATTGTAACCAGTAGTATTGAGAGTAGTAGACTTTTGAATGTAAAGACCAAATTGAGAAGTGCCATTAAGGTACCTTAGAATTCTCTTGACCACACGCCAATGAAAGTCCAAGGGATTTTGCATGAATTGACAAACCCTGACACAATATGATAATTCAGGCCTTGTTATAGTAATGTATTGCAAACTACCTACAATAAATTAGGTAGAGACTAGGATCATGAAAGGGAGCTCCTTCAAAGGCTGTAAGCTTTGCTAAGGAGGGAAGAGGGTTGGACAAGCTTTCCAGCCTTGCATTCCGCCTTTTGCAATAGATCTTGCACATATTTTGACTAGAATAGCAAAGGGCCCCCTCCTGTCATATGCTTTACCTCGATTCCCAAAAAGTAGTGAAGTTCCCATATGCCTTTCAAGGCAAAGGAGTTGCTTAGTTGAATTAACTCAATAATGTAGGTTGATGAACTACTAGTGATGATAATATCATCAACATAGATGAGAATGTAGGTGGTGCCTGGAATCTGACTTTGGTGAATAAGGAAACATCAGAATCGGTAGGCTTAAAGCCTAATCTCAACAAGGCAGTAGCTAGTTTCTAGTACCAGGCCCTTGGGGCTTACTTTAAGCCATAGAGAGCTTTAGTAAGCTTGCACACTAGACTTCCATCACCCACTTGATAGCCTTGTGGTTGCTTTATGAAAACTTCTTCCTCAAGGTCACCATTTAAAAAGGCATTGTTAACATCCAACTGCCTTATGTTCCAACCTTTTGACAAGCTGGGATAAAATGGGCCTTATGGAGGTAGGTTTGACTCCTGGACTAAATGTTCAAGTGAAGCCAAAACCTAGCCTTTGATTGAAGCCTTGAGCTACTAACCTAGCTTTGTATTTTTGAATGGAGCCATCAAGATTAGACTTAACCCTATATAAACCCACTTGCTGCCTATGGGTCCTCTTCAGGGAGAGGCACCAACTCCCAAGTTTTATTCCTCATAGCACTATACTCATCATCCATGGCTTGCTTCCAATGGGGAATTTGCAAGGCCTGTTTAGCACTCAGCTGGTTCCAACCTTGGCATGGAACACCTTGGGTTTGAACACTCCATCCTTAGCCCTGGTAATCATACTATGAGTATTAGTGACAGTGTCTGGAACAATTCCTCTTCTTGCAGGAAGCTGACAACAAATTCTGAACTTCTTATGGGGGAATGGCAAGCTGGTGGAACTATTTGCTGACATTGGAATTGGTGGCAAGTATAGGAGTTGGAGTATAGGCCACTGAATTTGGTGAATGTGTGAGGTAAGAGGGTTAGGTGGTGAATAGGCTGAGTCAAGGAAGCAATAAAAGGAATTGAGGGTGTTGTAGGTGGAGTTTCAATCAGAGGAGGGGAATTGAGGCTAAGACTTGAAAAATGCGGAGTTTAGGTCTTTGAATGGAAATGTAGACTCATAAAAAATAGCATGTCTATTGATGATAATTTTTCCTAGGGGTGTAAGGCACATGTATCCCTTATGTTTTGTGGCATAACCAAGGAAAACACTCGGAGCATATCTGAATTCCAGCTTATGAGCATTGTATGGTCTAGTGTGAGGAAACACAGACATCCAAATACTAAAAGACTCATATATATGGTGGCAATTTGTGAAATAGTTTCTCATTGGAGAAGAAAATTGTAGAAGGGGAGTAGGAAGACAATTGATAAGCTGGACAACTGTTAGAGGCTTCCCCAATATTTCAGAGGCAATGAGGTTGCTCCCAACAAGGTGAGACCCATCTCTACCACATGCCTATGCTTCCTTCAGCTACACCATTTTGCTGGTGTATATGAGGGCAAGAAAACTCTGAATAATTCCTGTTCCTCCAATAGCTTGGACAAGCTTCCTGTCACGAACCAAAATTGGGAACATGGGCACGTGGGGAATCCATCTCCACGTAAGTCTCATGACCTCTAGAGTCTTTCTATATGCATATTTAATATTAAATCCATTTAATAAACATAATTTCCATCTCTAATAAACCTTTGGATCTTTGAAAACATATTCATCATTAATAGCATATCATAATCATTTCTAACATAGTTATGAAATTAGAAAACAATCATTTCTCAAACTTGAACATATCCTTGTGACTCAAAATATATGAGTCTCTCTATACAAAGTATACATGAAAATTGGAATCATGTAATTACAAAATAATCATGATAAATCAATGCCAATCTATTTCTATGGTTCGGACATACCAATCACGTACACTGGAGCACTATATTTCTAAACAAAATACCAAAAGATACTTCGCTTCAAAGTGAAGCTCGCCAACTGGAACTTCTCCTCCTGGGAATAAGGTGGATTAGAAGGACAGATAAGCTAACGTATCTGTAATAGAAGAAGGGAGAGGGTGAGTTTCATCAAAAACTTGAGTGAGTAGGCCCTCACCATAACCCTCTCATGGGACAATCAAGAAACAAATATTCATATATAATCATCAGACTAGTTACTACAATATCTCTGAAATTATATTCATAGAAAACATCTCTAAATTCTTACTCTATGAGAAATCATTTTCTACATATACATAACGCTTTTAAATCAAATATTCTCTTAAAAGCATCAATATTCTGAAAACATAAATAACAGTACTCTACTAGAGAAACAAAATCTCTGGTTATGCACAATTCATGTGACATAACAATATCTCTGAACTCTGGGGCACCTAACTAGGTCCTATTTCTGATTTGTGGCCCTATGGCCGACTTGTATACCAAGGTTAACGGAATTAACTGGGTAACACACATGTTTCTATAGCCATGTCTAACTCAATCAGAAATCTAAATCTTTTCTCAAAGTCTTCTATCCTAGAGTTCACAAGCTCTAGTATATAAAATCAATAAATTCTGAAATTCATATAATCATTACAACATCTCTAATCATTTCTCTTAAAACTCTATTCTTGAAATCATAAAATCTTTAATATATGTATAAAATTATTTAAACATGAAAGCTCTTGAAACTCTAAAGCTTTGGTCTCATATGACTGTAACAATCTGACTTTAGCATAACTGTGACTATGAAATCATGCCCAGGGATCACCTCTTTGTAGGCATTCCGTTTCAAGCCCAGAATATGTATATGGCAATTGTTATGAATCATATTGAATTCCATACTTCTAGTATCATAAAAATACTTATTTTCTCTAAAAACCCTATCATATACTTGTGCTCTACTCTGAAAATCATCATAATATTTCATAAATCTCTAAATATAATCATATTCATACTCTTGCTCTTTAATAAAAATCACTTTTAACAATAATGGTCCCATGAGTTTCAGAAAAACATATATTTCATGCTTTCATTTCTAATATCATATGGCCACGTCATAATTTCCTGAAATTAACTCTAATGATCAACATAAGGATCATAGGATCTGAACCCACTCACCTTTGAAGGGAGTATGTGGGCCCCACCAACTGGAGAACTGGAATGACACTAACAGTCCATAGAGCAATTATAACTCTAGATTAAACTCTAATAATCTCTAGGGGGCTATCCTTATTCTAACAAAATTGGGAGACCCCACTTGATAACAATGAAAGAAATGATCGGTCCAAATCCAAGATTATGAAGAAATAAAGACATAATCTAACAGCATGTACTCACCTTGAAACTTGGAAATGATGGATTTGAGAGAGAAGAAAATTGATGAAGGAGAAGAAGGAACGCGTTCTGAGAAAACACAGATTTTATAAACTTTTACCGCCTGGGCGGTGCAATGACCGCCTGGGCGGTTCTCTCTTTCCAGCTGGGCTGCACTCTCTCTTTGGCCGCTGGGCGGTCTCCAGGAGGTTTCTCTAGGACGGCCTTTCCTGACCGCCCGGGCGGTCTGGGCTCAGGGGTCTAGGAGGTTCACTTATTTACATTTCTTTTTACTTCCCATTAACTTTAAAACATAAATGTAAATAAGGAAATACCCCCATTTGGATTCAAATAAAATATCTAAAAAATTAAAATCCCAACAACTTCAGAATCCAAAATTTGGGTTTTAGTTCAAATCAGAGAATTTCAAGATTTCTAAACTTGTGGGCTAAAAATGAAACACTTAAAGGTTTGATAAAATTCATTAAAAATCACTCTTCAACTTATTTTCCTCTAGGAACCATTACGGGACTTTTAATTCCAAGAATATGGTTCTATCATATAGCCCTCCAATGAGGTGTAGGATCCTCACTTAGCCAAATTAACCAAGAGTCTCGGAAACTCTTGAGGCTATAGAAACCTCCTGGCTGTGTACCTCGGGTATCACACTTACATATTCAAGTGCATTATCACTTTGAAATGTTTTAATTTTAGCACCAAGTTGCAATTCAGCCATATGTTGAAAATGAGTAAAACTGATTTGAGTTATGATCTTGATTGCACAAGGTAAATCCAAGTATATTTAGAATAAGCATCAATGAAGTGTAGTAATAACTAGCACCATTTATTGAAGGTAAGAGGGCTAGACCCCAAATGTCAGAGTATACAAGTTCTAAGGGGGAATTTAAGTTGTAGTTGAAAGGGTAATTAAGTTGTGAGATTTTCCCATGCAACAAGGGACAGGGAGTGCTATTCAAAGTAAAAGGAATATTGTAAGCCCTAAGAACTCTAGACACAGGTATTGGCAGGGTGCCTGAGTCTTGCATGCCACAAAGAAAACTTAGAACTATCAACAGAGGAAACTAAAGCTTGAGGTGGTGAAGGAGGCCTGACATTTGGTTTGAAACCAGGAAACACTAAAGACCATTCTTAGCCAAGCCTTGAAGTAGAATCTTCTTTGAATCCTGACATTTAATGTTGCAAGTATCAGGATGGAACTCAAAGAAGCAATTGTTATCTCTAGTAAACTTAGATACACTCAACAAATTCTTAGTTATACTTGGAACATGTAGTAACTTATGCAAACCGAAATTTCGAGCACCCAAACCAGCATTAAATAAAGATTTTCCAACATGTTGAATGTGCAAACCTGAGCCATCTCCTACAATGACTTAATCTGCTCCTGAATAGGGTGATTTCTTTATAAGATTTGTTGAATCTGAGTCATGTGATGTGTGGCACCCGAATCAGGGTACTAGTTGTCATCATGAATGGTTAAAGGTGTAGCAAGCATGTTGCTCATTGCAAGATTGGCTCTAGGCTTGGTATCAGCTCCATAGCTTGCATCAAACCTATACCAGCAAGCAAAGGTGATATGTCCAGGTTTTCCACATACCTAACATGAAGGACGCAAAGAAAACCTACGACCTCTTCCAAATCTTCCTCCTTCACAACCTCTGAAGTTGTTGGATCTTCCACCGTGGTGGAATCGAGGATGTGAATCATGAGGCTGAAACCGAGGCTAAGTGTGAGCTACATTAGCATGCACAAACGTGGAATTACGCTTGAATCATTCAATATTGCTTCAACGTGATCTGAATCTTTATCCTGAACTCCAACACAAATTAGTGCATCAACCATGCTCTTGATTTCAAGAAGATAATCATTCACAGAGCTTGTTTTCTTGATGTTTCCTAGCTTATTCTTCAACTGCATTACTTTTGCTTTGATCTGTGATGCAAAGTAGGTCTCTAATCGCGACCAAATTTGATGTGAGAACACACATCCAACCATTCTGGTTGTGAATGGTTTCGTCATCGAAGCAAGCAACCATGATTTGATCAACATGTCTTGTCTCTTCCACCTTTGATATTCTAGATTCACGATCTATGTTCCTCGATCTGAATCTAATGCATACATTCCTGGAATACCAACGCCAATGACATGATTAAGCAAATCATGTCCTTCAATGGTAGCCTCAACTTGTTCTTTCTAGGGGAGAAAATTTTCATCTTCTAGTTTCATCATAATCGGATTGGAAAAGGTTTGCATGAGTATGGTATTTTGCGAATCTAGTGTTGCCATTGATGAATTCCTGAAGCCTGATACCATGTAAGGTATAAGGGCTAGGATGAAGTGTAGGGAGGTTAGAGAGTTGTTGAGAGAAACGGAAAGAGAAATTGTAATTGCATGATATGATTGTATTGAATTAATCAATTATTGCAAAGAGTTTGAGTGTTTAAATACAAGCTTAGAGTAGTGTAGCTTCACTAACTTCTAATAGATTCTTTTACAGACTTATCGAACTCTCAACTAACTTGAGAGTGCTCACTATTCCTTACAATAAGTTTAATTATGGTTCATCAAGTTATTTAATTGAATCTTACTATTTATATAAATTTTTAAAGCAATAAAAATAAGAGTTAATTATATTTATTAATATAATATTATATAATCAAATAATAATATAAATTTTTTTTATGATGTCATTATATTAAAATTAAATTCATATATTAAAGTTGAAATCATGAAATAATTGGCTCTTTTAAATGTTATATTAGCTCACCTTTGTTGACCCCTTCTTTTGGTTTATGCTGTTGACTCACTTGACCTGCATGCATATGTACAGATCGACAAAGGGGCTTCTGGTTGGTCACTGCAAGTGGGAATGAAGAAACGTGATCGTGATCACCTTCTCCAAGAATATCAAGTAGTACACAAAACACGATAACTTTGACTTCAATCTCGTGACTAGACGGCTATTATTCCTTCATCCCCATTCAAAATCACTTATATTTGCACTTCAACCCTCCAAGTCCTTAGTATTCAACAAGCTACAATTATATATTCAAGTGTGCTACATATAACATATCTATGTCTCTGACTATCAGGATTTACCCATCTTACTGTCACAGTATACCATTCTTTACATATCAGTTGCTCCGAGTATATATACAGAAGAAAGAAGAAGGTTCGCGTTGAGGGTAGATGAGAAAAGAGTAGAAGAGATCGGAGGAGTGTGCCTATTGTATGTTCCGTACATAATGGCAGAGAGTACTGCTGCAGGTGAACAACATCGTCAGAGAAGGAAACTGGCACGTGGCCTCCTCGCGTGCTTTTGTTCGCCCAGAACACAACAATTGCGGTCGGCATCAGCCGACGAGGATGATGATGAGATGGAGGTGGCAGATGCAGAAGCAGCGGAGGGAACAACAAGAATGAGAAGAAGGAGGCCTTCCACGTATGTGGTTGACAAACCTCTTCGGAAGATCGCAGATGCATTCAAGGAGCTTGCAAACGTTGTCACTTCCGCCGACGACAACTCGCATGTCGACGTTGCTGCTTTCTCCCGCGCCTGCTCTTACGTCGCTGTCCTTTTTGGTTGCGTCGGCTTCCAGTTCAAGTTCATTGAGATGGATTATGTTACAAAGGTGAGCCAATTATACAAAAAGGTTATCTTAACATTTAAGTGCTAGGGTGACTCATTTAAACACCACTTTATTCACTGTTGGATGAGCTGGTTGAACAAGTGGGTATCAAATGAGACACTTATACTTGAATATCAAAATAATATTGATGATTATTTAATGACAATTGAAATTATTCTTGTTTGTAAATTTAAACGTTTAACTAATAATATAATCTATGTAAAAAAATAATATAACTATTATAGAAGTTAATATTTTTTCTTAATTTTAATGTATTAAAAATATAATTTTATTTTATTATCTAATCAAAACATTCTATTTATATTGTTAGATATAAAATTTCCATTTTTTTATCCATTAAATTTTTTTAGAGATATAATTTATGACACAAGGAACCTTTCAAATAAGGGATATGAAAATCAATCATATTTCCTTATATTTTGCATATATGTATTTTTTAAGAGTCAATTTGAACATTAACTCAATATTTTAAATTACTGTACATAATATACAACAAATAACTTCAGTATATAAAAATTAAACTATAATCAGTGCTGCATAATTTTTTACCGCGGTGGGTCCATCTAACATTCTAGCTTGAGTTATATTGGCTGTAATTCAATCAGTTTTAAAATACTGGTGATTTAAAACAAACATCAACTTCCCTATATTATTCCCGTCACTTGTTTTATATATGTCACATTTAATTTCGTGCCATGTGTCATGATCCAGTTAATGTTGTTCTTTTGTGATGATAATAATAGGTTAATGATCTAGCCGAGGCATCAAAGACATTCCAGAGACTACAATCCATGGTTGATCAGGATGTGCAAACTAATACTGTGAGAAAACAAGGTAGCCATTCGAGGAATCTTTTGAAGATAAAACGTGGACTTGATTTTCTCAGGGTACTTTTCGAGCAAATTCTACTCACAGAGTATGTACATTCCCTTCACTAGATTACCATTTCCCATGTGCTAGTTTTTCTGTGCAGTTTTATTTTATTTTGAAGAAAATAAGTTGAACACATTGCGAATTCATTCTCATTCCCTTTTATTTAAAAAATTTATTCAAAAATTTCATAAATTTATAAAATTATTATATCATCTTCTCTTAAATTTATAAAATCATTACACTTATCTTCCCTCTATTATATATTACAATGTGTAATTTGTTTCGTTTAAGAGAGATCATGTTTGTGTCCAAAGGAGGTCATTGTCACTCACCAAAAATAGATCTAAAGTTGCCCTTTTATTTTTTATAGAAAGATAGTGGAGAGGTGGTGTTGTCATGCTTTTAAGCTTTATGACACTAATGGTGGGAAACAATGATTAGTGTTTGGTATGAAAATGACAAAAGGTTGTGGAAATTGATTCCACAAACAAATTTGTAGTGTGAATGCAAGTGGGGAAGGTGGAAAAAATGGCCCGATGGCTTTTAGTCTCAATCCCTGAGTTGAGGCGGATTAAATATATCGACAACTGTTTCAATTAATAAATAATTTTTTTCATATATTAAGCTAATGCTTCTTAGGCACGAGAACTATAGTGTTAGCACTTAGCAGTGATACGATAGTAAATATTAATTCAGCCGTCTTTGGTTCTGTATTTATAGAATTGATTCTAAGTATAATTGATTTTAAAGTAAAATAATTTATATTTAGTAGTTTCTTTAGAATTAATTCTACCAAAAAGTAATACATTTGTACTTCTCCTATAATTAATTTTAGAGACTAGAATTGATTGAAATTAGAAAATCAAATATCATAATAAATAAATGAGCAAAATTAATTCAAGGCATGTATAATTGATTTTGGAGTGGCTAAATGCACATCCAAACACACTAATGTATTTCTTTTGGCAGAGGAAATTCCGTTAGGGATGCAGTTTCGAAGGCTTACACACAGATATTTCAATCACATCATGGTTGGGCTCTAAGAAAGGCCGTTTCTGCAAGGGTGCATCACATCCCTACAAAGCAGCAGTTATATAGGAAACTCAATGAGGATGGTACGTATAGGATACAGTTTTCATGCACATTTGTGAAAACGTGCTGTTCTAAATGGATTGAAAGTTAAAAAAAAAAAGGGTTTAAATTTTATCTACTGATATTGAAATATAATTTTTCACTATCATTTAATAAGATACAAAAAAATAGATTAATTTTTATACACTGAAAGTGTTTTTTTTAATTATTTTATGTGGCTGAGAAACACCTCAAGTAAGAAAAGCATTTACTCCATAGTGTATACAAGAATTTCCCTCACAACAGATGGCTATCTAGTTTGATCTAGCACTTTCTTGTTGACAGTATAAAAATTAAACTCTAACAATATCATGTAGAAATGAATGTTTATAATTCCTTTCTTGAATGTCTTTTGCTCCAGAGTCCGCAGCAAGGGTCCTGATGCAAGCTTATGTAATGGCATCCCCACCCCTGCTCCAATACATCGAGAACATCTTTCTTTCAAGAGAACTGGGTATAGATTGGTGAACCTTGTACTGTGCTACGCTTATACACATGGTAGAATGTGATACTATTGTTGATGGGGGTGCTCATCGACGTTTTCCAAAGAAATAATAAGATGCGTAATTCCTTTGAATAATTAGCCAAGTGTTTTGGACTTGTATCAGTTGAGAAGTTTTCTAATTTCTATAACGAATTCCTTTGGTTTGTCATAAAAACCATTCTTGACAGAAACTCATTGTCGGTGTAGTGAGAAAATCTCCCAAATACTCACATCCAGCCGAATTCTGAGAAGACTGAAGAAATGAGGGAGAAAAAGAAAAATTGCAAAAGTTGTGGAATGATTGATATAGATCAACAATTAAATCAAATTATCTAAGTTATGACCCAAAAAAGGAAGAAAAACAACCAACTTCATAATGGCTAATTAGCAGGAAAAAAAATTTATGTATGTATTTCATCTCAGTTACCATGCTTTGCAGTTTACATAATACAAAACCATCCCCAAGCAATAAAAACAAAAAACAAAACCAAAAAACCAAAAAACAAAAGAAAATCATGCTTGAAGGATGCGAGCTATTTAATTTTTGATTCAATACAACACTTCGTTGGTGCATGTGGCAAGAAGCCTTTTTCAAATACAAATCAAGGGTGAAAATGATCAAGTTTGCCCTTACTGGATTTCCCTATTACTATACATGTAAGAAGAAAGAGATCTATATATAAAGAGAAATTATTGGCTTGTCTCCTTTCTCCACAATTTTATCTATCTTTGTATGAACTCCCACGTACCGAATCCCAATGCAGGAAAAACTTGAGTCCCTTACCCAACCAACATGCAACCACCATTTCTGGAGCATGTTGTAGCTACTGCACCTGAAGCAGCACATTTGGTTGCAAGCAAATTCATCACATGGCCACAAGCGTGTAGATTCTTTACCTCAGCTACGCAGCTATGGACTTGGTAGTGTTAGAGACCTGAGAAAGCCTAGTTACAAAAATTCTCTGCCTGAGATATGGACGTAAAACAACTATTTTACCGTCTATGTCATCTTAAAGGGCTGACAACCCATCCTGTAATTGGGTTCTGCCTGCGAAATCTCAACTTCCCGTGTCCACCGCTTTGCAACCGATCAAGCACTGCATATGTAATTGAATCTGGTGTCAATCCTTGCTGCTTAAGTTTTGCATAAAGGTCCACTGCCTCAGCAGTTCTCCCAGACCTTTCAAGACAGTCAAGTAAAATATTATATGTGACTAAATTAGGAGAGCATTCTTCAGCAAGCATCTCATCAAACAACCTACACGCCATCTCAACTTTATCGGTCTTGCCAAAGCATTCAATAAGGGTACTATAGGTCACAACATCAGGATTTAGTCCTTTCTCCTGCATCTCTTTAAATCTCATGTGAGCTTCATCAACATCCCCATTCTTTCCAAGGCAATTGATCAAACAGTTATAGGAAACAACATCCGGCTTGCACATGCTATTCTCTAGTTCTTCAAAAATTTTAACAGCAACTTCGATTTCCCAGCCCTACCAAAGCTGGAAATCAGAATATTGTAAGTAAATATGTCTGGTGGAGGGCCATCTTGTTTCATCTTTTCATAAAGATCATGAATATGTGATATTTGCTTCAACCTGCCCAGAGCAGTGAATACTGTATTATACATGATAGTATCAGTGGTTATACCCTTTTCATGAATCTTATTCAGAAGGTCTATAGCTTCTGTTGTTTTACCGGCACTGCATAAACTTTCCAAAATGGACATGTAAGCGTCTCTATCACCCTTGTCATGGAAGTTCCACATGTTGCAAAATAGCCTATGTGCTTCACTAGCATAACCCAATTTGCTTAAAGTCCTTACAAAATATGCATATATCTTCTTATTCATATAATTCTTTGATAACTCCACAATATTGTCAAGCTTACTAAGCTGCCCTTGGGCAACCAGAACATTCAAAAGCACACTGTATGTAAATTCATTAGGCTGACAATCATTCTCCACCATCTTCGAGAAGAGTAGGATGACCTTGTCAACCATCCGGCCCTTGGCAAGTGCCTCAATCATGGTATTATAAGCAATCAAATTCAGTGTGAAACCCTTTTCTAAAATTGCCTGAAAAAGTGCCAGTGACTCATCGGTCTTACCAGATTTCCCGCTCATTCTGATCATAATGGTGTATGTAACCACGTCAGGCTCGCAATGCCTCCGCTTCATGTCCTCAAAAACTTTATATGCTTTATCCACCTGCCAAAATATTGCACATATTCAATAACTGATAATTGGGATTAGTGGAGGTAACAACACAATGTAACGTGTACTCTTCAAAAATAATTCACAACACTTGTAGAACATGACTATTTGTTCATCAAACCCATCCAGACATATCTCTCTTGAATCTAACAGGCCAACATAGGCACAAAGAATTTCAGACAAACAAAAACTTTATAATTCAAAAACAAAAAAGTATATTGAAGTGCCATTGCCAATTACCTTAATTTGTACCTTAGACTCCGTCTCCAGTGAAATCCCCATCCAACCCAACTAACTGAGCTACACTCTTACACCCAACTGGTACTAAATAACTAAACTATATCCAAAAGGGTATTTGTATTAACCTGCTGCATAATCCAAATCATCACAAAAAATCTGAAAAACTCCAGAAAACAAACCTAGGAAAACTCTACCCAAATCCCCACCAAGCCACACTCTTACACCAGAACGCCCAACAAGCACCAAATAATTGAATTTTAGGCTAAATATCCAATTTTAGTCCCTTGGAAATATACCAAAGATAAACTAGTCCCTCAGGATTTGAAAGTCCTGTATAAGTCCCTCACAATTCAAAAAACAGAACAAAACTAGTATAAGACTTCTAAATTCTGAGGGATCGATTTGTCCCTACATATATTTTTGAGGGACCAAAATCCATGTTTGTTTCTGTGAGCTTCATAATCCAAATTCCAAACCACATTGCACAAGTCAGAACAAAAAAAAAAAACCGCGAACCTTTTCATCTTTAGCCAAAGCATCCAAGAGCATGTTATAACCGAAAATATCCAATTTATAACCGCGCCGTAGCATCTCCAAATACACATCAAAAGCCTTAGCTGAATCACGGGACCTCAAATACGCCTGAAGCAAGCACTTATAAGTATAAGCATTGAGCCTCAAATCCCACTTCTTCACCAACCCAACACACATCTCGAGATCCTGGCCGTTACCGAAGAACCCAATGAGTATGTTAACGGTGGAGATTGATCCTCTGATGCCGAAGCGATCCATGTCGCGGAGGAGGTCGCGCGCCTTGTCGAAGCGGTCAGAGGAGGTGGACTTGGAGAGGATGAGGAGGAGGCGGTTGTAGGTGAAGGACTCGTGGCGGAAATTGTGGGAAAGTGAGGGGCAAAAGTGGAAGAACCTCCAGGCGAGGGAAGGGCTTTTGAGGGCTTTGAGGATCTCGGAGGCTTCGAGAGGGGTGAGAGGGGAGAGGGAGTGGGAGTGGATGTAGTCGGAGAGGTCGGAGAATGGGTCGTCGAAGGAGGGGGTTTTGGGGGAGGGTTTGTGGTGGTTGTGGGAGAGGAGGATTTGGGTGGCTTTGCAGATGAGGTGGCGGCGGGGAAGGAGGTAGCCGCGGGTGTCGGAGGGGAGGGGAGGAGGTGGGGTTACCTCGGCGGCGATGGAGCGGCCCGTTGGGGAGGTGAAGGTGATCTTGGCGGTGTACTTTGTGCCCAAGTGGCGGCGCGTCGAGTGAAGGGAGTGGAGCTGGTTTGGCTTCATGAGTGGCACTTGGAATGGGTTTGAAAGGATTAAGGTAAGGGGGAAGCTAAATGGGATAATGGTTAGAAGAGAATGCTTGACCCCTTTTAGGAATGTAGAAATTTTGTATGGAATCAATGCACAATTTGAAATACCTTTTGCATTTAATTTACAAGTTTAATTTGTACCACTGATATTGTATCATCCAATTACATATAAGTGAAAAACTATTAAATTTCATATCCACTACCTTAAAAATCAGGTAAATAAAATAATTTAATTAAATAAGAATCTATAGAAATTAAATTCTTAATTTATATACAGGTAAAATATTTTTACATGGAAATTCAACCCTATAATGTTCTAAACCGAAAATCGAACCAAAAAAGAGAAATTTATCCCATCAACTGATGAAATTTGAGAGAGAATCGTTGTCTGAAAATTTTAAGTGGATGAAATTTTAACAATTCACCTTTACACACTCACGGTAAAGCTAATGAAATCCATAAATAAACGAAGATTTCATAAATAAAGTTGATAAATCTCAATTATGAATGCGAATAAAAATAAGATATTAAAATTGTACCACGCAAGATCTTCCTCCTGCTGTGCTCTTGCGTTCGAGGAATGTGTTCGTGGTTTCGAAACAAGAAGGCCAGGGAGAAACAACTCTGAAATTTTATTATTTTACAGTATCATAACTGAAAATTATTTCAATAAAAAGTTCAAAATGTCAACCACAGGGTACACGTTATTGTAAATGGCTGGAACAATCACAACTATCCAAGTTGCATGTCCATGCTTCACATTTAAACACCCTTTGCTGTGATAATCCCCGATTCCGAAGACCGAAATCCTGATTGAACTAGCAACCAATACCTGATACTATGAATATTAATTGGCTACACTGATCCATGAAACACCAGTAACTAACGCCTTAACAACAACAATAATGTAATCATGCACACGGAATGGAGGCATCTAGAAAAAACCCCCAAACACAAGGTTCAATGGCAGGCCGGTCCTCCTTGGTAGGGTTGAAAGGATTTGTCGTGGTTTGCATCCATGACTAATCAAGCTTGACATTAGAATAGAGAAGTGTGTCCCTTGTGAGAGGCATATTCAACAGGTAATGAATCTGCCAACAAACAATTAAATTAGTAAATATTTATGGAAATACAGCATATCTCAACATCAACTATCTACCATAGCATCGTTAGTGACGGATCTTAAAAGACCTATATAAGCAATTAAGATTATCCAACTGACACACTCCTATCCACGTGCTAAAGGCTAATTGATCAGCCACTTCTATGGAAAATAATCTTGCAGCTAAATTCCTGGATTCCTTTGGGTGCGCCTTTGCCCTTCTAGGACACATGCCACTAGTACCCTAACTATCTTATTGGAGTGGCATATCCTTACTAATTCTAATACTTGAATTCATTGTCCAGAAAAAATAATCTTTCAAATCATACTACAAGAAACCAACACTACAATTTCAGCCCCAAATTAGAGTTCAAATGGTTGCTAAGAAATCCTAATTGCTTGCTACAATGAAAAGAGGAGAACAATGAATGGCTAAAAGGGAGAAAACAGAAATTGAATACTCTTCCCAGAAGTGTCTTCCAACATTTAGCTAGATCTTAATGACATTTTCTCTGACAATATAGAAAAGCTGTTTCTTTTCAAATTCCAATTTTTTTTTTAATCCAATTTCCATTACTAGTGTAATTATTTCACATAAAACTTACCCCTATAAGAGTTGAAATGAGCAAAATTATTCCTGTTACCCAAGCAAGGGTTCTCCTAACTAGCAACACTTCTGCCACCACTGTGGCATTTGCTGGTTCTGTTTCTTCCAACCATCGGCCAGTAATGTGAGGAGTATAGATCACATCAAACGTCTTGCCTAACTCTTGAGAAGTGGCCGTATGATAGGAGATAACTCCAACAATTTGACCTGCTCAATCATTGATTATTCAGACCAAAATAAAATTAACATCTGAAGAACAAAAGGTCAGCTAATAGTTTGATACAGTCATTCAACTAGATTTTATTCTAAAGCAAATCAGTACAAATAGAATTGCAATGCTACACTTTAAAATCAAATAGCAATATCTAAGCACTAAGCCTGAAAAAATTGACCTTTGTATGCTTCTTGCAGTGAACCAAATATCTTTGTCACAGTTGCAACAAGTAATTCAGCTCCGTGCTCAACAACACTCTCAGTTTCATATTGCTCTTCCAAAACCTGCACCATGTCAGTCAATAAGACGATTTAATTCCGTGTATATAACAAAACATAGTGCAGGTAAACATGAGCAAAAAGATGTATTGGACTGATACAAAACTTTAACGTTAACAAAGTTGATGCTTTTCACTAAGGATATCATCTCCTAGCCCATTATTTTTCTTTTGGTCAGAGCCCATTAATTTGTGTTGGGATCAGCTATGCTCTTAGCCTCTCTATTGTGCTATGTCAAGTGGTCAACTGTTGTTTTTAAGGGAGTGGCCATCTTTTGAGATCTGGAGGGATTGGGCAGCGCTGCAAATTCCATACTTTGCTCTTTCACTTTGGTTTTGTTTTAGTTTTTTTCTTGCCTCTTTTTTTCCAGCTCCAAAGGATAACATATATTCACCTCTGTTGCAATAAATTCATTTTAATAATACTTCTTTTGTCTTTGTAAAAGAAAATGAAAGTAAAACAAACAATAACAAAATATGGAGAACGAAAAATATGCTGGAAGGTTGTCAAATCCAGCTTCAGAAATGGAACTCCTTTGAAACATACATGCAGGCCACTCCGCTAATGAAATTGTTATGTTAAATATGCTTTCAAGACTATAAAGAAACATATGCCACATTACTGTGTCAAACAACACTTCGATTCAATATGGATTCAATAAATGCAGCAACAAAACTTTTGAAAAAAGGGTAAAGAAGAATAAAAAAAGGATGGAGGAAGGACATTGCATGAAGCACCTTAATGCCATTGAAGCATCCTATTAACAACTCAGCTGGACGTTGTGTAGTCTGCAATAAATATTCATGCTTTTGAATTGCCCTTTTCACATTACGAATGAGAGACAGAAGACCAACAATGAACTCCCTTTCTGGTTTCTGCAAACACAAACATGTAAACCTCCCAATCAGTCCCAATAAATATACATACAAGTAGTAAAGTACATCCTAAAAATATTCCTAATACCTTTGACAAATGGAGATTCACTGAGGCACCATTTGCCAATGGAATAGTCAACACTCCATTTAATTGCTCCAGGGCATCCGGAGCATATGATCCATCCATCAAAGATGACTAAGAAAACAAACAACAAAGTCATTTTCACATATAATATGAAAGTAAAATTTTATGAAAATTGAAAATAGCACAATGACATGCATAACATGAATCAAAAACTGACAAAATCACTAATTTCTGTGTCGGTGCAGCCTTCAAATTGCTCATCCAAAGAAACCACAGAAACATCATATTCATCTGCATGAATCAAACAACTAAGGAATAAGAACAGCCACTCGCAAAACATTATCATCAAATCCTATTGGTAGTACCTGTCACATTTTCTTTGTATTCTGTTTTTCACACTAATGAGCATTACAAAATCTCTCACCTGGAAGGTGAATGTCAACTTTATCTGAACCAAGAAAGCTTGTCCCCCAAAACGACTTGCTGAACATAGCATTATCTTGGGCAATTTTTTGAATACCTAAATTCATAATACATTATTATTATTTTTATGAAAAGGAGAGGACATTATACAAGGAAAAGCTCCTATAAAATGAGTCTTTTTCCAAATTGAGCAAGTAAGCATGTATCTACCCTTACATTATTTAGTTGGTTAAGATTACAATGTGGATAACCTTTTACTTTCTCACTTTTAGAAACAAACTCACTTTAAAGGAGCTTTTTTCTATTATAGAATCAATCAAGCTTAAAGCCAAAGCCAGAGACCATTAACTCCAATAACTTCCAGCAAAAAGACAGCACGAGGCCTATTGAATGGATTGGGAATGAGGACCTCATTCAACTGCAGATAGAGATAGAATTATCACCAATCAAATCTATAATAAAAACAAGATGTAACATAAATAATGCAGTGAAAACTGAACATCACTACTGATTTGAAGGACCTTGGATGAGCTAGAAGCTGAAAGGGAGGAAGGAGGTGCAAAACCAAGCAAGACTGACACAGCAGCACCAACTTCCTGAGGCAACATTGAAGAATGCTGCAAAGTGAAAATAATACAACCCAGTGAGATTATTATTATTGATTTCAACAATTACAACACAGTGCGGTTATCTCATAAGGAAGACTAAGGGGAACATGAAAGGATGAAGATGATGAGAAAGTTTAACCTTAATTCAATAAAATTAATCAATTCTAAAATGACAAAAAGTGAATAGAAAATTATAATTTAAGCTTACACTAATCTAAATTAAAAAAAAAAAAGAGTCCTTCATTCCTTCTCAAAATACCATTTAAAAAATTCACCTATGATTTTATATGTAGTTTTACAATTTTGTCTTAACTTTATTCAGCTCATTCTTATCAACAGAACAAGAAAAGAAAACACATTCTACTTCCTTGTTTGCATTACCTATGTTTTCATTCTCACCATTTTCTCCAAAACAAAGGATGTGTTCTCTCAATGTAGACTTACAAGATAATAACGATAAAGTAACACTAAACAACAATATAACAACAACAACAAAGCCTTGTCCCACTATGTGGGATTGGCTACATGGATCAAATGGCGCCATAGTACTCTATCATATATAGTATTTATGTTTAAACACCATTAACATTTAAATCTCTTCTAATTCTTACCGCTATAGTATTCCTAGGCTTTCCTTCACCTTTATTTATAGGTCTAACCTTCATCTGATCCACTCTCCTCACTAGGGCCCCTAAGGTCTCCTTCATACATATCCAAACCACCTAAGGTGAAATTCTACCATCTTTTCTAAAATAAGCAATACCCCAACAATCTCTCTAATGCACTCATTCCTAATTCTATCATATCTAATGTGATCACTCCTCATCCATAATTTTATGTTAACTTTTTACCGTTCAACATTCAATTCTATACAACAATGTTTGTCGTCTAATCGCGTAGTAAAATTTACGCTTAAACTTTAGCAGTACCACTAAACAACAATACACTGAAGAAAAAAAAATGAAAGAAAAGTTCTGTAAACGTAGCTGTTGGTGTATGTGAGTCCCCTTTGTGGTTATTTTGTAATAGTAAATTTCTCCTCTTGTTTTAGTCTATACAAAGATGCAAATACTTTGTCTATAGATATGATTCACGATAAAAACACTATGACATTGTTTGATTCAAGCAGGCAACCCCACCTAATGGGTAAAGACTAGGTTGTTTATGTTCAAGTTTATGCGAAAAAATTTGGCTTTTAGGAAAAGTAAAATGGTCACCAAGTAGGAGGAACCTTTTTTATGGTAATAAATATTTCTCAATGGTGGACAAGCACCACTACTACTGCACATCTGAGTTCACCAGAATTTGAGAAATTTGATCAATGAAAGGTTTTCTGCAGAATGTTCTCTCCACTCTTCTCCCATGCTGTTCTTTCAATTTTACCTTCTTGTTTTCCAGAATTCTACCAAAGTATCTGCTCATTTCTTTCTGGAAACTGCTATGTCAGCACATCCCTTCTAGCCTCTGAATTTACACAGTTTATATTTTCTTTGGTTGAAAAATTTACACAGTTTGCAAGCTACCATTAAATGCCCACTGTCAAAAGCCCAAAAACAAATTCCGACTCCAGCTCTTGTTCTGTAAATTTCACAGACCCATCAACCAAGCCACCTGAGCAGGAGAAGCACTCCACTAGCCTACCTTATTACCTTTAATACCACCAATCCAAAATTCAATCTCTTCTGCTATCAGAAATTAACAATGAAACTCCAGAACTCTTAATGCTCAATTGCCTCCAAAACTCAGTAATCACAAGTAAAAAACCATGGGCAATACTCTGATAATCCTAATATTCTGATAACCCCTTCCTATTTCGCAGAAGGGTTAGTTTCACTGATAAAGAACCAATTAATATACGTAACAAACTTGAAGGGCTGAAAAAATGATGCAATTCAGTTCAGTGTTACTTGATTCACACATCAGGTTTCAAAAATTGAATTTTACTATCGCACCTCAACGGCTTTGACAAACGCAAATTCAAACAAATAACTGAAATTCGCATTGATCTACAAGAGAAGAACCTCAACCTCATCGTTGGACGATCTATCGCGAAGGAATTGGTGATTGGAGCCATCGATGAAGAAAACTGAACCAGAAGCCTCACCCTGTAGCACAAAACAACAGAATCAAATCAAATTAAAGGAAAACGAAAAACTGTTAAGATCAAAACCGCCATCATATGCATGAGGGATCGACCAATCGAAAAGAGCGAAGAGAGAGAAACGAACCCTAGCCAGAGGAGAGAAGAGAGAGAAGGTAACGAGGAGGGTCCAAATGATGGAAACGCTAAACTCCATCGTAGAGAGAAGAGAGAGAGAGATCTGGAGCGGTTCTACTTCAGCTAACGTGCTTTGTTATTTTTCTTTGCATAATTCAATCGCGTTTTCTGAAGAAGATGCTCCTTCGGGCTTTTTTAATTGGGCCGAATGATTGTATTGAAGGCCCAGTAGGTACAAAAAGGGGAGTACTGTACGACCATGACATTGATGGGCCTACGCGAAAGGATAGGCCTGGAATAGAAGGGCTAAGATCCAGCCATTAGGAGCTATGAAGAAGACATCACCAAAAACCAAAAAAGAACCAAAAAAAAAAAGAACAAGAAACATAATAAAAGGAAGCTACGAAGATTTAAAATATATATATATATAATATTTCTGACCAAAAAAATTATTTAAATTTTTTTTTTAGATCCAACCAATCATTTACAGTCAGATCATTAAGATTATTTAACTTTTAGGCTTATATATTCTTTTGGTCCTTGAAAAATGAACAAGTTTTGGTTTTAGTTTCTAAAAATATATTTTTAATTTTGGTTCAAACATTTTCAAAACAATAATGGTTTTATGCCCTATAATTAATTTGTCTATGTTAAACTACCTAACTCATTTATGTCCTATAAATGATTATGATGTGTCATGTACCACTGGTGGCTACCATACAAGATTCAATAACATGTTTTTTTATGTTAGTCGAACAACATTCAATAGAAATATATTAATCATATGAATTAAAACTAAACAATTTTAGAAATATTTGAACCAAAACCAAAATATTTTTTTACAATGACCAAAATAAAAACTTGTTTATTTTTCAGAGACGAAAATATAGTTAACCCTAACTTTTATTATATCTAGCTTAAAAATCGTATGAATAATAAGATATGATATGTGCATGGGAGACTCACAATGGTGCATTTGCACTGCACCCTGAGTCCCTACAAGTTGAAGGTTCGATCCCTTTGTAGTTGCGATGAATGCCTTCCTCCCCAAGCTGAAAAGAAGGAAGATATATATGATAGGTTGAGGACATATCAAATTTAATTTTCTTTTTAATTAATATAGATACATATATGAAAATTAATGAAATAAGTTCCTAAAGTCAACTGAAAAAATTAAATTTATTTCTTTTCGCATTTTAAATATACTTTTTTCAATGCATAAAACGTTATATAATTATCTTGATTCAACTTTTTTAAATCTTAGTAATAGTTTTTAAATTTAATATTAATGTATACTTAAGACTCAATGATATATATGCCATCATTAATTAATTCGTTTCTGCATTTAATAAAAGTAGTTGGCAATTTGATATCGTTAATTACTTACCAAGGCAATTTTTCACTAATATAATTTTTGCTATATATTTTACTAATATAATTTACTACCTTTAGTCCCAAATAAGTGTGTCAATTTTTTTAATTTTACTTTGTTCAAACTAAGTGTCTTTTTGAAAAATTTAGGTAATATTAATTTTTTCCTGTTAGTGCCCCTATTAAATGAAGGAGAGAAATCAATTGGGGAGAGAAAGTATAGAATAAGCAAATAAAAATAAGGGTAATTTTGTACAATTAGTAAAATTTGTCTAAAATCAAGATTTTCAATCATTTTCTTATTCATGTGTCTAATTAAAACTGGCACTTATTTGAAATCAGAGGTAGTATTACTAACCTTTTCTCTCTAGCTTAATTACTTCATTGGTTCTATAATTAATATTAGTCATTTTGGACAAAATAGCTCATTGAAAAGTCAATTACCTTTTAATGAATCAATTTATCCAAAATGACTAATATAATGAAACAGAGGTAGTAATTAATAATTTGATAACTTGTTTTTACTCATGTAATTAATAATTAGACTAAATACTTGTTTTAATTCCTCATAAGTTATAAATATATTGGAAATAAATTAGTTCATTGAAATTTAAAAGTCTCATAATGGTTTCTCATAATTCAAAAAATAGATAAATTGGGTCCCTCCGTCTTAAATTGTGAGGGATTGATATGTGACTTTCAAATCATAAAGGACTAATTTATTCTCCAATACATTTTTGAAGGATAAAGGTCATATTATAGTTCATGAGGTTGTGCCCGTGTGTCACTTTGGTCCTCTATGAGTCAAGATAGTCACTAATTTAATTTTCATTAATATATTTTTACATTTTTGCTAACATGTCATGGTAACTACGTATTGATGATAGACAACATCATATCCCATTTTTATTTTAGAGATGACATGGCTGAATAATAGGAAAAAAATTGGCAGCATATGCCAGATATATTTATAATTATATTTTATTTATATGTAAAATCCATCTTATAGTTTTCAATTATGCTTATCTTCACATGATTTAATTAGTAAACACCAAATAAGATGTTAACATATCACTGCCATATTAATTAATGTGAAATATTAACAAAATTGTGAGGATGCGTTAATGAAAAGAGGATCAATGACTAATATTATCCACATTTTACAATTTCATATACTAAAAATTCGATTTCTAAATTTTGGAATCAAAATAACTCATGTATATAATTTCAAGGATTAAGTTAGCATTTACTCGTGGGTATATGGTCCAATAATTAATAATTATATAACATCATTTAATTATATTTTAGTCTTGACAAATAATAATTATAATTAACATTTAATATCATTAATTGTTGGTCCAGGTAACTTTAGTAAGTATTAGCATATATTAACATGAGTAGTTTATTGCATTTACTACTTTATAATGATAAAACCGTTCTTGCCCTTTCAAAATTTGCATGCATTTAACAGCGTCAATCAACAATAGTACCCTAGTGTGTGAGCATAAATACTTTTAAATATAATAATTAAATGAAACTATAAAACTATATAGGGTTCATGACCGGTTTATCTGCTAATCCAGGATGACCTAAAACTTATTGAGTTAGATTTAGGTCCTCAAATTTGACCCGATACATTTTTATAATTGGATTTGGGTTACGCTTTAGGTTAGTTTACCCTACCCAAAATCAAATAATTTTTTTATAGTTATATTTTTATAATAATTAGTAATAAATTATAAGATTTTATTATTTAATTAGTACATTTTAAATAACTTGATCAAATGGTTTGTTTTGGAATATGCATGCAATATATATATCTTGAATTTGTTTATCACTTGTAAAATTTTATAACTTAATAATGTCAAAGTCATTTTGTTTAAAAGTTAGCTTGACCTGGTCATTAATTAGGTTATTGTGGAGTCAAGTTTGGATTCTAAAAATGACTAATCTAAAAATCAGATCAGATTATAGTTTGATCAAACTCGATTCCAACCCGTCCTTTATACATCCTACAACACATCAATATTAATCTAATTTCTCTTTTAAGTGTTAAAACAAAAATGTATAGGGGTATTTGCAACAATATAATTAACCTGATTGTTGAACACTTTTTCCATTTGACTGTTTATCCTAGATATAGTACATAAAATACCAGTAGTAATATATAGGTTATTTTGATATTGCCGATCAGTGTACCACTAATATGTCTCGTCCTATGTCTGAGATCTTAAAAGGCAAGCATATGCTAAACCTAAAAATTAAAGCAAGCAGTTTACTAATATTTTATACATAAAAAAAATGCTCAAGTTTAAAGCAGTATTTATTCATTGATTTTAAAATTAAAACTGGTCAAGGTCATACTTCTGTCCAGCGAGGAGCACAACAAGGCTCTACATGCAATGTCAGTTATCTTATCTGTCGTAACAAGTAAATTTGAAAATTTGAACCTTTTATTTTTGGTTTTGGGAGGGTAATAAATTTTCATTGTTGTGCATGCTTCTCCTTCCACTCCAACCGTATCCCAAAACTTCACCCCACCACCTGCAGTTTAATGAAACATGAAACCAGAAACCAGAAACCTATACACCGTTTCAATTTCCATAGTCAAATTTCTGTGGGTTTTGTTTTACAAACTTGTTTTTTCCTTCCACTCCTCATCCTTAACATGCACTCACTCTCCAGAATTGTCCATATCTGCTTTTGTAATGTTGGGTAGTAATGAAACCTGGAAAAGCATCGGTTACATGAATTGATTTAAATAAACTATTCATAAAATATGTATTTTTCCCTCATAATATCTCACTTCCATAATTATTTTTTTCCCTGCCTTGTTGGGGCACTCAGCTGTTACTTTGTTGATGAAGGGTGTGGCCCTTATGAGAGAACAATATATCAAAACATTTACAATATTAACCATCACACACACAACAATCCAAAGGGAAAAATCCTTGTGATTATTACTTTCACTATGTGGGGTTTTGCCTATTGTGGTAATATTGGAGTATTGTGAAGGGTAGTAGTCTCTTTTGAGCTAGCTAAATCTGAGGTGTCGTCAAACGGGCTAATTAATATATAAAAATGCTCTAAGAATTCACTATAGTCTCAGACATCGAAAGAGGGAAGAGGGAAAAAGTAATAGAAAAATAAAAAAGGCCCTAGTCTTTGTAGGGGAATTGGAAATTATGGATGTGGATGTGGATGTGGTGCTTGGAGCTGCTGCTGCTGGTGGCTCTGGTGGTGATGATCAACGAGACAATCAGAATCCACAAGATCAAGAAAGAAGATCGTGCATAATTCGTCATTCTCCCGATCAAACATCTAGACTTGAAGAGTAAGAGGATGACCACCCATTTGCTTAAATTGTTAAGAATTTCTTAGACTTTTCATACGTAACATTTTTTTTTGTTTTGTAAATTTTGATTTTGCTATGTTTTTGAACACTGATCTTGCTTCATGGGTGAAGGATATACATGAAAAGGGCTGGCTTTGTGTCTATCCACAGACGAGCAGACAGCGAGATTGACAATTGATGCTCTTTAATTTGTAAAATTTTATGTTATATTATATTATAGTATATTTTCTTTTATGTGTATATTTATAATGAATGTATGTATAAGGCATATCATAAACCTTTTCGATTTTTGTTCATGTTCAATGGATTTCTGTGCATTTTAGGATGTATGAATAATTTCTACCAGTTTTCAGTGTAAAATATTGCTCTCGCTTTTGGGTAGATCTATTTGATGACATGGGTTTTTCCGTGTTTAATGCATGCTTTTAAGAAAACTTTTATTGTTTTTCCGTTGGTCGACTTCTTTTCAATTGATCTTTGAATATAGGATGATTAATGTTAATTTAATTTATATTAAGTTCTAACAATTTGTAGGCTGAAAGTCTCCACTTCTATATATCGCTTTAAATTAATTTTTTTACATTTTTGTTAAACTGTTTTTTTGGGGTATGAACTGCCCTAATCCTTTAATATTGAATGATATATATTACAATTTACTTCAATTAAATAATTCAGTCAAAAAATTATCCTAATTTATTAAAAGTTCTTCCATCACATTGTTATTTGAACCCTAACCTTTAATTGGGCTTTGTGCTCCTTCCTGGTCAATAATCTTGCTTGTTATGCCTCGGGGTTGTGCAGGAATCTTTTAAGCTCACTCTAGAAGTGAAAAGATTGTATTCTCTTCGATTAAAAAAAAAGTGTTAACGTTAGGGTGATACGCATTGTATTAAATATGTTTTTTATTCCTAATTAATAAATAAATTTTGATTTTGCTTCTTAAATTTGTTTTAGTGCAAATACTTTTAGAATTAGCCTAGTTTCAGTATCTATTATTAGTCTACCTACTATATTAAATGCCGAGCTAATCAAGGGAAGATCATATTATCCAATTCGATATGATAGTTAGTAATCTTATGTAACATTTCATAATCATATTTGTTAAGAAACTTGAATAATAATCTATTAGATGACCAACTCAATAACATATTTTACCCAACCCAATAACTCATTTTATTATAAAATATTGATCCACAAATTATGATATGTCACATAAAATTATTGTCTGCTGTGCAAAACCCAATGACGTATTATTTTGTTAATCAGCTCTATATCTAACATAGATAGACTAATAGTAGGAACTAAATAAAATAGTTTTAGAAAATTTGAATCGAAACCAAATTAACAAATGTTTTAAATAGGGATTGCAATCAAAATTCATTTATTTTTGTGGCCGAAAAAATATTTAAGACTTAGAAAATTTTATATATATAGTCTAAACATCATAGGTCTATTCTCAACCCCGCACTTGTTTATGCCTTCGTACTTGCACAACCATACATGTGGCCTTCAAGATATCTCGTTTATATTGCTTCATTTTGGTAATAATGTCACTGTATATATCTATGACATATCTGGACATGTATTTATTGCATCCATACATATATACTTTAACTTAATTGGGATCTTTTTATTTTTGAAACAAAGGTTATTCAAGCAGAACCCACATCCAGATGAAGTTCAAAGGCGTGCAATAGCCCAGGAGCTTGGGCTTGAGCCGAAACAAATCAAGTTCTGGTTCCAGAACAAGAGGACACAAAAAGGTGATATGTAGATTTTTTTTCTTTGATTAAGTACTTGGTCATATTCTAGGCCAAAATTCTTTTACCCAAGTTTTACCAGCTAAGTGACAATACTGATCACATGATGAATATTATTTTACGTGTTTCATATTTGTCATACATATGATGATTAAGGCTCGAACTGAGCGAGAAGATAACGATGCACTTCGCGCTGAGAATGCAAGGATGAAGAAGGAGAACCTCGCATTGCAGGAGACACTGAAGAATATGCCATGCCCAGCTTGTGGGGGTCCATCTGTTGTGGATGTAGACCAGGCACATTGTCTCCAACAACTCACGCTTGAAAACAAGCGCCTTAGAGATCAGGTAGTTTCTTAATTCACAAGTACTTTGATTCATTTTTTTTTCTTCTTCTTCTTTTAATTTGATCGTGGACTTGAATGCTGATCTAATTAAGAGAAGAAATAATAATTAAAAAAAAACTAAAAGTGACACTATGTTTTAGAAAAATTCTTACATAGATACATGTAAGTTTGGACAGGCTCATGTAAAAGTTGGCATTTTCATATATGAGATGATTGTATCTTGAATAAAGCTAATAAAACTCATTCTTTGTTATGAATGTCTCTAAATTTCAGTTGTTAAACTTGTGCATGTATGATGTTCGAGAAAAAAAAGATTAAATTGTGAATCTATATGTTTCACATATTCTTTAACAATTTAGCTTTATGAATTATTACTGTTTTCACTTTAATTATGTTTTTCATACAATCATTTATATGTTTGAAATATGAATAAAACAGAACATACATTACTCTTTTTTCTTAATCTGAAAACATTATTCATATATCCCATCAATGTGAACCATATATTTGATTTATTTTTATCTTTTTGACAATTGGCTACAATGATTCATACTTATTCATGAGTTGGTTTTTCAGCTTGAGAAGTTGTCTAAACTTCTTTCAAGGTACGTGGAGAACCCAATGTCAGAGCCAGAGTTGCGACTAGGTCCTCCTTCCTTAGGAAATTCCTATGAATATGATGGCTCACTAGCAGATCGTCTAAACTCAGTGGTGAAAAGTGCTTCTAGGACTCTAGGTTTGAGTTTAGGAAGTTCCTCATCTTCAAGTGATGGGATTCCACCGCCCAGAATATCATCAGCAAAGAACAAGAGAGCAGAAATTCATAGGACACTAATGTACCAGGCTGTAAAAGATTCTAAGGAAGAATGGCTTGCACTCCTGCGCCTCAATGGGCCCTTGTGGGTCAAGTCTCCAACTAATAGAAAGAGATTAGTTCTTCACCCTTTAAGCTATGACAAGATGTTTGCTAGGGCTAATCACTTCACAACCCCGACAGCTCGGGTGGAATCATCAAAGGATTCACGAATAGTGAGAGTCGATGCCATGCAACTGGTTAACATGATTTTAGATACGGTTAGTACCCTCACTTTTAATTTCCCTGTTTTAGCACTCTCACATTTAACATGATTTTAGAAATTTCTCACATCTTGCATTTAAAAAATTCTTTTTTTTCAATAATCGATGATAGGGAAATTTTTTTTTTCGGTTATTGAAAAAATAAGAAATTTTTTATGCGCAAAAAGTGAGAAATTTCTTACTATCTTTTATTTATAGCTTTGACAAATCTGCATTGTGGATTATCTTAATTATTTCTTTAATAATTCAATATCATATTTTGTTTAAACACCACAACACTAAATCGTGTCGTGTAATATGATTGAAACATGGCAAGAGACACTTCTTAATCTATGCATATAAGAATTTCTCTTTGAAAATTATATATGTAATATACTGAAATAAGGGTATGGTTGTCATCTTTGCAGGAGACTTGGGCTAATGTTTTCTCAACAATTGTTTCAAAAGCGCTCACACTCGAAGTGCTTGAGAATGGTATGCATGACAGCCGACATGGGGCTTTGCAGTTGGTATGTACTTTTGTGCAACCCTTGGTTATGATGATCCAAATTGGTAACAAGTCAAGTCATTTTTTCTTCTTCTTCTTCTTCTTCTTCTTCTTCTTTTGTAGATGTATGAAGAGATGCACATTCTTTCACCTCTAGTGCAACCTCGTGAATTCTTTTCCTTCGCTATTGCCAACATGTTGAAGCAAATGTATGGGTGATAGGAGATGTGTCCTTTGATTACAAGAAAAAAGGGCCTAGCCTTGATGATACCCGGGCTTGGAAGCGTCCCTCAGGATGCATGATTGAAGGATTGCCTAATGGCAGCTCCCGGGTTAGTACCTTAATTACATTTATGAATTAAGTCATTGAGGGATAGATGTGTGCTACTATTTTATGATCATAGATATTCTCTAGAAACAGATAATTTACGTGTGTAGTTATTTTAGTGGAAAGTGCATATATCAAATGATGCGTGAACAAAAATATGCAATGCTACTGCATTTGCTCTATTTTTTAAACATGTATCGTCTAGCAATCCTTTTTAGTCTACCTATTTCTCATTAATTGAATGTTTGCAAAATTAGGAGGATAAAACAAAACGAGAGGGACTCCCCTCTCCTTTTTTGATAGGTAAAATAAATACTTCAATTATTTTAACATGATATTTAGCAAGTAATCAAAGTTTGAATCCAATACGAATTTTAGTTATGCAAATGTAGAATTGACATAGTTTTGAGAGACAGTATAAATTTATTAGTTAATATAGCACATTCAATATTTACATAACTAAAATCTATACCTATTGGGATATCGATCACATGTGTTGATTTGAACGTGTAATGGCCGTGTAAAAAAACAAGCATTTCTCAAATTAAAATATATAGACAGATAAGAAGAAGCATATGAAATTAAATTCTTACTATAATAACTTATATGTTGCCAATATAATATATAATCGCAGGACAGACAGGCCAATCTTATAAATATATGTATATATATGATTTTATTATGACATTGTGTGCTTTCATCTAGATCACTTGGGTTGAACATGTGGAAGTGGATGACGAGTCACAAATGCCCCGGCTGTATAGAGATATTGTCACTAGCGGTATTGCTTATGGAGCAGAAAGATGGCTGATGGAACTCCAGAGAATGTGTGATAGATTTGTCAGCGCCTCATCAAACGTCATGACTAATTTTGACATTGGAGGAGGTAAATTAAAATTAGTTTTATCATCTTTAACTCCAAACGCTGATGCTTATAATTCATTTATTTTCCCTTTGATACATCAATAGGTGGTACATGTAAAATCATTATTCATGTGTTCAATTTAACAGTTTAAGTTTTTCAAATAGATGGTTAATTACATAGTATCGGATTTTGCATGATCAAATGATCTATAGTTCGATCTATGTTATCACTATTCTTCTGAATTGTTTATACTTCAAATGCAATAAAGGTATGGATGATGTGAAGGATATAAATCATTTATTTATCTATGTATAAACTTAAACTTTTGTGAGATTGACAGGAGCGTTTACAATAGCTAAATCACTACTTTCATTCATCATTTTTCAGTGATGACATTACCTGAAGAAAGAAGGAGTCTGATGAGGCTTACTCAAAGAATGGTTAAGAGCTTTTGTGGGGTTCTGAACATGTCAAGTAAGCTGGACTTCACAAAAAAATCAACTGATCAGGGGAGTAATGGCATTGGGGTTAGATCTCGGTTCGCAGGAACACTGAAATAGGCTACCCAAATGGCACGATTGTTGTTGCTGCTATCTCATTTTGGCTTCCTCTTGCTTCTCAGCATCTTTTTAACTTCTTCAGAGATGCAAAATTTCGTGTCCAGGTTCACAAGCTGAAATTCTTTTCTTGTTAATAGATTCGGCAATACTTAAGTGTCTGTATTTCTTGTTTTTTATTTGTTTTCTGTTTTTTCAGATTTGTGGGACAAAATCTTAAAAAATAAACAACAGATTGAAAATAGAATCGAAACAGGTCCTAAAAATAAGAAATTTATTGTTTGAAATTTTTTATCATAAAAATGTGGCATTATTTATGATCTTTGACACACTCCTTATCACCACTTTGAATTATGACAACAATTTTGATTAATAATTACTCATTTAATTGTTATTTTTCTTGCAGTGGGATTCTCTTTGTGCTCAACAGCCAGTGCACGAGATTGGACATGTCTCAAGCGGATCTCATCCTGGCAACTACATATCAATTATCCGGGTACTACTTTATAGTCTTTATTTGCTTTCCTAAGTTTAATTTCAATATACTAATAGTATAAAAGAGTTATATATTATCATCCAATCAAATATTACTATTTTTATGATTTTTTAAATAGCGGATGGAAATTAACTATATTTATTAATATAATATGATTAGATAATTATATAAAAAAATTTCACATTATTAATATTAAAATTATATATATATATATATATGAAAAAAAGCATCAGAAAATTTCTCATAAATTGCAAAAACATTATGGAAAGATGATGGTCATGACTCGCTTAGTTACTGTGAACTTATTTCATCTACAGGGTAAATGGTCATCATTATGAGTAGTATCTAAGTATATATATGGAATATAGGTGTCCATAAAGACTATAGTAACTATTTGATTTATTGTTGTTATTAATTTTGGCATAAACATGATTAAGCTCACTTTAATATAATTAATGTGGGTTTGCTGCAGTCTGTGAACCCTAGTGGGAACGCTGTGCTGATTGTACAAGAAACCTTCACACACCCCTTGGGATCATATGTTATATTCACTCCAGTTGGTGTGCAAGACTTCATGACGGGTGTCCATGGAGGACAAACAAAGAAGGTGCCACTCCTTCCTTCTGGAATCACCATCTCAGAAGACGGAGGACTGCACCATTCAAATGCTGCTGATGGTGCATCATCTAGTAGCGGTGGAAATAGTGGTGCTGGTAGGCCAAGGGTTCACTCTTGACCCTTTCTTACCAGCTGCTGGTGCATAATAATCAACAAGGAGGTGCTGTGAACATGGAAACAGTGGCTGCTGCTAACTCACTCATAACCACAACGGTTCAACACATAAGGGTTGCTCTGAATTGCCCCATTGTGGAGTATAATTAATCTTCTAGTGATGATGATGATGATGCAACTTCCTTCCTATCTTATTGCTAGCTCAAAGACTAGTTGAATGCTAGCTCAAAGACTAGTTGAATTTAAGTTTTTTCAATTTTTTGCCGTATTTAGTACTTGTTGGCCTTTTTTATTATTATTGGAAATAGTTCATGATATGCGTCGTTATGCCGAATGGCGAACGATTTAGAAGAAACTTATATAACTTATATACCATTAATGTGGTAGATATTATGTACTTTATGTAATTTGTTTGCTGGTGTTTGATTTTAGAGTTTAATTTCTATGCAGTGTAAATTTTTTTATAGCGTCATCAATCAAATTATTCATTTGCATAACTTTTTATATAAGAGATGAGAGACTTAATCAATTTTATTAATATGGCAGTATATGGTTAGATAACAGTATAAAATTTTTTTACATTTTTAATGCATAGAAATTAAACTCTTGATTTTAATTATTGTGCAGTTTATCTTTCGATTAATTTCTGTCCATTTTTTATTTTATATTATTATAATCTTTTGATCCTTTGTGAGTTATGATGCCAAAAGTAATGCTTTTTATTTTATATTATATAGTAACCCATCTATTAAATTTAGAGTTTTCTTGCGGATATGAATTGCATTGTGAAATGGTAAAATCTTTTTTCGTTGAACATGAATTTGGTTGTTTATAGAAGAGAAACACTTAGGTGCATCGAGAGTAAGAGATGATATTTGCTCTAATCTATTATTAATTAATAAATAAGTTGTATAGATCATTATTATCTTCCATCTTCCCTATATTTTCAATACAATAGCTAATTTGTCCATTACTAAATAAAATAAAGTAAATATTTTATTTTATTCTAAGAACACCTAAAAATTTCTCGTTATAGAAAGTGTTTTGAGAAATAATTATCGCGGTCAATTAAGCTACATTAGTAGATGTGCATAAGATAGAAGTTAAAAGTTTTTATTAAAAAGTTGAGCTTAATTTTGATACGCTAGCGGTATTTAAAATATTATTTAATTAAGTCATTTTATTTTAATGATTTTTAAAGTAATAAGTGTGAAATTTAATTATTTTTACTGATCTAATAATTTATGATTGGATAATAATGTCAATACATATAAATTAAATTCTAAAAAAATAAACTTTTTAAAATTTGAAAACAATTGAGCGTGTAGATAAATTAGGTACAATTTTCTTACTTTAAAATATACAAAAACTTTGCATTCTTTCTTTTTGGTGTACCCGCTTTACATCCACAATTTGAGCATATTAGTTTTTATAGTGAATAAATGGGAAACCACCATAGTGTGGTATTTAGTAAATATATGATAAAATTACTCTTAAAATTTAAAATGACTATAATGAATAAACATATTAAAGGATGTAATTTCTATTTTTATTTTCATTAATAAAAAGGCAACTCTAAAAGGCATCATTAGCTTTGAAAATTCAAAAGCAAAGCCGCATCAATTTTTCTCTTAATCAAACCAAAAAAATTAACATGTTTTTCATAAGCAGTAATACTCCCTTATAGAGTATTACCAAACTAAGCCAATACGTTATGATGATTTTTTTATGCATTTACAAAATATACCAGCTCATTTTTTCTTTTGTCAGAGCATGTAATTTCTTTTATTAGAAAGGTTCATTGATTAATAAATAAATGCCTAAGTTTGGTCACAACCGTACACACCATCACATAAAATATGGGTATAGTACCGCAAATTTTGTTGACACAAAGCCTTGGGCCTAGGAAATTAATCAATGACGATTGCATAATTATAATAGAATGCTCAAAACAATGACATTATCGCAACATATATATTACATATACTCATAAAGATGGTCGGAGTATCTAATTTGATGTAACGAAAATTGAAGTTCACTCTTGTAAGGCCTACATTGGGAAATTGTTCCATAGGTCAATTTTTTAGGTAGTCTTTGGTAAATATTCTGGATAGCAAATATGAAGATATTGAGGACAAAAACATTTGTAGAAGAGGATAGAGATTAAAAACCCAAAAATTATCTCCATCATAGAATAATCTTTAAGCCAATTTTTGTCCCTTAAAAAAGAAAGTACATTGGAGACATATCTTTGAGACTCAAATTAAAAATATTTTTTTTCAAGAACATCCCTTTAAATATTCCATCTTCACCCTTCTCAATTTTCAATTTTTCATTAAATTATAACATAATTTTCTTTATCTATTCATCAATATTGTGTCTTGTACCTATCAAACATATTTTTGTTGTCTCTATCTCCAGCATCAATCCTGTCTTTAGTGTCCACTATTCTCTTAAAACAGGTACCAAACACGATCTTAAATTTTGGCCCTTCCTTTTTTTTTTTTCCCGATCAGGGCCTTCTCTTCTTTATGTTTGAGTATATAACATACCTAAAGAGACGACTTAAAAAAGGAGGAAAGAGTATTGATCGGGAGGTCCAAGTGAAGTCGTACGACATAGACAAGTCTTATGTGACAAAGGCCAACTAGTAGAGTTCTCCTTTTTTTTTTTTTTTAGATGAACTAAGGGTATCTATTGTTAAAAGCAATAATCAATCTTTTTAAGGCATAGAGCTCATAAATATATGTATTGTCTATGGTCACTCACAACCAATAGAGTGCTCTTTTAATTCATACCCACTCATCACATTGGAGGTTGGATGGGGATCACATATTCCAAGGTTTCGTTACCATAGTAATGTAACGGTGGACTCTTACAAATGCTTTTGATTAGATTTGAGTTGGCACTATAGTACAAGTGGAAAACGAATAGGTAACATGTCTTTATTTGAAAATAAGCCAAATTTCATTTTTGTTTTTGATTTTTCTTGTTTTGATTCAAACACTTTAATTTTAAAATTGTTTGATTTAGTCCCTATTATGATTGGCGGATTTTCACTTCAGTTGATAGTCAATGTCATTTGCTGCAGTTGTAATTAACCACATTTCTAAAATGTGGTGAAATGAAATTAAATGTATGGCTAAAGAGCCCCACACAAACAGCCACACACACTCTTCCCTCCTCCCTCCTCCCTCCCGCACCTCCGCCACCACTCCCTCAATCTAGATATGGTTCCTTCAATCTATTTGGTCACCTCCGCCTCAGTTTGCTATTCGAGCTTTCTCTCAGCGAGATCTTGTTCATCGTTGGTCAGACTTGTGTTTTCATCGTCGGTGACCTTCTCCGTTGCTGGTTCTCCGTGGCTCCTCTCTCTTTGTTTCATCACCGCATGGTTCATCTCCATTTTCTTCATCTGTTCATGGTTTATACATTTAGCTCTGTTTGGTTGTTCTCATCTTCTGTTCCATTTTCTGGCGAGGTTCCAATGTCCATCTTCTATTCGTCATTTGCCGCGTGTTGGTTAGTTCTGTTAGTTTGAGCTCCGCTTCCATGGGGCTGCGTTTTAATCTTTTTGATTGGAGTTGCTACAAATCAGATTCGTTTCAGATTTGCTATGGTTCTCTCCACCGTCGATTGGTTTTCTGGCATGGTGCATCTTTGATTTAAGATCTGGATCTCTCCTCTTTAGTCCAGGTTCGTGTTGTTTTTGGCATTTGTTGAACTTTCTTGTTCAAGATTGAAGGTCCATTGGATCAGATTTTGGTTTTGATTGATCTATTTTGATGTTTGTTGAAGACACACACATGCTCTGTCATTTGTCCCAATTTGGAGATATTCTTTAGGAGAAGGAACACCACACACACACAAACGTGTGTCTGACTACAAGAATGTGAGCTCAGTGAAGTGTTTAGAGATAGGGGAGTAGTGGTGGACGTAGGGAAGAGGGAAGAGTGTGTGCGGGGCTCTTTAGCCACACATTTAATTTCATTTAACCACATTTTAGAAATATGGTTAATTGCAATGGAGCAGATGACATTGACCATCAACTGGAGGGAAGTAGTCACCATTATTATTTTGTCTGTTAAATGTTAACTTTATTTACAGAATACCATGTTGTCCAATTTTACATGGTAACAATAATCTTAAGTGACAAATTATAATAATATGTATCAAAACTCTCATACAATAACACTATAGAATTTCCCAGAATATAGATGGGTTTTTTAAGCTTTACAGATGAATTTATCCATTATAGATAGATTTAGAGATGGAAACATATCATTTGTTATTTTCGCATATATAAATATTTACAGATGGATTTTTCCATCTGTAATTGATTGAAAAAAATGGTACAAAATTAGCGTATTATAAATGGATTTTACCATCTGTAAAACTATAGACAAAAATGTTTATCTATAATGGACAAAAATGGTGCAAAAATTAGGCCATTGCAGATTTTACCATCTGGAAAACTATAAGTGGAAAAATCCGTTTGGATTGTGATTCCTCATTAGCTCATCCATTTGAGGGGATCCACAATCTCCAGAACTTGCTTTGTGATTCCTCATTAGCTCATCATGAATTCCCTAACACTCAAGAGCCCATAGGCCCATAACTAAAGTTCTTTCTCAACTTAGTCTTTTCGTTTCTTTGGTTTCTTAGTTTTACATTTTTGTTTAATCTCTTTTTTTTATTTACATTTCTATTCATACTTCTTTTTACTCATTGTAAATAAAAAAAATACTAAAAGACAAAAAGACCTAAGAACTCACACAGCGGAACCACTTCCATTTACTAATAAAAGATCGTGAAGTAAAACTTTTGGTTAATGAGTTTTATTTGTTTGTCATTGACTAAAAACCAAGTGAAACACTATCTAAATCATTAATTAATATTCTTTAGAGTAAATGCACTTGACCTAGCCTTTGGGGTATTAAGAAATGAAACACGTAACACTAATGGCTATTATGTGATATATCCTAGTCTTATGTATCAAAATCTCCACCAGATAAGTCATTAGATAAACCCAATAACTCAGCTTACCAAATCCAATAACTGGTTTTATAGAAGAATTTTGACTCATATGATTATAACATGTAACACTAATGGCTATTATGCAGGATTTAATGAATTTTCTATTATCTAGCTCAATATTTAATTGAGACAGGCTACAGGAACTAAAATCAAACGATTTTAGAAATATTTGGATTGAAGAAAATATTTTTTAGTGATTAAAACCAATTTTCACTTATTTTTCAAGGACCAAAAAGATATTTAAGTCATGAATTAATAATATGTATTCCAATTAAAAATTTAATAAACAATATTTTAAAAAATAATACTTAATAACTCGATAAATATTTAGAACAATATCAAAATATCTATAAATCATAATTATATATTAAAAATAAATAATAATATTAAGTAAAAAATAATATTTGATACAAAATAAAATTATATACAATAAAAAATATTTGAAATATCGCTATAATTCAATACTTTAATCATCAAATTTTAAAATTTATATGTAAATGGTTAATGAAAATTATTACTTCGATACGTTTTCTATTTTCAATTTACATATTTTGATGAAAATAAAGAGTAAAAACTATTAAATAAATAAGAGTATGAAAATGACAATGTTACATATTCTTTAGTTTTTTTTAATGTTTATTAAAAGTATATGATTTAATAATAAATAAAATTTGATAAATTTTTATTACAATGATGATTAAAAATAAATGTTTCAATAATGTCACTAGTCACTATGTACCTGAAGGGTGCCGCAATAAAAAATGACTTTAAAATTGGAGTAGCTATCAATTTAATTTTATGAAAAGGTGGAAAACCTTTTTATTAGACAAAATGACCTTTCAAATGAGATTAGGATTGGAGTTGATTATGATTAAAATAGTAAAAATTTAATTCACTGTAGTCCTGATACATTCATATAAATATAGTTATCCCAGAGCTTATTATGTAAATTTATTTATAACTTTAATTATTTTTATTTTTATCCTTAATTTTGCAAAAAAAAATTTATAATTTACAATTAGAGCAAAAACAAGAAGCAAAAAATAAAATAAAAATAAAAGAACAAACTTTAATGAAAAATTAATTTTGACTTAACAAGTGTGACCTTTTGCTTGACATATCATTTAGTGCATTGAAGAATTCAAAGCCGTTATTTTTCCTACAAAAATGATTGCATTGGCATGGTATTAATTTTTTTCTTTTTGAAAAAAAGGAACAAATTCACTCTTGTGGAGGACTCAGGGTAACATGAACTATATAATATGTACTTACAATTATTGCAATCGTTGAGTATGGTTTTAAACCATATATCAATGTCATAGATGGTTGCGTTAATTAAAAAAGATTAGAAAAAAAAATATTTTCTATTTATTATTATAAAGAAATACTGGTTTGCTGAAAAGGAAAATGAAGAAAACATTGACAAGGAAACAAGTTAAAATTAGAGTGAAAGACCTTTTGGTAACTTCCTTTTTTTTATATATTTTAATTTGCAACAAAAGATGTATAGCCCAAAAACAAACACTAAAAATAGCAAAAATAAGGCCTAAAACAAAGAGTAAAAAAAATACCGCGAGAGCCCAAAACAACCACACACAAAATCTAAAATCATTTCAGCCCAAGAATATAATTTAGAATATTAGAAAAGAAAAGAAGGGTGTGCCCATATTAGACCAGCTGATCCTAAACAAAACAAAGATTTGACCGAGGAAAAAAAAGATATATCACAAACCAAAAGAAAATTCGACAAAAGTAAATAAATAAAAGAATTTATAGATACGGAATGTTCTATAGATACTCATCTTAAATATTTGTAAAATGGTAGAAAAGACATTGGCAATTGCATTCAAGAGTGTGCATATAAGCTTGTTCATGACCTTTTTCAGTTATCTTGCATGCCCCTGAAGAGATCAAGATTTTATTTTCAGCTTGTTAATTCCTAATAAGTTTTTAACTCTAGTCATGAGCTCCCTTTTCTTCCCTTTCATGCATTGGGGATGCTACTTGATTTGTCCAAAGTGCACTTCCTTCCTAGGTCCTATAACCCTTGTTAAATGTTAAAGAACCACTCAAAAGTTGCCGCCTAATTGAACTCCAACAACTTATTTCATACTGCTTTATATTTATCAAACTTGCAGTATCAATGAACAAAATCTCGATTACCAAAATAATTAAGCTGTGCTACTATGTCACAGAAAAACTTGGCTTGAATTCGTAATTAAGCTACCATATATCGCCTTTGAATCGACAAAGTAGGAGACCTGTTTGTATGTGCCTGTCAAAAAACCGTAAGTAGGAACACTATAACATTTTTAAGCTACGGCAACACCAAATTTCACCATGCCATAAAACCGTTGGCTGAAGTTCATGTAGCCATAGTTTATTTTATTGTTGGTATTTAGTTTAAGAGGAGTATGCAATTTCAAGTTGATCTTGAACATTTTACAATTATGGCGGCTTTAACAGCTATTTTTGAGTAACAGTGTGTAATATCTAATGTACACGTGTCAGGAGTTAGGCCTGGTTCGGCCTTAGGGTCCCTCAAGACTCACCCGTATTTTCCGAGAAGGTCCTGGAACCAAGATGACTGAGTTGTGTAGAGGTATGAAGAATTTGGTGAACTGTTACCACTATAGTGATCTAGGATCGCTATAGCCGTCAGGATGGGCGATTGGGCTATTTGGTGCTCTGTCAACCATCATAGCTTATGACCACTATAGCGGTCTAGGCGCTACCCGCACCACCGTGGAAGACACATATCTATGCCCGCTATAGCAAGCCATAGCGGTCATAGGCCACTGGAGCGATGTTAAGAGGGGGAACAATATAAAATGACGCAGTTTTGTTTAATGAAATCCTACCCCCTATATATACCCCAAACTCGAGTTCCACTCCCATATTCCGAACCCTATCACTCCCAAATACTTTTCTACTCCTTATCACTCAAATCCATTTCATTCCTTCTCCTCCCAAGAGATCAAAGGTAAGATTTTGTTGGTTTATGTCATGTTTTTCCTCCTCCATGTCATGGGTTGTTGTTTTTCTCATTGTTGTCAAGTGGGGATGCTCCCCCAATGTTGTTAGAGTTAGATTAGAGCAATCTAGAGGTTTATAGAGATTGATCTAGAGTTTGTGGCTTCAATGGCAGAATATTAGTGTCATCCCTTCTCCCAGAGCTCCTTTGGTGTTGACATCACTCCTTCCTCCCTTCTAGGTGAGTGAGTTCAGATCCTATGATCCTTATGTTGATCATTAGAGTTATTTTCTTTAAATTATGGCATGATTTCATGATACTAGAGAACATTTTAAGAGATTTGAGACTTTGGTTGATTTACCAAGTTTATGAAATTTATGATTTTCAATAGAGCATGAAATAGTTGTTTAAATAAAAACTCATGGGACCATTATTGCTAAAATGATTTTATAAATAGCTAGAATATGATTATGATTTGATTTAGAGAATTTATGAATTGTCAAAATGATTTCCAGAGTAGAATATTTATATATGATAGAGTTTCATACCCAAGGAAAGCCCAAAGCAAAATTTTACAGAAAATAAGTATTTTTGTTATCTAGAGACTAGAGGAGCTATAGAGATAGTGAGTTAAAACCCGATCGTTAACCTTGGTATCAACTTGTCCGAGAGGACAATCTCATAGAGCAGAGAACGGAACCTAGTTAGGTTTCCAATTTGGATCCTTAAGGAATCCCAGAGATTATAGAATTTGTTATGTCATAGTTGACATACATAACCAGAGAATATATTTATTGTTATGAAATGCATAACCAGAGATCTTTGTTTCTCTAGAGTACCGCCGTTATGTTTTCAAAGAATAACAGTTTTGAACTATTGTATTTATGCATATGAATATGATTTCAGAGTTATTTCATTAACCCATTTGAAGATTATATACGTACATATATCTTGTTGTTGTCCCATAAGAGAGTTATGGGTAATGACCTATTCATTGAGTTTTAGATGAGACTCACCCTTCTCCCTTTTTCCATTATAGATACACTAGTTGTTGTGAGTCATTCTTATCAACCATCTCCCTAGTAGTAAAGATTTCTAATTGGTGAGCTTTATTGTGGAGTGGAGTATTTTTTAGTATTTTGTTTAGAGATAGAGTGCTCTAGTGTACATTGCGGGAGGGTCTCGGACCATAGAGGCATTGGCATATTTTGCACCATGATTATTTTTGTGTTTACATGATATTAGTTCCATGGTTTATTTTGTATAGGAGCAACTCATTGTTTTGTGTTACAGAGATAAATTTAGAGTTTGATTACGAGATTAAATATGATGATTTGATTTTCTTTAAGAGAAAGAGATTTATGAATAGAGATGGATTTATGTTTAGAAAATGAATTTTATTATTAAATTATGCATATAGAAGGACTCAGAGGTTACGAGGCTTACGTGGGATGAGATTCCTCACATGCCAGTCATGTTCTCAAGTCAGGTCATTATAGTGATTCTTTAATTGCCCTAATTGCCATCATCATTAGGTAAATTACGGTTATTAAAAAACCGTTGTAATGTAGATATATTATGGCGGTTTGAAATCGCCACAATTAGTGGTGAAATTGTTAAGAAGGTTAATTACGGCAGTTTGAAACTGCCGTTATTTAACCGCCAATATATATATTTGTTTTAATAATCATGCAACACATTTTAACATAACGAGCTTCCATTTCATATTGAGCTAATGATATAAAGTAAGGAAATCAAACTAGGATCAAGTCACATTTTAAGCACTAAAATGAATGTTAGTTACCTTAAGAAGAGGAGTTTTCACTATTCTGATCCATAAAGGCAATAGAAAGGGCATTAAGAGCCTAACAAGATATGATACATAAAACTCTAGCATAAATAAAGGATTATGAATTGAAACAAGTTTTCTCATTAACAACCTAACAAAATACGGCACATAAAACTCGAGCATTAATCAAGGAATGTGGATGCAAACAATTACCCCTTTTCGAAGCCACCACGGTTGATTGCTACTGGTATTGGATGCTGCATACGGTATACAATAGTAATAGAGTGTAGAAGCCCTACATTAAAACGTTGCATATCATTCCATTTTGATTTTTGAATGAGTGAAATCTAGAGAAATCTCAAAACAAAAAATGGAGTGAAATTTACCTTGAAACAGGGCATCCATGTGTGTCACTAAGAGGGCCCTTCTAGCATTTGAACCAAAAGAAAAATATTACTTGGCATTCATGTGTGCTGTCTTTGGCCGCATCCTTCTTCATTTTCAATTTGCGATGGTTCCCCATCCTTTGCTTTTGATTCGTCCCAGAGCCATAGGAAGAGGATTACTGATGAAGGAGGAAGATAGCCAACGATTAAGGCAGAAGATGACTAGTGAGTAAAGTGGAAATGATTGGTGTGCAATTAAAGATGAAAACCATTGAGCTTCAGGACGGATGACCAAGGTAGACCGTGTGTGTTGACGGCCTTCTTCTCCTAGTCACAGTGAAGAAATATGGCCACGAGGGATATGACCAAAAGGAATTGAGAGATATATTTTTTTGAACGCTTTTTAATTCATGAAAGCCCTAAGGAGCAAAAAGGGCTATTAACAATTACCACAATGAACACAAAAAATTCCTGATAATTTTCAGAAAATAAAAGGGTAGTTCGAGACCTCCGTACATCACAACAACCGACACTATATTATAGTAGCTTTAGGATAACCGCCATAATTAAATCACCTAATTTACTCGTTTTTGTAGTGATATCTATTTACTTTTTGCAGTTGGTATGTATTGAGACTTGTGCATGTTATCTTGATTTCAAGTTATATATTTATTGAATTTGTTATTAACTTTTAGTTTGTTTTTTCATTAAGACATGGCAAGCATAAGCATGCAGAAGAAATGTGTTGGGCAGCCTTTTGATCATGGCAACATCAACAACAGCACTCCATCCTACTCCACCACTCCACCCTCTACTAGTCCACCTTCCCCTCCACTCAAGTAGCACATATGAAGTACATCAACATGCTGCTCGCTTGGGTATGTGCCTCCTCCAATTGCACCTCCAACTCCTCATACACAGTTTGCTCAGTGAGTCTTCTGGTACTCCCGTGAGCACGTTACTCCTAAGAACACTACCACAACTAATAGCGCATCTAGTGCATCATTTGGGCCAGGCTTAGAGGCCCAAGCACCCACCACAAGGCTCCCACATCTTAGATACAATGGAGACACTTGGTAGGTTTAGTTTTACATATTCATTAGTTTAAAATTATTATATACATGTTATTTAAGTTAAAATTATTAAACTAACAAATTGTTGTCATGTGTAACTTTGGTTATTATTTAGTTGGATTCCTTCCCATTGAGGGGATCCATAAGATCATTTATACGATTAAACGACTATATGGTGAGTCGTATCAATCATTCAGCAAGGTGCTGAAGAAGAAGAAGGATGTGCGATACAGGGAGTAGAAGGTAATAATAATATAGTTTATTTCAATTTATTTGAAGCTATATTAATTAATTTTTATTTTTGCAACGATACCATTGACTCGCAAGGACCCATATATGTTTAGACCTTGGAAGTAGGGGTGTACAAGGGAATGGTTGGTTTGGTTGGACAAAACCCGAATTCAACCTGATTTTTTGACCAGATCAATTTTTGAAACCCAAACCTAACCGGTAATAACCCAACTATGTATCAGGTAACTCGACATTTGAACAATATATGAGAATTTGGAAATTATACATAGTAAGGTTATAAAATTTTACGAGTAAGATATAAAATTTTAGGAATATTTTACGATGTAGGTTTCAAAATAAACCATATCGATGTAGAAATAACATCAAATTATGTAAAATATATTATTAACTTTAAAATCTTATATTTTTTTATAAATTATTATAAAAATATATATCTCTTAAAAAGTTATTTAACTTTGAATTGGATTGGGCCAACCATATATAACCTAAACCCCTTAAAAGTGCATCGAGTCAAATTTGAAGACTTGAACCCATCCCAATGAGCTTCGGCCTGGCCAAGTTATGAACACCACTTGGAAGTACCATACTTCCAAGCGGTTGGGGAGGTGTATAGGGAGATCAATGAGAGAAAGGACACACCCATTGATTGGATAGCTCCTTCTTTCTTGTAAGTCCTACAACAGGACTAGTGTTTGGACAAATTTTTGGGCAAGTCGATGAAGGCTAAGGTTGGTAGAGCATCAGTGAAAGGTGGCCTGCTGAATACATGTGGCTCATCCATAACTTTGGTTGGCACTAATATTTTAGGTTGAGTACATGCAAAGGTTGGAGGAGGTAAGGACTAAGCAACAAAGATGCAGGCATCCAAGGAAAGGACCACTCTTGAGGAGCAGGCTTTCATTGATGAGGAGGTGTTGTGGTTGCAAATGGTGGGTGGTTCGTACAAAGGTCACATTCATGGTATGGGGGCACATTATGCCAGTTCAATGTCCCTTGCCTTTGTGATCGGGGATACCGCACATTGGGGCCTTAGGTGGAGGACATGGCCCACTCCTAGGTCCATGTCCTCAATGAGGAGCTAGAAAAAGCTCTAAGAGCAAGATCAAATGCAGGGAGAAGGAAGACAACCAGGAAGCAAAAGAGGAAGGAGCTATTGAAGAAGGTGGGGAAGAAGATTGAAAGGGCAGTGCAAAGACAAATGCAGGAGTAGCAACTATAGATGTAGGCCATGCATACATTCTTCGAGCTATTCAAGCGAGAGCTCTTCTCAGCTTCCTCCTTTGCTACATCCACCTTCACCTCCACCACCATCGGTATGACCCGAATAATTTGATGTCTCCTCTTCTTCAAATGATGATGATAATGATTTAGACGAGTAAAAGGCGGGTTATTTAAAGGATTTTGATCACGATGAGTACTCATGGTCATGTATGTATTTTTTTGTGCTTCATTTTTTGTTATGTTATTTACATTATCATGGATTTGTAATATTTTAAATTTCATGTTATTTAAAGTTTTATTTCAATTTAAATATTTGTGATTTTTATTACGTTTAGTATATATTATGAAAAAAATTATCAATAGTTATAATAGTGGTATAACAATAATAATTAATTTCAAAATAATAAAAATATTAAATTAATAAGAAAAACAAAATAACATTTCCAGAAGAAACATATGTTTTAAAAAAAAAATTGTCATTATCGACGAAATTTGCGATTGTTACTGAAAATATTTTTGCAACAGTTAAACCGATGGATTGTGCATCGGTAATTATTTTCTAAAAAACAAATATTATTTCATTGAAATTATTATAGATGGAATGTTTGTTTGTAATTATTTTCCAGAAAAATAAAATCATTGAACTTTTCACCCTATCAGAGACGATTTTTAATTAATTATATGTCTATAATTCCATTTGTAATAGTGCCGACGGGTGATTATTTGTCTGTAATGTTATCAACGGACCTCATATTCATTTGTAATATTTACCGATGCAGGTTTAACCGTCTATAAATCTATTGGAACAAAAAATCATCTATCAAATTAATTTTTCCATCTGTAATTCTGTCTGTAATCAGTAAATTTCTGATATTGATTGATTCAAGGCTATATATCCATTTCAATTTTTCAAAGCCACATATGTTTTTGGGTTTGGTTTTTCAGTAGACTTTTTTTCCAATCCTTTCCTTTCTGTCTGCACCAGATTCAAATGAACAGCTTTAAAAAGCTTTTATTATATTTATCAAATCTTCCGAATAATCTTACCCCAAATATGGTGTCTTAACAATGTGCCCCCTTTCTGTAATTTTTCCAACCTTATCAGTTACTCATAGTAGGAAATTATGTGTGTTTGTTACATGGAGAAAGATTTATAAACTTTCATTCATCCTCGCACTCTAGAATCAACGCAAAACCATTGTCTAAGAAATAATTAGATTACTGCTTCCTCTTTATTGTTATTATTATTATTATTATTATTATTATTCTGCCTTTGCATAAAAGAAGTAACTACTAATCAGATTACTGCTTTCTCTTTATTGTTATTATTTTGCCTTCTGTGGAAATTGGCCTGTGAAGACTGAGGGTGCATTTTGATAAGTTTTCTTTTTATGAAAAAGAATAATATTTTTACCAAAAAAAATATTTTTCATATATTTGGATAATTTTTTAAAAATAGTTAGAATCTCAAAAAAATCAGTTTTCAATTTTTTTGATAAAAGTTCAAAAGAGTAGCTTATGAAAAAAATAAATTTTTAACTTTTTCAATTATATATAAAATTTAAATTTCATAATCACATTTTTAAAAAGTAAAAACAAATGCACCTTAAGCCATATGCGTGCTAACTACATCAAAGGTGTCATGATGGACTAATCAGCATATATAAATACCTTAAGAATGCACAGATTAATCTCAGATACACAGGATAGAAGTAAACAGGAAAACATAAAACTCTTGTTTTTGCAACTGTGTAAGTTGTTATCGAGATCGAGATTGAAATATGAGTTCTTCAATGGGAGGTGCTGCTGGGTCTGGTGATGAAGGAAGTCACAAGGGAAAAAGACCTGCCTACAAACGTCTTACTTCTGCTCAAACAGCTAAACTTGAAAGGTAAAAGTACCCTATCTTGTTCACAATCTTTATTTTCAATTATAATTATTAATTACTTTTAATCATAATAATTATTATTATTGTTGTTATCGCCGCTATATTGTTGCCATTGTCATATCATTTATCGTTGTCATTACCGTTACTGTTATCCGTATTATTATTGCTGTCATTATTATTGTCATTATCATTTTAAGATTTAGATTTGATTGGCTTCTAGGGAGCACTGTTTTCGCTTTTTTGGTGACAGATATAAAGGGGCTAACCATATGCGGTCAATGTTTGTGTTGTGCTTGTTTGCCCGGTGAACTTTTTGTTTCTTTGATCCATTTTTTTTTATAATGTTATTTTGGCACCCACAAACACCTATGTAAGTCTATGTGAGTGTGAGAGTAGTGATGAAAAGAGAATAAGTTAGGAGAAAAAATAAGTGGTGAAACCTATATATTTTATGAGTAGGGTGTTTAGATGTTTGAGAATTTGGGGTGTCAAAATAATAAAGTACTATTTTTTTGGGGATGATAATATTTTGACACTCATAGGGTGTAGCCCATGTGAGTGTGTGTGAGAGGAGTGATGGAGACGAATGAGTTGGGAGAAAAAATAAGTGGTGAAATTCATATATTTTGGAAATAGAATGTTTGGATGTTTAAGAATTTGAGGTCAAAATAACGAAATCTTTTTTGGGATTGAGCTAATCTTATCTATTGAAAAAAAAAGAGTTAATAACCATTTATTTATCCAACTAAAGAATAGACACTAAGATCGATAACTGTTTGACAGAAATGATCTTCTCCTGTGTAAATTGCATATATCACATGTGCATATTCAATATTGATTTCTCATTGTTTCAATTCATCATCTTTAACATGCCTATAATAGAGGTTATGTGCAATTTTCACATAGAGGATCTTCCCCATGAATTTTTTTGATAATTAATAATTGCTAACTTCTCAAAAAAAGTAGTAAAAGGCACATCAAAACAATCCAAAAAAAACATAAAAGTGACCAGGCCATTGCCAAAAAATACACAAAGTCAAGCCCAAACCATCACAAAACTGACACAAAAACTGAACCCAAGAATAGCCTATCAAACCCCATACTGGCAAAATAAGCAGGAACCAAACTACTAAACTGATCATACATTCCAAAAAATAAAATACACAAAAAGCAACACCCACATCACACACTTTCATTGGCAGAAATCTGTGTCTTAGAAAGAGCAAAGAATACACCGTCTTCATCTACCAATGATAAACCCAAATCCTTTCCCCAATTCCAAGCATGGTGTGCCTTCAACAAATCTTCAGAGGTGTCCATGTTCAAACCGTCTTCATCCAGAGAATCACTCAGAATTTCCTTCTTCTTATTAAGCGCTTAAAAGGCTTCAACACAGAAATAGAACCCTTAGGTCTCTTCCCATCCCTCTTCTTCCTAGCAACTCTAACCAGCTTCTTATTATCCTCCAAACAATACCTGAAGAAATCAATAGATAACCCCAAACCATGTCTGACTGGGAGAGGAGGATCAACCGCAACACTGGGATGATCATCATCACCTCCATCTTGAACAGAGTATGAGAGCGATGGGAGGATAGGGATAGCTTCGGTAGGCTGTACCTTTGAAGGGCCAACATATGTAGAAGGACAGGAAGAATGAGGCACTCTCAAAGACTTAATCAAAACATCACAAAGACAAAGGTGGCGCAGGCTACACATCTCACTCTTGCACCCAAACCTCAAAGTCTGATTCCTCATTTCGAAGCCCCAACTTTCCAAATATTGGTTCCTTTCTACAAGTGTGTCGATTAAAACTCTAGCGACAGAGAACCAACTCCCTGGTAGCATGGCTATGTCAAAACTGAGATGGATGGGGTGGAACACTGAGATGTCAAGCCAGGCCAGTTTAGAAAAAACCTCTTCATCACCCACCTACCTTCTAGGGTTATAGAACCATTCAGACCAACTAACAGAATCCATCTCAAGGGCAAAACCAGCATCGAAAGAGTTTCTGAAAACTATAGCAACAAATGAAGGCCCTAAAACAAGGACATCACAAACTTCCTTCCAAGCTTTAGATACCAAACTCATAATGAAGGATCCTCCTAGTGAGTAGATCAGCTACAATGGATCTATTGAGTTTATCGACCATAAAGTCACAGGAGTTACCATCCAAAGAAACACATTCCTTAGCATATCCACTATCAAACATAGTAGAATCCAATGTGCTAGCAAGGTGAGGCTACTGCTTAACCTTGCTAGATGACATGGTAACCGAAAGGCAATGACCATGCTAACTAGCCCCATTGAACATGTCGATAGCACTGCAAGTATCCTCACGACAGAGGAATCGAACAAAAGCGAAAGGCTTAGATCCCAACCTTTTAAACTTCTTAGAAAGGTAAGTATTGGCCACCTTACCATACTTAGAAAAGACATCAAAAGCCAATTTTTTCGAAATCGTAGGAAAGAGATTACCCACATACAAGGAGAACAACTGCCCACTCAACCCACCAGTAGACCCATAAGAAACAAAATTCCGTACAAGAAAAAAGATGACAAAAAATATAGCTTAACAAAAACGGAAGAAGACGAGAAAGCACTTAATTACAATCCACAATGAAAAAACTAAAGCTTAACATGTAGGAACAGAGATACAGCCCAAGAGAGCAGGAGAAAGTGAAGGGATTCTAGCAAAACCCTTAAGAAAACGATGGGGTTCAAGCAAAACCCTAGAGAAAACGAGGGGTCTTGAAGCCATTGCCTCATGGTACGAATTCTGAATTCATGAGGGTATTGCGAACCCTAATAACCAATAATTAACCATACATAGGTGATAGTGTCAAATATAAACAGATAAAAACAATAGCAACCCAGAATGTAGTTCTTTTCATTCATTTTTGACATCTTGTATGTTGTATAGTGACAAATCCAGAGAATTTTGGTTATGGGGGCAAATTTAATATATAAGTATAACAAAAAGTGGATTGCAATGTATTTGTTATTTTATCTCATTTAAAATTAATATGGGTCAAATTTAACCAACATTAGGGTAAAAAATATGTATTCCTACATAATTATTTAAAAAGTTTTAATTTTTGTAGGGTTGCAAGCTCCGACCTTAATCAACATGAATTTGTCCCACCTGTATTACAAAAAGAATCCTGTAACATACACCATTAGTGGTAGCAATTTCATAAACCCTCTTATACTTTTCATCAGGCTCAATTCATTTTATGAATTGATGATGAATAATTTTTCTTAATTTACTTTGTTTGGCTGGATCTCTTTGATCAGGGGTTTTCCTTTGTTCAATTTTGTTTAATTGTTTGAGAATTTATTTGGCTTCTTTGATCATATGATCAGTAATTGTTTGATCTTTTGCTTTATTATACTTATGAAAAACAAGTGTTCATTTTGATCTTTAAAATTGTATACTTATTTTACTTTGGTCTTTAATATTAAGAAATTAACAATTTTGATCTTGAGCTTGTAGAAAGTAATTTAAGTTAGGTATGGCCTGGTATTGCATAAGCTTTTTGAGAGTTGTTAAGCTCTTTGAACTCTTAAAAAGTTATAATAGTATTGTTTGGTAAAATAGTGTAAAAGATATTGTTAATAAAGAGAAGTAATAATAGTGATGTTTGGTAAATATAATGTAAAGTAACTCTTAGAATCCAAAATATATGGCATATAGGCATTAGAGAGTAATTTTTACTTTTATTATCATTAAGTAGAATGAGGTTAAAAATATTTTTTTAAAAAAGACTCAAACAAACGTATGTAACTATTTGAAATCCCTTTGTAAATATTTTTAATTAAAAATCTATCATAAAAATACTTTTAATTAAAAAGTATCTTGGAAAACTCAAACAAAATGAGCCCTATATTTGTACAATTCACTTCTTTTTATGTTTGTCATAGCTACATTATTTTTATATATATCATCATCACTTCTGCAGAATCAGTAATAACATTGTTATTTCTATATGATGAAGATTCAAGAAAAAAGAAATCAAATTTTAAAAATAAAAATAAGAAATCAAATTACTCATTTCGTCCATTCATGAATTATTAGACACGAGTAAACATTCATTTTTATCTTTGAAATTGTATGTATATTTTACTTTAGTCCCTGAAATTAGAAAAATATCAATTTAATTCCTAAAATTATAAAAAGTAATTCAAGTTCAGTTCTTATACTAATGTTTGCAGGATTAATTTGAATCATCAAATGACTAATTTAATTCATTTTTTACAATTTCAGGGATTAGATTAATATTTTCTTTATGTCAGAGACAAAAGTGAAACACACTTATAATTTTAGTGATGAAAATGACCATTAACTCGGCTAATCTCATGTATACCATCTCAATTAATTGGGATTTTTATTTTGAAAAAAAGGTTCATCCTGGAGTGCCCACATCCAGATGACTACCAACGAAGGCAACTAGCCGCGGAGGTTGGGATTGAGCCGAAGCAGGTGAAGTTTTGGTTTCAGAATAAGAGGACTCAAATCAAGGTAATTATATTCATTTTCCTTAGTCTCATACTTTATATTTCGAAGACACACTATTAAATCCTCTTACATAAGCTTTCATACGTGGTGCTCATCATTAATTTTATATATGTATGTATGTGTAATGTGTTACGCTTAGAATCAACATGAGAGAGCAGACAATTCTGCTCTTCGGGCTGAGAATGAAAGGATACAAAACGAAAACCTCATGATGAAAGAGGCACTGAGCAATATACTTTGCCCAGCTTGTGGGGGTCCACCACGTTCAGCAGAAGATCATGAACACTACATGCAAAACATGCTGCTTGAAAATGCTCACCTAAAGGAAGAGGCAAGTAACCTCGTTTAATTGATTAGCTTAGAACCTGCGTGGGTCTTTACCCTTCGTATGAAAAATATAATAATTCCTAATTTTAGCCTCTCAGGAATAATTTTATTTGGTTTAAGTCTTTTCTTTCTAAATTCATACTCAAAAGCCAAAAAACAAATTATTTTAAACAGTTTTTAACTTTTAAGTAAAAAGTAAAAATTGATATGGATATTGGGCATGTTTATTTTAAATTTTGAAAATTTTAATCATAAAACTTAAATTTTATATTTAATTGAAAAGTTAAAACTTTATTTTTTTTCAAAATTTACTATTTCCAGCTTCTGTAAAAAAAAAATGAAAACACTGATTTTTTTAGAATTAATTTTTAAAAATTATTCAAATACACGAAAATTAAATTTTTATAGGGAAAAAAAGTGATTTTGAGTTGGAAAAATGTCACACAAATGTACTCATAGGGTTTATGAAAAGTGATCCTTCACGTAAAAAAAAAAAAATCACGAACAATTAAATCCACCCATGATCATCATATGTGATGATTAGCTTTTTGTTTAACAAAATTAAACACTCATGAATTGCTTTTCAGCACGAGAAAGTGTGTGCCCTTCTTGCAAAGTTCCTTGAGACACAGGTATTACCACCTGATCATGAGTTGCGCCAGGCAGCTGCTATTAATCCCATGGCAGGATTATCATATGACTTATCACTTGGAAGCTTGCTCAACCAAGCGGCTGATGAAGGCCCTTCTTCCCTTAATCAAAACTTTGTTCCACAAGTTGCTGTTGATAGTGACATGTTATTCAACCCAAACCAAACTATGCAACGACAAATGCAACGTGTAGTCATCATGGAAAAAGCACTGGCCTCTGAGCTTGGAGCTACTGCTTTGGATGAACTGGTTAGGCTTCTGCGTATCAATGAGCCCTTTTGGGTCTGCTCTTCAACTCTGGGTGGGAAGCTCGTTCTTCATAATGAAAGCTATGAGAAGTTATTCCCTAGGGCCAATTGCTTCAAAGGTGCCAATGCTAGTATAGAATCATCAAAGGAATCAGGAATAGTAAGCATGAGTGGGATTCAGCTGGTTGACTTGTTTCTAGATTCGGTAAGCACATATAACTCTTCTGAGTTTTAAATAGTATTAAAACATTAGTAAAGATTCAATTCTGATTTTGTTTTTGTCACGAACCATCTCTTTTAAAACCTTAAGTGCAAACAATTTTATGAGAATGACATGGAGACTCTGATATTGTATCATGAATCATGTTATGAATTATCTCCACCAAATAATTTAAACTGATGAATAAAGACACAAATTATGTCATATTTTAACGTTTTTATTATGGTTCAGAAATTGCAGTTGCAGCTGCAATATTGCTACTGTGTTGATTTCTGCATGCACATTACAGCAGCAGTTATGGCCCTATGAGCTGCATTTTCATGCGATTTTTTCAACAACAACAATAACCACAACACCCCCCCCGCCCCCCTCCTTTTCTTTTTTTTTTTTTTCTTACTGATTTGTCTATCTTGAACAAATGTATAGACCCAAGTGTATGGTATAACACATATCTGCAGGAAAAATGGGCCAATCTCCTCCCAACAATTGTTACAAAAGCAGGAACGATTCATGTATATGAGAATGGTCTGCCAGAAAATCGAAGTGGAGCCTTACAGTTGGTACATATACTTCGTTTCAAACCTTGATTTATGTCAGCTTCTTGCCTTCTTCTTTGCTATAACTTATAGATTTGATAACGACTAACGAGTAAGACTTTTTTTCTTTTCTTTTCTGTAGATGTATGAAGAGATGCACATTCTTTCACCTCTAGTGCCATCCCGTGAATTTCACTTCCTTCGCTGCTGTCAACAAGTTGAAGCTGGAACATGGGTGATAGCAGATGTGTCATTTGATCCCATCCAAGAGAACCCCTGGCGTCTTTCTCGCTCTTGGAGACACCCCTCCGGATGCATGATTCAGGACTTGCAAAATGGCTGTTCCATGGTTAGTGATTGTCCATATTTGTGAAATGTAACACATGGATAGACCTTTACTAATTGAGTTAAGTTATTTGTGAATACGGTGTGAGTCGGCAGGCACAGTATCCCGCAAACCTTATGCACAAATAACATAACTTGGGTGATGTTTATGTTTAACTTGGTCTGATAATTTTTTCAACTTGATATGTATACATGTGGAACTGGCTCTCTCATAACTCATAAGATCAAAATTCTTACTGTGATCATAAAGCAAAAACTTTAATTAGTACTAATAATTATAAAATATAGGAAACCTTTTGCACATTTCAAGTAGTTTATGAATGGAAATGATGATGTCCAAATAACTGGTAGCCAGGTCAAGTTATTTCTTGTGCACCAGATTGAAAGTTTCATATTCCACTTTTTGTTGGACAGGCTCAACAAATGATATTATGATATAATATGCTTTTGTTTTAGGTTACTTGGATTGAACATGTGGAAGTGGATGACAAGATTCAAACACACCGGCTGTTCAGAGATCTTATTTGTACCAATCTTGCATATGGAGCAGAGAGATGGATTCTGGAACTTCAAAGAATGTGTGAGAGATCTGCTAGCTACTGTGTTGAAAAGATACCTAATCATGACTGTGGAGGAGGTAATTACTCTTAATTAGTCCTTTTTACTGCAGACCCTGATGCTTATTATTCATTTATTTGGCTTGTGATTAATTATATATGTGGTTATAACTAAGTTTAAATTATATCATATTATATGCTATTTTGATATGTTGCAGTGATAACTTCAATTGAAGGAAGGAGGAGTGTGATGAAGCTTTGTCAGAGAATGGTTAAGATCTTTTGTGAAAGTTTGAACATGGCAGGCAAGCTTGACTTCCCACACCTAACTGCGGAGAACAGTAGCGGGGTTAGGGTCTCAGTGCGCAAAAGCACAGAACTATGCATGCCAAATGGCACCATTATCATTGCTGCTACCTCCCTTTGGCTTCCTCTCCACTATCAGAAAGTTTTTGATTACTTAACAGATGTGAAAAAACGTATTCAGGTTCACATAAGCTAGCTCAACACTGTTCTATTTTATTATTAGTTTAATTTGAACCTTGCATTACAGAATCATTGACAGTTACTTCTTGTTTTCTTACAGTGGGATGTTCTTTCCTGTTCAACTCCGGTGCACAAGATTGCACAGATCCTAAATGGAATTTATCCTGGCAACAATATTTCAATTATCCGGGTACTTAACTTTCTTTTTTCAAAAGAAAATAATGTTTCAATTTTGTGTTAAAAAAGTAGTTTGATATATTTTCAGTTTGGTTACAGTCATGAGTCATCTGTGTCAAAAAACACAGGGTCATTAGTTATACTGCTTTCGCCTAAGTTGTTGATTTGAAAACAATGACTGCAATTCACCCGAGAAAAACAAAACCAAACAAAAAAAATTTAAGAAGAGGATGGTAGTTTTATGTATGGCAAATTACGTTAACCTCCTCTGAAATTTGGTGATATTCACTGTGGTTCCCTCTCTATTATTTATCCGGGCAACAATGATCCCCTTAGATGTACTATTCATTGTGTGATGGAGGAGAGGACAATATAACGATTTTACAAACTCAGGGAATGACAATGTAATGATTTCATAAATTCATAGAATGTCAATGTGATAATTTCACAAACTAAAAAACTTCCTGAGGAAATTTTACAGAATAGACAAGAAGCAAGGTGAATTTCACCAAATCCCACAAGATGTCAGTGTAATTTGCCATATATGCATGCACTTAAATATTTTCAACTTAAAGGTAAATTTTCAAATTTTTATGCTCCTGCTTTAACTACTTTAAGTCTAATTTTTAGGAAGATACACAGAGTCCCAACTTTGTTATTGTTTTATTGCTTTAAGTAAATAAACTTTGATTAAGTTCCTTATTTCAATTATTTATGTGTGCAGCCATTCATCCCTAGTGAGAACAATGCCTTGATTCTTCAAGAAAGCTTCATAAACCCCACGGGGTCTTACATTGTGTATGCTCCAGCTGATGTATCAGCCATCAATGTGGTGGTAAATGGTGAGGACCCTTCAATGATACCAATTCTTCCTTCAGGTTTCGTTATCTCTGGAGATGGGAGAACAGACAATGATGCACTTATGAGACCATCCATGAGCACCACTGGAAATGTTGATAACTTTGAAGGCTCTGTGTTGACTGTGGCATTCCAAATTCTGGTTAGTAGTCCAGCTGGTTCCGGTCAGGTGAATATGGAATCTGTGGCTTCCGTCCACACCCTTTTGACCTCAACAGTTCAGAACATAAAGGAGGCCTTGAACTGCAACGGATTGGAGTAATTAATCCTTTTGGTGACATGCAAGAATTTTGTTACCAGTTATTAAGTTGCTCAAGGACAAGAAGCATAATTAAGATTTTTACGTCCGTAATAATTGTGTCCAATTATTGGAACATTTGTTTATTTATTTTTCTTGGTTTACATTTGGAATAATGTGGCAGACATTGGTTCTATGACTTCTTTCCTTCGCATGATGAGTTTGCTTGACATTTTTTTCCTGGTGCGTTTTGCATTGAACAACCTAAAAATTGAAGTACTTTGATCAATTCTAGTTGGCATAATTGTTTTAAAAGTAAAACAGACATTTTAACAAAACAATTAGCGAGACCGCCATGTATTCCCATTGTTCTTGTACTACTCCAAATTAAATGGGCAATTAGCTATGCACACTTCTTATTAATTAGGATGCGTGGAAATTTTATATACAGTTCAAAAGTACTTAGTATATATAGGCACCGAAACGAAATGAGACTTATAGTTTGAATCCCACATCTTAAAAAATGTGAGAGGTTGTTATTTTTTAAAGTCAACACAAGTTCTAAAGACTTCTACATATAAAGATATACTTTACTGGAAAAAAAATTAAAGAAGACACAAGCCAAGAGTTATAGCATCCGAAACTTTTGGCATGCATGTGCATAGTAGCACTTCAAGTCTTCATATATTCTCTTCATGCCTATAAAAGGCAATGCCCATGTTATATTATCATCCCTCAAACAAAAGAGCTAATAATAGCATTTGATATCAAAGAACCCAACCAATTGGTTTGTCATCAATCAATGGCTAAAATACTTGTTCAAGTTTTAGTGCCAATGTTGCTGGTGCTAGTGGCGGGCAGGGGCCACTCCTCCTGGTCATTGCCAAAACGAGGTAGGGAGTGATCAAGTTGCGGAGGCACGGACAAGAGCGGCTTCCTCCAAGCGGAAGGGTACATGAATGAAGGATGCACAGGAATGAGAGGTCATCCTCCTCTATAGGTCTGGGGCTACTCCAGTTAAGGAAGACTTATATAAATTGATTGGAACTACCTATGCCACGAAGATGCATCTTTCTTTCGGTAGCCTGGAAGAACTCACCAGGTAAGCGTCCTTCCACACTGGGGTAATTTTGGGATGGGTGACCTCCAAGAAGCTTTCAGGAAGCGTGTGAATGAGGACAAAGCACAAAAGACCCGTGTTGGTTTGTGGACAGTCCAACGTCCATAAAGTCACAGGGATGTTACAAATAGTATCAAAGCCTACACCTCTCCCAAGTACGGTGTGGTTCGGGGACGAACCCAAGCGGAAGTGATGGGCATGTAACGCAGGAGGACGAGGTCAGGAGTGATCGGGATCCGAGAAGGCACCAGCAGGAGCGGCTCCTACCTCCAAGCGGAGGGGTACATGAATGAACCGATTACACACCCGAATGAGAGGATCCTGAGTCTGTATAGGTATGGGACTATACGGTAAGGAAGGCTTATATGAATTGATTGGTACTACCTATGCCACGAAAATGCATCTTTCTTCGGTAGCCTATCACGAAAGAACTCCCAGGTAAACGTGCTTGACCTGGGGTAATTTTGGGATGGGTGACCTCCTGGGAAGTTTTCCAAGAAGCGTGTGAGTGAAGCAAAGCACCTGAAAAACAGTGTTGGTTTGTGCAAGTCGGCGTCCATATATGTTACACCTGGCATTGCCAAAAATCACAGCCATACAACTTGTAAGATGAAGAAGTACAAGCATTGCTACAATTTGGTGCATGTGTGCCCCAAGTTTTGCCCTAATGGATGCAGGTGGAGTATGCCTCTTGCAAACCTATTTGTGTTGGTGGTGCAAATCCTCCACCAGATTCTCCAACTCCAACTCCATCTACACTTAAGAACCCAACACCATCCCCTTCTACACCTGAGAATCCACCCCTTCAATTCCTTCAACGGAGAACCCACTACCTACTCCTTCCACACCTAAGAATCCACCACCATCAACACCAAGTACCCCTTCAACACTAGAGAATCCACTACTATCAACTACTCCAAGTACCCTCCTACACCAAAAAATCCACCACCTTCAACCCCTTCATCACCAAAGAAACCACCACTTACTCCTTCTACACATGAGAACCCAACACCACCATCCTTTTCCACACCTAAGATCCACCACCATCACCATCTACCCCTTCAACACCAGAACCCAACACCATCCCCTTCTACCCCTTCATCACCTGAAAATCCACTACCATCACCTTCAACTCCTTCTACACCTTAGAATCCACCACCATCACCAACTACTCCTTCTCCTTCTACACCTAGAATCCACCACTGTCATCTTCATCTCCTCCTTCATCGCCTACACCATCAACACCTTCTCCAACACCTCACTTCTTCACCAACACCTTCTTCATCAAAACTGCAAGATGTAGGAACAAGAACTACCCAAAGTGCTACGACATGGAACAATGTTTGTCCTAACAGCCTCCCTGGTGGATGTGAGGTTGATTGCTACACTTGCAGCCGTTTGCAATAAGTCTTCTACTATCATGCACATTCATCAACATACACCTACACATACATCACTTTTATGCCTATACTATGTTCACCTCCAAATTATAATTAATCTACATACTCATACAATTGATAACTAATTAACATGAAAGTTTCTTGTCTTCTAATTATGCTTAGTTAGGAAGTAAAAATAGGATGTAAATTTTCATGCATAAGCTCCATATGTAAAATTACACATAAACATCATTCATAGAAAATTTATCCTCATTTTAACTCTCCAACCATACATAAGATAAAAAACAAAAGTTTGTTATTTTATACCAAGTTAGGGTATGTTTGGTATGATGGTAAAATTAGAATGGATTGGTCTATTTGATTGTTTCCATTTTCTATTTTATTTTTGTATGTTTTCCGTTTCGAAATTCTGTGACTTTTCACTTCTTATTTTTCTCTATTTCATTCACAAAATTTGACAGAAAATAAAAATAGAAAATGGAAACGGAAATAAGGCAGAATGGATGAACTCTAAGTGTAGCAAGGTATATGAACTTAACTTACTATTATCAGGAAAAATAATTGCCTAAGAGTTTAAGGGGTCTTATTAAATCAATGTGATAATTGGACATCATTTGGACAATATTAAGGATTAATATGCAACGTTTATTATCCAATACAAGGAATTGTTGTAGTGGACGTGTCCCATGAAGAGGAAGTTGAGGTAGTGGACGGGTCCCATGTAAAAGAAAGTTGTTGTTGCATGTTAATTAGTGTGCAATTTGCTGCCACATTTTGATATGTTATCAGGAAAAATAATTGCCTAAGAGTTTAAGAGGGCTTATTAAATCAATGTGATAATTAGACATCATTTGGGCAATATTAAGGATTAATATGCAACGTTTATTATCCAATACAAGGAATTGTTGTAGTGGACGTGTCCCATGAAGAGAAAGTTATGGTAGTGGATGGGTCCATGTAAAAGGAAGTTGTTGTTGCATGTTAATTATGTGCAGTTTTGTATTCACGTTTTGTGAGCCATGAGAATGAAGTAGTTTTGGTTTTTGGGAGAGCTTATATGTCAATTAGAGAAAATGACAGCCAATTATAGTGGCCACGTTTTAGGCCAATTAGCTGTGAAAGTTACAACCCCTGTGGAAACTCCAGATCTCAGCTGTGAGTTTGCACTTCATCTGGAGTGGTTACCAAGCACTTGGAGATTTTATTAAACTAACGTGTCCTGAGTGGAAACTTCTTCATGGTTATAAAAGGGCCTCAATAGAATCTAAAAAGACATCCCATAATCAACACAACACAACTTTACATTATCTTTTATTTTCTTTTCCTTTTTTAGTCTAGTTTAGTTTAGTTTAGATGTAGTTTATCTCCTTCATATCTTATTGTGATGCTTTGATGTTGAAGTGTTGTAATTACTTCTTGTTCATCAATAAAATTCTCTTTTCACATATTGCCTTTGCCTAAAACTTGTTCTTCAATATAGTTGGAGGACCCATAACCAAGGGGTAGATTAATCCTCTCCTTGGTGCAAATCGCCTGCACTTTGGGATCAAAAAATGAATTAGTGTTCTTGGCTTTGTTTATTCTAATAAACTTAGTAAAACCCAAAATTCACGACAACAACTTCTTTTGTGTATCCTGATCATTATGCTTGAATTATGTAGATATGACGAGCAGGAGTCGTTTGCCAAGATGCTCGATTCATTGGTAGTGATGGCATCACATTTCTTCCATGGCAAGAGACAGCAACTTCTGCCTTGTGTCAGAACCCAACCTCCACATAAATGCTCACTTCAAAGGCAGAAGAAACAACAACATGAAGAGGGTCTTCACGTGGGTCCAATCCATTGCTATCCTCTTCGACAATCACGCTCTTGGGGCCAACAAAACCGCCACATGGGATGACTCCATGGACCGCCTTGCCCTATCCTTTGACGTGAACCCGTCACACCTTCTGCAATCAGAAAGGCACACACGTGGAAATCTTCCAGTGTCACCATTGTTCGTGAAGTTGGCACAACTCTGGGGAAAACTTAGAATGAACCTGTTATCAACGCGGAAGCAACAAATATTTCCCCCACATCCAGTTAAATAGGTAGAACCAAAAATACTATTCCGTATAATAATTCAGAAACATAAAACAAGAGACACCAAGAATTTTTAACGTGGGAAAACCCCTAAATAGAGGGACAAAAAACCCAGGGACCTAGTCAAGCAAAAACTTCCACTATGATTAATGGGAATACAATTTAGAGTCTTCTAGTGGCATTTAAATCTCAACAATCAATAGAATACTCACCCAATGGGAAATAAACCATATAACTTCACAATGTGGGTATCACAAAACCACCACCAAGAGGGCAATAAAATTAACAGGCTATATCAAGTATCAAGCTCAATATTAGTAACAACATACTAAATTTTCATGATAAACGGAGCACGTTTACCGTTTGATAATGATCCTCTAGCTCCTTTCTTCTCCCGTGGCACTATTCCTCCGTCTCTACGATTTCTCTTATTTTCGTTTTCAATAACAAAATGCTACAGTGGAATACATTTCCTTTTTGGTTAGTTGTTGGGCCCCAATAAGGAAGGAAGCCCACCAACAAATCTCCCCTTCCGACTAGTGGGATGCGCTGCTCCACTAAGCCTGCCTTCTCTCTCCAAGAAACAAACTTCATCGTCGGCAAAGTTTTAGTCATAATATCTGAACCATTATCATCAATATGGATCTTTTCCAATGAAAGCAACTTCATCTCCATGCTTCACGTATCCAATGATACCACACCTCTATGTGCTTTGACCTGGAATGAAATGTCGGGTCTTGAGATGGATAGCACTCTGACTATCACAAAATAACACAAACTTCTCTTGATCAAGGCCCAACTCTTGAAGGAATTTTTGCATCCACAAGAGTTCTTTTGAAGCTTCATAAGCAAATATATTCCCTGAGTGGAAGACAAAGCAACACAATTCTAAAACCTGGAACTCCATGACACGGCTCCCCCAAAAGTCATCAAGTCCGGAAGTAGACTTCCTAGAATCAAGATCACTAGCCATATTCGCTTCTGTGTAACCATCCAACACATGACCACTACCAAAGCACAAACAAACTCCTGGAAGTGCCTCATACCTGAAAATCCACTTAAGGCTTGCCAATGATCCTTACCAGGATTAGAGAGAAACCAAGCATTGTAACTCATTTGGAGTAAAGACTCTCAAATGCATTCAGGCTTATGATATTTGGGTAGTCAAAAAAGATTTTGGTTTCCTTTGTTTATCTTATCTTTATATACCACCACCATTATGGGTGGTCATTCCAAGTTCATTTAGCTCATATTGTAGTAGAGAGTTTAATTTGATTATGTAGTTACTTCTCCTTGTGTATTGAGTCATACAGGGAAGAGGAAATACATTTAAATATTTAGGTTATTTGGGACTTAGTTTTGAATGAGATTACCATTTTGTATCCCTATTATTTGGAATTTGGGTTGAGTGGAGTGTATCCACCTTTATATCTCCATCATATTTTCATAGTGAAATATTTGGTTGTCGCCTTGCCCGTGGATGGAGGCATTAAACCATAGTTATAAGAAGGAAACAAATGATACGACTCAAAATAGAGGCACGGGTCATTGGGTCATTGGTTCAAGGGAGGTAACATCGAAAGCTAGTTAACAGAATTTATACAAAAAAAATATAAAAATATATAAAAGTTTAAATAAAATTCAATAAAATAACAGCTAATTAATAATTTGATACTTTCTAAGGGGTCTAAATACAAAAATATAAATCAATAGCATAAATTCCCAAATATTGTTCACATTTCATAATCACGAATCACAATTGATAAGTTCAAAATATAATTACACAAGTAAACTCACAAAGTTTTACATCACAAACTCATAAATCATGATAATACAAACAATGTTACTGCATTTTTCTATACGTCATATTAGAATTTTTTTAAAGTTTTAAAAAATGACATCATTTAGCAAAAAAAAAAAAACCAAAAAAAAAATTGACGCCCGACCGTTAAACCTGCAAGTCACGATTTTGATAAAATCAGATCAGAAACAATGGCTAAGGTTTCATGACTGGTTCATTGGTTTAAATTAAGCAACAAGTCCAAGGGTTTTCACAACATTACTTTAAGCCAAACCACATTAATCCTTTTGTGTCATCTTTGTTTTATACTTCTGCATATTTATTTTGCTACCATGTTTGTGTCTTGAGCCCGCCATTTCACAAAAACTGGTATCAAAGTGCATGTAGATTTTTGGAAAAATTTTGGAATGCGGAAGATGTTGGACATTTGGTAAGTACAAATATTTTTTGAAGGTGGAGTTTTGAGAGACAAGAATGCATTTGCTTTGCAAGCCTGACCTTGAGTAGTTAATTTTGTGATGCTTGAGTTTTGCTTCAAGTTTGCGGGAGTCAAACTAGCTATAGTGTTAAGAATTAGCTACCATTCAGGACTAAGGGTGTTGATTCTTATTTGTGAAACCTGGTGCCTGTTCAATAAAGAGATAATTTGGGTATTTAAGTATGCTTGTTGGCATACCTAAGAAAGCGACTTTGATAATTTGAAACTTGATGAAAATCAAGCCAAGATGGAGATTTGTTGAAATATTGGTTTGAATTTTCAAGCTTTTGGACAAAAAATTCCATGTGTTGCAAAACTCGATGGAGTAGGCATGCAATTGCATTTAATTCATTTGTTGGGATGTGCAAATAAAGTCAAGGCATAAGGGATAAATATATACCATCGTTGACAATGTTATAGGATTATTGAATGCACATCATGTGCATGATGTATACTTCTTTGTGCACATGCAAGAAGAGTTATATATATAGAACGTTATTGGCAGCACTTAGGGAAGAAACCAAGAATTGCAACTCATTTGGGAAGAAATAAGCACCGCAACTCATTTGGAGTAAGGACTCCGGATGCATTTGAGCTTATGGTATTTGGGTAGTCAAGAGAAGTTTGGCTTCCTTTGTTTATCTTCTCTTGTATACCACCACCGTAATGGGTGGTCATTCCAAGTTCATTTAGCTCATATTGTAGTAGAGAAATTTGATTTGATTATGTAGTTACTTCTCTTTGTGTATTGAGTGCATACACGGTGAAGATATTGTTAGGTTTTTGGGTGTATTTGGGACTTGGTTTTGAGTAGGATACACTTGTATTCCTATTATTTGGGATTTTAGTTGAGTAGAGTGTGTCCACCTTTGTATCTGCATCATATTTCCATGGTGAAATATTTGGTTGTCATATTTGTACGTGGATATAGGTTTAAACCGAACCACGTTAATATTGTTGTGTTATTTTGCTTTATGCTTCCAATATTTATTTTGTGCTACTCTTTTATGGTTTCTGGCCCGCCATTTCATAACAAAAAGATATACAATCATTAAAGAGAAAGATTATTTGCACAAAAAATGCTAGATAATCAAAGAGTGTATTCATTCAAACACCAAATCCTTGGCACCAAATTCTAATTAAACATAATTAATAAAAAAAATGGGTCTTAAAACCAAAGGAAGATCAACAACAAATAATGAAGCATACAAATAGAAAGGGCATCCTAGACCACACTCACAATTCAATAAACAAACAAATCAAAACTCTTGACAGTGAAATAAATTCTCTTTCAGTCTCTCATAATTCTTTTTCTAGAACTTGGACTGCAGATAACTGATAGTAGTGCTGTCCAATTTGAAAGCCCTCACAAGGACATCATTAGCTATGTCTGGCGTAGAGCCAAAAACCGCATTAGCAATCGTGATAACTCCTGGGTTTTGGCTGCTCAGAGCTTCAATGGCAACAGCATTAGTATTGCCCACATTTTTCTGACAGTGGATGAGTCCTGCTGGAAACACAAGCACATCACCCTTCACTAGAACTCTTCTAATGTGGCGATTTTCCGGGTTGGAAGTGATGAATCCAACTTCTAAGCTTCCATCAAGAACAGTCAAGATCTCAGTGGTGCGAGGGTGAGTGTGAGGAGGGTTAAGGCCCCATGGTGCAAAGTCAATGCGAGCAATGAAGATGCTAAGAGTGTTCAATCCTGGTAGCTGAGTTGCTGTGACTGGAGTCACTTTAGACCCAACAGGGTTTGAGGTGTTGCCAGCAATGTCAAGGCCAGTAAAGAACAAATCGCTTGGAACGACGTTGTTGGGATCCTTGCAAACCAAACCATTCACTAACACTGCCATACCCATAATTGATCATGGGAACAAAACTGTATCAGAATCTTGTGTAGTTTATTGTGAGTATGAACTTTTCAAAGAGCAGACATTATTTCAACTTATGTGCAGATTAATTACACAAAATTAATTCAGTTTAATTAGTTATGAACTTATGATCAAATTTTGAATAGGTTCGTCATATGTTCATAATCATCAATAGATCTTTCAAGTCAGTAACCACATTATCATAATATCCACTTCAATATGCTAGAGTGAAAATTTTGAATTCTATTGTTTTCCGTGAAAATATTTATGCTGGGTGAAGTTTATTAAAAATTAAAAAAAGTAGATTTTAAAATAAAGAAAACTGTTGTTTAGGTAAGTCAAATGTGTTTAGTTTACCTCTGCCTTGTGGGTCTGCCACGAGAAATCTTGGAGAGCACTTTGATCAGCTGCTAAGACAACAACTGAAAGTGAAAGAGCTAAAACTGCCAGCAACACTGAGAAATTAGCCATTTTGCAAGAACACAAAAATGGCACTACTGTTAGATTTTGTGACAGACATATGTAGGAGCAGTGTGTATTGTAGTATTGATGGATGATATGGCATTACATTAAGGCCCTTATATACCAATCTACAGAAGATGTGAACGCACAATAATTGATATGCCGCCCTAATTAATAACTGAAATGGTCATTTTTTGAAATTGTAAGAATAACATAAAGTTCTGGGTTTTGCTCATGCAGGCGTGTATAGAGGGTATTGTTGCTATATACAGTGCCGGCCAACATCTTTTGGCTAATCAATCTAAAAGAATGAGGACTTGTTTGGTTTGAGTTTTTGATTTTTTAGATTTTATAAGGAAAATATTGAAAATTTTAAAAATTATAGGCTTTTGGTTTCATTTTTCAGTTTTCAAATTTCATTTTCAGATTTTGTGAAGAAAATACTGAAAATTAAAATTTAGTTTTTAGTTTTTATTTTCATTTTTCAATATTTCCTTTACAAAATCCTGAAAACTAAAAAATTAAATGAAAATTGAAAACTAAAAATTGAAACTAAACATACTGGTAAACAAATTTCAGTTTTCAATTTTCATTTTATTTTCAGTATTTCCTTCACAAATTCTTGAAAACTAAAACACTGAAACTTAAAATCAAATAGGCCCTAAAATGCTCAATTTAGCTGAAACACTTCCATTTGTGAGAAAACATTCAATCCGAGTGGACAACAAAATACGGGTAGTTTGGTTTTCAAATGAAGGGCAACAGTCTGTATTTTGGATTGCAACTGCTTCGGCTTGTTTGTTATGATATTATGAAACACTTGTTGATTATTTGGACAGGGTTATTAAAATACGGCAAACTACACTAGCAGTGAATATTTTTTTTTCTCTGAAATACTCTCTCTCTCTCTCTCTCTCATGTAAAAAACGATGGATAGAGATAATAGTTACAATGTCTTAATAACGGTAAGAGAGTAAATCAAATCGTAATCTAATTAAAAGAACCCCCACTTTGGAAGATTACTTAATTAAATATGTTTTTAATTCCTGAAAAATAAGTGCATTTTGGTTTTAATCCCTAATTTCTTTTTTTTTACCTAAATATTTTTAAAACTATTTGGCTTTAATCTTTGCACATAGTCATATATGTTAAATATTGAACTAACTAATAGAAAAGGAAAATGATAGACAACTAGTAAAAATTTATACAAAATTTTGTATCCAAAAATATATGATATAATTATTAGCCTTTAAATAAATTAATGGGTCATACCACTTTATTTCATTCAACAATTTTCATGATTTCTGCAAAGATTCTATATATAATTTTTATGAATGAATAGCATTACTCAATAGAAAAATATGTTATCCAACCATATATGATAGTCACCTGTTATACGTGGCATATCATAATCATATACGTCAAAGTCCTACTATAAAATGAGTTGTTAGGTCTAGTAAGATGAATAATAAATTGGGTCAATGGGTTATTGGATGATGAAGATTTTGACACATAAGATTATGATGTGCTATATACGACTACTCATTACCATATATGATTGGATAATGAGACTTTTATTAGTCACTCAATATTTAACAAAGACATTCTGATTTCAAGGATTAAAATTCAATAATTTTAAAAATATTTGGACCAAAATTATTTTTTTAGGGACTAAAACTAAATTTTGTTTATTTTTCCCAGATAAAAAATATATTTAATTAACCCTTTGAAGAACCATAAAATGAAAGCAATAGAGGGCTAAGAGATTTTAATAAAATAAACTCTCTATTGTCTTCCCTCATACAAAGTAAAACTCATGATTAAGATAAAACTTTCATAAACCTTTCTCTTCTCTCTTTAAACCAAACTCATAAGCACACCTTCAAAAATGTAATATGTAATATTTTGTAAAGACATATAATTTATTATGTAATATTCAAAATTATTTACATTATTATATATCAGACTAAAAAATTATTAACATAAATTATAATTAATTTAAAAGGTACGTTGGTTGGTAGGCTAATTAAATATGTTTTTTGTCCCTAAAAAATAAATGAATTTTCATTTTGATCATTGGGTTTTTTTATTTAATTTTGATCTAAATATTTTTAAAATTTTTTGTTTTTATCTTTGTCAAGTATAATTATTAATTGTCACGTAGGGTTGTTTGATTTTTACACATGAGAAACAAAATATATGAGAGAAATTGTTGGAAAGACAATCTAAAAGTGTGGTAATTTGCTGATATAGAATGTAAACGTTGAGCAACACTTCTAAACTTAATTAATTTGGAATACTCATTTCCGGCTTGGTATCACAAACTTCTTTCTCCTTAATTTCCAAATAACAAATACCAATTAATAAATCAAATATCCTTGCACTAAATTCTAACAACATACATGTGTGAATCAAATAAAGACCAACAAATAATGAAGCACACTAATGGAAATGGTATTAACACCGCTCACAACTTAACAGTAGACAACAGAAAAACAACATGCATAAACAGAATAAACAATCAAATGAATTCCCTCCCATGCTTCTTTTCTAGAACTTGGATTGCAGATAACTGATGGTAGAGCTGTCCAATTGGAAAGCCTTCGCAAGGACATCGTTAGCTATGTCTGGCGTAGACCCAAAAACCGCATTAGCGATTGTGATAACTCCTGGGTTTTGGCTGCTAAGAGCTGCAATGGCAACAGCATTGGTATTGCCCACATTTTTCTGATAGTGGATGAGTCCTGCTGGAAACACAAACACATCACCCTTCACTAGAACTCTTCTAATGTGGCGATTTTCCGGATTAGAAGTGATGAATCCAACTTCTAAGTTTCCATAAAGAACAATCAAGATCTCAGTGGCACGAGGGTGAGTGTGAGGAGGGTTAAAGCCCCATGGTGCAAAGTCAATGCGAGCAATGGAGATGCCAAGAGTGTTCAGTCCTGGTAGCTGAGTTGCTGTAACTGGAGTCACTTTAGACCCAACGGGGTTTGAGGTGTTTCCCGCTACATCAAGGCCAGTAAAGAAGAAATCATTTGGTTCCACAAGGCTGGGATCCTTGCACACCAGACCATTCACTAACACTGCCATAATTGATCAAGGGGACAAAACTATATTAGAATCTTGTGTAGTTTATTATGAGTGTGGACAAAATTAATTCAGTTTAATTAGTTGTGATAAAACTTTGAATAAGATCATTGGTAGTTCATAATGAATATAGTCTCTCTAGTTATGAGGATAAGACTAATTGCATTTTCCTTACTCGTACCCACTAGAAGGCATGTGTTGAGATGACTTTGTTTAGTTATGATAAAATTTTGAATAAGATCATCATCAGCTCATAATCAATACAGTTCAAGTTAGTAACTGCATTATAAAGAATGTCCACTTCAATATGCTAGAGTGAAATTTTAAGCTCTGTTGTTCTCCATTAAAATATTTGCGTTGGTTGTCTATATATATACAAAAACTTGAACTTTAAAATAAAGAAATTAAACTGTTGTTTAGATTAGTCATAACTCATACGTGAGTGCATGTGTTTGATTCACCTTTGCCTTGTGGGTCAGCGACGCAAAAATCTTGGAGGGCACTTTGATCAATTGCCAAGACAACTGAAAGTGAAAGAGCTAGAAGTGCCAGCAACAATGAGAGATTGGCCATTTCACAAAGAGCACAAAAAGCACTAGAAGATTTTGTGAAGAAATATGTAAGAGTAGTGTGTCTTGTAATGTTGGTGGATGATATGTGCCATTGCATTAAGGCCTTTATATACTAATCTACAGAAGATGTGAATGCACCTATATGCCGCCCCAATTAAGAACTGAAATGGTCATCGTTTGAAAGTGTAAGAATAACATAAAAGTGATGGGTTTTGCTCTTGCAGGCGTACGTATGTAGAGGTATTGTTGCTATATACAGTGCCGGCCAACATCATTCGGCTTATCAGTGTACAAGGACTTCTAATTGGTTAATTTAATTAGCTGAACCAATCAACACTTCCATTTGTGAAAAATGTCCAATACGAGTGAACAATAAAATATGGGTAGTTTGGATTTTATATGGAGGACATTCTGTATATTGGATCGGAGCTAATGTACGTATTTAGGGGCATGTCCAATTCAATTTTGTGATTTTTGATATGCATACCAACGGGAGTTGGATAAAGTGAATGGGGTTATTATAAATAATAAATAGCATGTCTAGTATATGTTTTTATAATATTTCTTTTCTATGTGTGAAAATTTTAAAAATCAAAAACATTTATGTTATCAAAATAAATATTTTTTTAAATAAAGAATAAAGAAAAATATTTTGTCATAAAAAAATTTAAAAAGTTTTCAATGTTTATCTAATTGTTATTTAAATTATTTCAATAGACACAACTGTAAGGTCATTTTTTCTCTTTGTTTTTTAGCAACCAATTAATGGTATAGAAGCCAAAAAAAAAAAAGCAACTAATAAGAATCAGATGAAGTGATGAGCGAGTTGCAATCCTGAAAAAATTATCAAAGTTCAAATTCTAAAAAGAAAATGACTTCCAAATGGCAAAAATTGCTAGGACAAAACTACATTAAAGACAACAAAAGAAATTAGGTTAATTTCATAAGTGGACTTGAAATGTGAACCTACCGTCAAAGAGCGCCATTACAAGAAAAAATAAGTATTTTCAATAATTAAAACATAAAATGTATTAATAAAAATAATTTTGACATAAAATGATTATTAAAAATACTTAAAAGCTTACAAGTATTTTTAACAGTTACGTTATATTAAAATTACTTTTATTGACACTTTTAATGTTGAAAATAGAAATATGTACATAGGTAAACTAGTAGAGGTTTGTTTTAACTTAACTAAAGATTTTGAGTTCAAATCTTTAATATGTAACTAAATTAAAACTTAAAATTGATAGAGTTTTATTGCCTTAGTGGTCTCATCCTTCTAGAGCAGGATTGCCTCCAATACAAGGAACTTGTGATTTGGACCAGAAAAAAAAAAAAAAAAGGAAGTATGAACCTGCTTAAATGCCTTTTTCTTGTCTATATATTTTGTTTTTGGTCTGTCTTAAATGTTTTATTTAGGCAATGTTGGACACCTATTTTTAAGACCATCTCCAATGTGAAACAACACCTCGTTCCTGTCCTTTGCGTGTCAGAGGGACGAAGGACCATCCCATTGGAGGAATAGATGGTAGGACGCCGCTCAAACATCAATGCAAGTGAGTCCCTCTGGATAGGGACTCTATTGCCGCCAACCACAACAAAACATGTAGTATTTTTTTTGTTTTTAAATATAAAATGCTTTACCAATGGTTGTAACTCTTTGAAAACTGGAAAGAGCCGTTCATGCAACTGTTAAAAATTTTAGTCTATACATACTATCTATTCTCACTTCCATCTTCATAATTTTTTTCTAATCTCTTTCAATATTTTCTAGATTTTTTCCACATAAATTCTACTCATCTTCTATTTTCCCAAAAAAATGGATCCAAGTCAATTAAGTTCTTTTCTCTACTACTTACAAAATTCAAATTTCCCTCAAAATCTAAATATCCAAAATTCTCAATCTTCAAGCCTTCAAAATACAAATTGAAATTTCTAAATTTCAAATTTCTTTCAAAATCAAAACCATCAAAACCTTCAAATTTTCAATTTTCAAATTCTTTTCAATATTAATTTCCTATTTTTCCACACACTCAAAATTTTAACTATGTGCATTGTTCTTGTTAATCATGTAATTTTTTAAAATATATTGAAAACTTGTTTTAGTTTCAATAATATTTGTTTAAATTTTTTACATTTTAAATTCAAATAAAATGTACACAATATTTATCTACAATTTAATTTATTAAGAAATTATTCAAAATAAAAGATATTTGAAAATTTTAATTTTATATTTTTTTATCAAAATCAAAAATAAAATTGCATAATACAAAATATTAAAATAAAATTATTTATAATGACATTAATTTTTCTTTTTAATTTAAAAAAATGTGGGCCCCAAATAAAAACCAAAGTTGGTCCTATATTGGAGAAGAGGACACTCTTTTCCCCATTTACTTTTTTAATATTAGGATGATGTGTCCAAAATGACCAAAATGCATCACCATTGAAGATCTTAAGACCCCAAGAGAATCTCCTAACTGGTGGCAATTGACCCCTTATAGAGCCGACTTGTTGGAAACTAGAAAGTAGGGATGTCATGACAACAAACAATAGGCATATCCATTGGATCAGATCAACCCAAAATTCCACTTAAATGAATGATATCTAATTTGTTCAATTAAAATTATTAAAAAAAAAACCACATATTCACAAATTTTAACTCAACCTAACGCGTAAAACATGAGTTTGATTGGGTCTAACTCATCTCTTGTGGATTTTGGAAATTTTTAACGTACACAATCTGACTCAATCCATCCATGTGTTTTGTTGTTTGTTTGTTTTTTTAATGTAGAAGCAAAAATAAAAAAGATAATAAAAACTAATAGAGCATCACATCATCCAAAATCTTGTTAGATTAAGAAATAAAGGGAATTAACCTCAAATCATTCAATAATATCAAATAAAAGGAAAATTACATTATAGATTAAGAATATATACTATCACGTATAGTTAGAAAGGATCCATAATCCTTGCAGTATTGGACTGATAGTTTTGGGTTCATGTAGTAATTTCATCAAGAAAATAAGTTTAACCAAAAAAATTATTGAATTTAAAAATTGCTTTAATGGATAACAGGCACAAAAACAAAATGTTTTAATATTTTCTCCATGATTTTACAAATACTTGCTTATAATAATTTGGATTATAATCATGTTTGACAAATGACAACAGAGACCTACCTAGCTAGAAACCTACAACTCTGCTTTTATTTGCTCTAATTTCTCTCTGTCAGTATTCAGTATAGATTACCTAGCCAAGCTTTCCCTATCTCTAATCATGTAGAGGAACTTCGGTCTCATGATTAAGACCATGGCAACAAGGTAATTTGAAATTTTGAAAATATCCAGAAAACCATATCGCTTAACTAAAAAGACAGGTAAATTATATCCAACCTATCCAAGGGAGAAAGGGAAAAGCGGAAAAAAAAACGAGATCTTCTGACTCCGGTGTATGTAATCATTTAAACCATTACAAGCATCCAGGACTTGATCTCTCAAGAACAGAAGCATTGCCAACAAAACCCAAGTTTACACAATGACAACAATCAATACATAAGCATACACATCAATCAGTCAATCTAATTTGAATGCTCCACAATTAAACTTTTACCACTCGCTCAAAGCCAACCATATTAAAATTTGAAACAATCTTTTTACATATCACGGAGATGCCTTAAGCGCCAATCTCCTCTCCTTCATCCTCGTACTCTTCCTCATCGTCGGCAGTAGCATCTTGGTATTGCTGATACTCGGCAACCAGATCATTCATGTTACTCTCAGCCTCAGTGAACTCCATTTCGTCCATTCCCTCCCCAGTGTACCAGTGCAAGAAAGCCTTGCGCCTGAACATAGCTGTGAACTGCTCGCTAACTCTCCTGAACATCTCCTGAATTGAAGTTGAGTTGCCAATAAAGGTAGATGACATCTTAAGACCCTTAGGTGGGATATCACACACGCTGGACTTGACATTATTGGGTATCCACTCAACAAAGTATGAGGAGTTCTTGTTTTGCACATTGATCATCTGCTCATCAACCTCCTTGGTGCTCATCTTACCACGGAACATTGCTGATGCGGTCAAATAACGGCCGTGGCGTGGATCGGCAGCGCACATCATATTCTTGGCATCCCACATCTGCTGAGTCAATTCAGGCACAGTCAAAGCACGGTACTGCTGGGATCCTCTCGATGTTAAGGGCGCAAACCCGACCATGAAGAAATGGAGACGAGGGAATGGGATAAGATTGACGGCAAGCTTTCTAAGATCAGAGTTCAGTTGCCCAGGGAAACGTAGACAACAAGTAACTCCACTCATGGTGGCAGAGATGAGGTGGTTAAGGTCACCAACTGCAATAAAACAAGAATAAAAAAAAAATTTAAGAAATCGACTTTCCAACTGAAAAACAATAATAAAGCAGAATGCATTCCATCAAGAGAGTGAGCTAAAACCAAACAAGTAGACGTTTGTCCAATAACAACCACCACCAGCTATGAGCAAGACCCAAGACCTAAACCCACTTGAATTCTCACATGGTCCCACCACTATAATGAAATAGATATTTATTTGAATTGTCAAATGAAAGGCGAATCAGACCAGATCATTACTTGAATCATTGCTTAACATTAAGGGTTTATCCATAGCAAACGACTACTCCAACAGAATAGCCACCGACAATAATAATAACAGCAATAACAAATGCAGCACCAGCAACCAAAACACAAATAATAACAATAATAATAATAGGCACCATCTGTATTAAAATCAAGAGAGAAATCAGAAACTTACATGTTGGAGTGGCAAGCTTCAAAGTACGGAAGCAGATGTCATAGAGAGCCTCATTGTCCAAGACCATGCATTCATCAGCATTTTCAACAAGCTGATGCACAGAAAGCGTGGCGTTGTATGGCTCCACAACTGTGTCAGATACCTTAGGGGAAGGGAAGACAGAAAATGTCAACATCATACGATCTGGATACTCTTCCCTAATCTTTGAGATAAGAAGTGTTCCCATGCCTGAGCCAGTGCCACCACCCAAGGAGTGGCAGACTTGAAATCCTGTCATATATATCAGTTTAAAATAAATTGCAACCAGTTAGCTTTAACAGAAAAGAATTAATTCCCAGCATGGCCAGAGACCAAAAGCAAGAAAATCTTGCCAGAATGGTAACCAATCCAAATGGTGAGCCAACAATCTAAAGGTACATACATTCTCAAATGCACTAAAATTCAGTAGCAAAATTTAAAAAGTTTTAAAAAAGTAAATAACACGAGTTGAACTCGTATCAAGCACTAGCAGAACACATTATAGTTTCCTATATCACTTTTGAATCAAGTTACACGCACAACAACAACATGCCCGAAATTGCAAATCAAATGTATGACAATGCATCCAGGTTATCAAAGCAAACCGTACAAGATACAAATACACACGCAGGTTCAAAAGACGCGGAACTATTTGAAAACTACGTGACAAGGTCAAGGACATAAGAATTGAACATGGCACAGTTCCAAACCCAATTCACCATCCTCATGAACAAGCCATAGGAAAAAAAATTAGTAACAAAACACACACGTTATTAATAATTTAATATTAACAGAAAATCATTCCAAATCACAATCTACCTGAAAATATTTAAATAAAAAAACAACAACATTGACCAACAAAATTGAAATTAGGATAAAATACATTTTATCTCTCTGAACTTTAAGTACACCCTGACTTTTCAAAACGTGAATCACAATACTTGAACTTTCAAATAATGCAAAATACCTCTTTGGTTAAATTGACATCTATTTCCACCATTAAGCTATGAAGCAAGGGTATTCCATTTTTGCAAAAGTACTAGTCCGGGTACTTTTTGGATACGGGTACGCATTATATACATACCATATGACTTCATTTTAAAAAAATTATATATCTAAGCTTGGATACGTCAGTTTAATGAAATTTTTTTTTCCTATTTTTTGTTTTCTTTCCTTTTTTTTTTTTCAATTCCATTGAGCCATAACCTTTTCCTCTATTCAAATTTACCTTTTAAAAAAACAATTTGGAATATGATATTGAATAATTTTGAACTGTATTATGTTAAAATTTTAATATTTTTTATATATATATAAACATACTTGTACTCCATTTTTTTCAAAATTTCCATATCTTGCACCAGTATCCATACCGTATCTGTGCTTCATAGTAATTGAGTAGTCATATGCATGTACCATGCATAATTAAACAAACAAAAATAACATTCCTTTAATCAAATTTACAAAACACCAAAGGTCTCACCACAAAATGGACAAAAATACCCTTCAAATGCTAGAATTTGATTGTAACATAAAGGTATTTTTGATTTTGAGTGGAGAGGGTTTAGGGTTGAAAATTTTGATTAAAAGGAAAACTATTTGTTTAATTTACATGATATACACGTGACTCCTTACGGTAGAAATGAATGTCAACTTAACAAAGAGGGTGTTTTGCACCATTTGGAAGTTCAGAAGGTGTCATAATACATGTTTTGAAAAGTAGGGTGGAAATTGGCATGAAGAGTCAAGGGTAAAATGCATTTTACCTATACACTATTATCAATTAAATCATTTTATTTATATTACTATAAGGCTGAACCATTTTGCTGGTATGTCAATAATACATTAATATGATGACAGTGTTAATGTTAATACATCAAAATTAAACTCATGTTTATAATCATTGCTAATGAGGGGAAAAAATAATATCGAATATATAGCCAATGGAAACAAATGCAATTAAAAAAAAACAAAAACAAAAACAAAAATCTCTCATCACAAGACACAAAAATACCAGAGACAATTAAATTAAATTAAAAATAAAAATCCATTTCCAAATTCAGATCCAAAACAAAAACCAAAAATGAAAAAAAAGAGCGAAATTGAGAGGGGTTGGTTACCCTGCAAGCAATCGCAATTCTCGGCCTCCTTCCTCACAACATCGAGAACAGAATCGATGAGCTCTGCCCCTCAGTGTAATGCCCCTTGGCCCAGTTGTTCCCTGCCCCGGACTGCCCGAACACGAAGTTATCAGGCCTGAATATCTGCCCGAACGGCCCGGATCTAACGGAATCCATGGTCCCCGGCTCCAGATCCATGAGGACGGCGCGTGGAACGTACCTTCCCCCACTCGCCTCATTGTAATACACGTTGATGCGCTCCAGCTGGAGCTCCGAGTCGCCGCTATACTTCCCCGTGTGGTCGATCCCGTGCTCGTCGCATATCACCTCCCAGAACTTCGCCCCGATCTGGTTGCCGCACTGCCCACCCTGGATGTGCAGGATTTCTCTCATTTTCTTTTCTTTATTTTCTCAGGAAACAAACGGAAAAGGAAGCGGAGGAGGAGGAGGGAAGAGGGGATAAAAAGCAAAAAATTTAAGAATTAGGGATCTGAGAGGGGAGAGAGAAATGAGAGGGAAATTAAGAGGTGGTTTGGAGAAAAAGCGGGGATGGGAAGGGGAAGGGTATTTGAGGGGCGGGGAGGGTTTTGAGGGAGAGGTGTTTTGGTAATGTTGTTGGCGTGGTTTGAGGGTATTTTCGGGAATTTGAGGGGGCTGAAATTTTTTTGCGATTTTTTTTTAATTTATTTGGGGATTTGATTTTTGAATTGAATGATTTGGCGTGATGAGCTGTGAGATGGTTCTGGAACCGCTTGATTGATTTGGCCACACTGTCTCTCCCTCCTTCCTTTCCTATCCCCTTGGTTTGAATATTTTTTATATTTTTCATTTGAGGTGGTACTTCTCTTTCTCTCTTTCTGTTGCTTTGGACCAAAGTGGAGGAGGATGGAGGCAAATTTTGAAAAAACAATATGGATTGCTAATCAATATATTAGGATTTATTTGGTTTGAGTTTAGTTTTTAGAATTTATAAAAAAAATTAAAAATTATGAAAATTATGTATTTTAATTTTTAAAATTTTTAATTTTTCCTTCATAAATTCTAAAAACTAAAACTAAATAGATCTTTATTTATCCAAATTATTGAAAATCAAAGGAGTTGTTTTTTTTTCTTTCATAATATATGTTGGAAGTTTATGACCTGTACAGGAAAAAAAATGACATACTACTAAAATGTAAGTCAACCTATTTGATAAAAATTAAGAATTTAAATAAATTTTATATGCTATCATTTAATTATTTATTATCTTATTTAGATTCACCTCCACACATGTTTTTTGGTAGTATAAAATTTTTTATACAGTTAACAATAAAATTAAACTCTAAAATTAATGTTTGTTAAGATTAATTTATTTTGTTATAAAATTAAGTGATTAATTTAAGTCAAATAACCAATTATATAATATTATATGACTTTTAAATAAGACAAAATTAAGGGAGTAATTGTCTTTTTTTTAAATGTGATGGGCAAATTTAAAACTTTCAAATTCTAATAAATTAATTTATCCCCTAATATATTTCTATAAGGTCAATTTAACTATTTAATCTTTAAATAATTATTATAAAAGTTTTATAATTGTGACAATATAATAATAATAATAATACATTATATATTTATATTAAAATATTTAGTTTTGATATAATGATAGCATAATTTTTTTATATAGTCATTTGATTACATATTATCATATTAATAAAAAGGTTTGATTCTCAAATGCTACTTCAAAATTTATACATAGGAGAGAATTTGATTAGAAAATAATATAAAAAAATTTATGCTAAATTCTTTATAAAATGTTGTCATACTAATAATATATAAAAATTAAATTCCTGATATGCATAAAAAAATTAAATTTTTGCAATAATTTATAATTAATAAATTTTTTAGACAACTTTTAAAATTAAATTTGAAAATAAGTTTTGTCAAACGTCCCTTTATATTGCCAAATTAAGTAATTATTAAAAAAAATGTAACGTACTTTATATATATAACTACCCAAAAAAAAATTGCAATGTACTTTATTTTATTTGATCTTGGTCTGTAAATGCAAGGTACTTGAATTAAAAATCTTGAACGGAAACCTGCGGTGCTCAGGTGTCAATTTAAGAATTGGATAAGAATTTCAGAAGATGTTGGACTGAGATATATTAAAAGGGGCAGCCTCAATAAATGCTGATGTGAATGGAGTGGTCCAGCAGCAAGAATTGAAGGCTAAGGCCCAACCCAGCTATCAATAACGGGCACTGGCCCTATGTTTTTGGACACTGGTCATTGGACTTATGTCTGGGGAATCTCATTGCTTTGTGTTGACTTGGATGCCCTATTTGTTCTATCTTTCACCAGACTGCTTCCTTTGACTACGCAAGGGTGAAGGGAAAAATCACATCAGAAGTCCCAAAAAGAAAGAGGAAAAGGAAACAAAAAAAAAAATCATTGAAATCATATGGTGCCAATGGTTATTAAACACTTAAATTCTTAAGTTTATGATGATACCATATAAAAATAAATTTATTTAAATTAAACTTGATAATCTTATAAAATAGTAATGTTATAAAACTTTCGAGTTAACTTACTTACTATAAGTTCACAATTTACCAATTAATAAATGAATTTATCTAAACTCTCGTATTTGATAATATTGTATGGTGAGTTTTAGTTTCTGGAAAGAGTTTTCAAATTTTACTTTTTTGTTCTCAATCAATTTCCTAAATTTAAAGTTTTATGAAGGAAATAGTAAAAACTAAAATGAAAATTGAAAAAAGTTTTTCTATTTCACTGTTCCCTTCATAAAATTCTGAAAAATAGGAAAGTAACTAAAAGCTTAAAATAAAAACAAAATATTTTTTGAAACCAAACGCATCCTATAGTCACTATCATAAATGTCTATTTTCACTCCCACTTAATTAACTTTTTGTTTAAATGTTCCAAAAAGCCCTTCTTTCTTGTATACAATTAAATTGATTATATATTATTACTTTAATACTATTCAAACTAGTTTTTATTAATACATTAAAAATATTCTTTGTGATTTTATAATGTGTGCTTCTAGTTTTTTATGTTGTGAAAAAATGATAATTGTGTGTAAATGTATTACCTTTATATTAGCTTGCAATTAATTTAATTTTGAAGCATTTAATATTGATTACATTTTTGCTTTTGTTTTTATGTAACCACTTAATACAGTAAGTTTTTAAAATTAATAAATTTAGTACGTATGTATACATGTATATTTAGATATAAATATTTATTTAAATTTATTTTATAATACACTAATTATCTGATAATATATTAGGTAAAAAAATTTATTTTAATATATTGACAATACACACACACATATATATATATATATATATATATATATATATATTATCTTTTAATTATATATTATCACATTAGTAAATATGATTATTCACATTTGCTACTATAAAGTTCATGTAAAATTTTTAAAAAATTGATTAAATGACTTACTACATTAAAATTAAACTCTAAAAATAATAATTAAAAAGTTTAAAGATAAATCATAGTATACAATATATATTCTAACATTTATATAATTTAATTTAATATTAAATAAACATATTATACTAAAATTTCTTGCATCAATCTCGTAATTTTGGTCAAAGTTTTTAATTTGTTGTTTTCATTTAAAAATTAAGGTAACATGTACATTAAGTTAGTTATTTATTTAATAATTATGTTCTGTTGAAATAAAAGTTTATAAACTATTTTACAGATTAATAGAATCAAAACACAATTAATCATATTTTGTTGTTTTTATGTGAAAAATTGAATTTTATATGTTTCATGAGAAAAGTAGATAAAAATTTTTTTTTCATTATATAATAAATCACAGAAGCAGTAATAATAAATATTAAAATAATATTTTTATAATATTAATAATAATAACATTAAGCCAAGAATATATTATTGGTTTGATTATGACAAAAAAAAAAGGATATTTTAGTACAATTAAATAAAAGGCTAATTAAATGGGACTGATAATAGACCATTGGGAGTGGCTGCCACTCCCATCAAAGTTTGGAAACTTAACGACAAATGCAAGCAAGCTGCAATGCCAGGGACGACTAATGCTTAAATCTTGTCGTAAAAAGATGATAAAACTTTGTTTACCTCTGTCCTATTCTATCAAGATTTTAGTTTAATTCCTAATATTCTTTCATTCTATTTGCATTTTTAATACTTTCAAAATATTTTAATTTTGTTCATTTGATAAATAACATCGAAATTATAAATTATAAAACTAATATGATAGTCAAATTACAATATTGGAAAATTATAACTTAATATAAAATATCAAGTTTTCGTTCTTAATTTAAATGTTATTTATGTTTAAAATGTTAGGAACCTAAATAGAAAAATAAAATTCTTAGAATTAAATCGAAACCCTAAAAAATAAATAAATCTTCACCCGAAAAAAGAAAGGAATTATTAAGATGACTCATTAGGCATTAGCCAAAGCAGACTCTAGCAATATCGTCTTGTTTCTCTCGTTCATCTATAATTTCTCCAACAATTCCATAATGGAGTTTTAAATGAAGCCATAGAACACCACAAATTCCTAGAGGTGAAGGGTCTCTCTCAGTTTCAATATGCCCCTTGTTCATAACCTGCCGCTGGAGACCGAATATCAAAATATGTCGCCTGGATCAAATCAGGGAATTAATGACATGAACATTGTGGAACTGAATTGGGAAAATTATTTTATTATGGAGATAAGATGATTGAATAATAATTATATGAGATTTGAGAGAAAATTATACCCAATGTGATCTTTTAAATCTCGCATTATGTGAGATTATAGATAACTAAAATAATTTTTTTACTATGCAGCATATGAAACAGAGTCTGTGAGCCATAGCCTTAACGTTAGAGAAGAGGCACGTGTCACCGCATGGTTGGGAGCTTGAAATCTCGCACAGTACATGATTTTGGAGATGCCCCTACTGCACGCCACACATCGCGTCCTAGTTGGGCCTGGGAAACTCGCATGATGCGAGATTTCCCTCCTACATGGTGGTAAAATTGAGAACTGTCGTTGCATACTTATATGCAAAATGTTGGTAAAGTAACTAACTAATATCTAATTATATTACAACTAATCTCCAACAACAACAATTATATCTCTACGAGCCTTAATTAATTTGAGTAATTTGATCATTGTTTTTAGATTATTTCAACAGCTTTTAAGATAAATAATTTTTTATTCTCTTTGAATTATTCTATCCTCATTTGTTACAATAATATATGAAGTAATTCCCATAATATAATCTTTGAAAAAATCTTAAACTCAAGTACATATTTAAATAAGAGATTTATTTGTAAATGTACTCTTTTACATTATCATCCAATTATATATTTCTACATATAAAAGTTTTAAAATAATGAATGATTGAATATAACATTTTAATGATGTAAAACATGATTGGATGTCCATATAATTTTTTACAAATTAGCAATACACGAAAATTAAATTTTTTATTTATCATAGTATAAATTAATTTTATTTATCTAAGATATCTTATTAGTGTATTAAAAGAGACAATGAAGTATTAATGAGAGAGAGAGAGATGAAGTAGGGGAAAAACCACTCAAAATTAGGTATGTTCACACAATAATGTGATGCTAATTAGAGGAGAAAACAAATCTAAACCAATGTAATTTAATTTAAATTTTTAACATTATTATAAATTCAAATCAAATCAATATGATCAAGATCTAGTTAAGTTACTTTGACTTATCAAGTTAAAATAAAATGATAAAAAAATATATCTTTCTTTTAAGTTTTTATCTTATTTTATAGGGTCTATGAGCTCACTTGGATGTGATTATTTTGATTAAAAAAAATCCAAGGAAGATTAAAATGATTTTCTAGTGTATTTAATATGTTTGAGTAATTTTTTTTATGTAAAAGCAAAATCATTAAAAAAAAATTTAAAAAATATCTTTTAAAAAGTTAAAATTTTCGTCTTCTAGAAAAATATTTTTTTATAACATAAAAAAGATGGTTGATAATAAATTAAAAAATTTACATAAAAAAACCTTATTATAACATTTGATTGTAATTACATAAGTACTTTTTACTATAATAAGAAGTTGTTAAATTATTTAGATAGAGTGGATACAAAAATAATTTTTTATAGTAAAATTACAGATAAGGGTATAAAAAAGAAAGGTGTTTGGATTAGCTAGTACTTTTTGAGCATGAAATTTTTTCATATAAAATTATTTCTTATTTATTTTTAATTAAATATAATTAATGAAAATATTTAAATAAAATAAAATAAATTCTTAAATATTTTATATTTATTTATGTTATTGGACATATTAAACTATATATATATATATATATATATATATATATATATATATTGTTATTATTGAGTTATATTCTTTTGAATTTTAAATAATATATGCACACACAAAAAAAATATAACACAAAATAATTAAATTATTGTGGCTATGGTAATGAAAATGGGGTCGAGGGATGAGAAAGATTTAGTAAAATGTTAGCTTTTGTCTTTTCATAAAATTTTGTGAAGATAAATTTAAAATCTTAATAATATAAAAAATCAACTAAGAACACTCTCCCTCTTTTATAAATGAATTAAAAAAAAGTAATAACTGAAACCTAAACATACATTAAATTTTATAAGCTTAAAGTGGATTAAAAACATAGTTATAAAACGAACAAAGCTAAATTCATGTTGATTGATTTTATTAGAATTCGATTTAAAATGATAAAATTACACCGAATGAGAAAAAGGAATTAGGTAAAAAAATATTTCACAGAATGGAAGCATTATCAATATCCATGTAACACTCCATACAATAATCTCCATAATATTAGACTTGCATTAGATTATATGTAATTTGATTGGGCAGACATTAATATAGCAAAGACTCTTTATTGTCAAATTAAATATTATTTATATATTATTGTCAAAACCCAAGCAAGCCTTGACCTTAACATCAGGCCAATGAGCCTAGTGTAAAGGAAGATGTATACCAATCCATATCTAAAGAGATACATTTAACATCCTTGATTTTCCCGTGTACAAATGACAAATGCCTTGAGGTCATTTCTGAAAATGAGGATAGCTGTTCTATCCTCAAGGGGATGTTTTGATATTGATAGGGGATTATATGTGTTATGTGTGTTAATAAAGCGAAGAACCTCATTTTGAGTTCCAATGCGCAAGATGAACAAAACGCTCATGCGGCTAATTAACATGATTTGCGTGGGTTAAGCCCGACTTCATCCAAAGGTTTTAAATGATGGTTTTAATCAATGTTTTATGATAGGTTAAATTCGATGGTCCTGGGAGTCCTTGTGTGAATTTATGGTTTTACCCCTTGGTGCTAAACGGCATAATCAAACGATTATGGAAATATGGGCAATATTAGACTCTAATTAAAGATAAATAAATTTTATTTATTAATTTGAAGTCTAAATAATTATTTGAGGTCATTAGAGGCTTAAGATTGATTAAGAAAACTCAAATTCCCTTCTTAGGTCCAAGACTTTATGTCATGTCAAGCCAAATAATAAATTCTCTCTCCAATTCCTTAAATTAAGAAAACATGTTAGAGTTTGAATTTCAAACTAATAATGTTTAATTCAAACTAATCAAGCAAGACCACTCTTTCATCTTGTCTTGAACCACCTTAATTACCCATTATCTCACCTAAAACACAAGTTACAACTCTTAATCCATAGCCTAACCAAATCAACTCCTAAACACACTTATAAACCAACATATAAATGAGATTTTCTTTCCCCCAAATGCTCCTAAACCAATCAGCCATTCCCCCTAATTCACCAGATGTTGATTAATTTACACACAAAAAAACCATACTCTAAGTCATACCTTGGACCATGCTTCAACCCATACTTAGCCTTACCCTTGAATGACACTTAGAAGAGATATTTTTTCTCTCCTTATGGCTGCAAAAGCTGCAGCCCTTCCCCCATTTTCATCCACACAATTTCATTTTTCAACCCATAATATATATAGCAATGTGTAGAGAAATCTCACACTTTACCACTAGCTTTTTTGTTTGAGTTTGTGACCAAAAAAGCTCTCTAGTTTTCTCTCAACTCCAAGTCTTCTCCACCAGAGAAAACTCTTTCCACCACCATAAAACACCACAAGCCACCAAGAGAAGATTTTTGTCTTCTCATTTCAAACAAAGAAACAAGCTTTCTTCCTTGCAAGACAACATTCTGGTAGGGATTTGTTTGAGTTTTCTTCTTCTATCTTCTTCTCTTTCTTTTTCGACTTTGATGAGAAATAAAACAAAAGGAGTTGTTGCTATTGATGTTGTTGTTATGGCTGAAGTTGTTGTTGTTGCTATTGTTGAATCTTCTCTTTTTCCTTCTTTTATTTTCGGATCTTGATCCTGGATAATGTAAAGAGCCATCGGCTTGATAATGAGAGATCTTGATGTTGGTTGTGAGACCATCATTTGCTTGACCTTTAGAGCCCAAGTTTTAGTTTATTTTTGTTGGTTTTAAAGAATGGTAAAGATGAAATGTTGTTGGTTCTTGTGAAATGTTTCTTTCTTTGATGATTAAAACCATAGCTTGATAATGAGAGTTTCTTAATGTTGGTTGTGAAACTATCATGTGTTGAACCTCTAAAGCTCAACGCTTGATTTTTGTTTCACAAGAGTATGGAAAATGGTTTATTGTTGGTTGTCTTTATTGATTTTTCTTTGAGCTTGATGATGAGTCTAGACAAAAGAGGTTCTTGGAACCATGGTGTCAAGAAACTCTAAAGTTAACTTCTATTTTGGTTAAGATTGATTGGGGTTAAAAGTTGATTCTTTAAAGTCTTGAAATGAGCTCTAGCAAGATAAAGAGATGAACTTGCATCATGTTTATATTTCCTTGCCTAGCATATTTACTTTCCAAGTTATCACTTAATAACTAATCTCAAAGTCTACATATCTCAACCTTAGAGTTGAGATGTGATTTAGAGTAAATACTCTAAGAGGTCTAGAGCACTAAAATAAAGAAATGGACTTACATTTATGTTTATATTTCCTTGTCTAGCATATTTAAGTTTCAAGCCATCACCTAATAATGGTAAAGATCTAAAATGAGGCTTGCATAGCATGTTTATCTTTACATCATCACTTAAATTCCTAGAGCTCAAAAGACTTGCCCTTATATCTCCAAATGGAAATTTTAACCATGGCTAATGGATGTGCCTTAGTCATGATACAATGTTGGTTTTGATTTATAAAAATGTGAAAATGTTTTCAAAGGAATGTTAGAAAGATGTTTTAAAATGTTCTTGAGGTGTTAAAGTAACTTAGAATGTGTTAAAACTTTGTTTTCTGAAATTTCGAAGGTTCTGGTAATCGATTACCATTTTATGTAATCGATTACCAAGGGTGTTCATCAAAACTAGTTTTTGGCTTTGGTAATTGATTACCATGGTGTTCTTCTACCCAACAAGTTTTTGTTTCTGGTAATCAATCAGTTCATATAATCGATTATTATGACGTTCTTTATGCCTAGAAATCAGTTTTGGTTCTGGTCGATTACCAGCATATGTAATGATTACCAACGCGCCTTTTGCTAGAACAAGCTTCTAGTAATCGATTACCAGCACCCAAATGTTTAAATAATTGTTTTCTAGGCAAGGCCAAGTGGATTGATGACCTTAGGTGATTGAGTCGTATGAATGATGATTCTAGAATGTTATATACATATATTCTATTAAGCATAACATATGCATTAGCTGAGTCCAGTCCTTGATTTTGCATATTGGATAGGAGCATGTTTACTGCTTTAAGATACTGATGAATATTATGCTTATGGATTTATGCAAAGGAATGTGATACTTGCCTATGTGCTTTATGACATGATGTTTTATGGCATGTTGCAATTATGTATGATTGATTGAGATGCATGTTTGGATGTTATATGACAAGAAGCGAATTTGAGGAAATCCCTTCCAGCGTTATGCTATCGGATTTCCGCCAAATTTGTTAACTTAGAAAAATCATGAAATATTGAGCATGAAATGATGAATGATAGAGTTGCATACTCATAATAAGAAAGTGATGTGTTTCCTCCTCTATTACCCCATATTAAATCTAGCGGACATTAGTTGAGCTCATCCTAAGCGATAGAATAGGAGGAGTTTTGGCGACCATGAAAAATGAGGGAAGGTGAAGTGGGTGGCTTTTGGTGACCATGTGCGAAGGTGGAAAAGAACTTGAGAGTTCAATTATGAAAAGTAAAGGAAAGAGGCATATATATATATATATATATATATATATATATATATATATATATATATATATATATATATATGTCATGTCCGACGCATGTGACACGTGAGTCCTAATTCTCACGTAAGCTTCATGACCTCTGTGTTTCCCTATATGCATATTTTAATATTAAATCTATTTATAAAACATCATTTCCATCTCTAATAAACCTCTGGCTTTTTGAAAATATAATTATAAAACATCATAATCAACTCTAGCACAAATATCTAAAGTTAGAAAACAATTCGTTTCTCAATCTCTGATCATATCTCTAACTCAAAATATGAGTTGCTCTCTATACAAGATATACATGAAAACTAGAATCATGTAAATACAAAATGATCATGATAAATTAATGCACTCTATCTCTATGGTCCGAGACCCTGCCGTCATGTACACTGAGCATTCTATCTCTAATCAAAATGCAAAAAAAATATTTTACTCCAAAGTGAAGCTCACCAACTGGAACTCTCTCGGGGAGAGGTGGATGAAAGGACCTACAGGAGTTGACTATATAATGGAAAAGGGAGAGGGATGAGTTTCATCTAAAACTCAAGGAGAACCAACCATAACCCCTCATGGGACAACCAAGAGAACAATAATCATACATATATATATATGTTCATCAAAACCGTCAATGCAATTTCTCTTAAATCATTTCATTACATGTACATAATAATTCTTAAATTAATAATCTTTGGAAAACATAAATACAATACTTTACTAGAGAAATAGGGATATTTGGTTATGCTTCGCATAACAAAATATAATTTGTCTGGTTATGCAATCAACCATAACATAACAAGTTCTCCACTCTATGATCCCTTAGGATCTAAATTGGACACCTAACTAGGTTCCGTTCTGCTCTATGAGATTGTTCTATCGGATAACTTGTTACCAAGATTAACGATCGCTTTAGCCGTTAACTCACTAACTTTCTATGACTATTGTCAAATCTCTAAATCATAAAATCATATCATTTCTCTTAAAACTCTATTCTGGAATAAATCTCTATAATATATATAAATAATATGCTCTTGAAATCACCATGGAAATTTCTAAATCTCTAAATCAAGTCAAAACCATACTCTAGCTCTTTAATAAATTATTTAGCAATAATAGTCCCATTAGTTTGCATTAAAACACATATTTCACGCTCTTGTCGAAAGTAACTATTTTCACAATTTGTAAAACCATTCGAAATCTCTAATATTCTAGAATCATGCCAACACGTTCCCAATCAAGGAAAATAACTCTAATGATCAACATAAGAATCATAGGTAAAGAACTCACTCACCTAGAGGGGAGGAAGGAGTGGCGTCAACACCCATGACGTTCCGGGAGTGGAAATGGCACCAATATCTACCATTAAGCACAAAACTCAAGATTACACTCTAACAACCTCTAGATTGCTCAAACACAACTCTAACAACATTGGGGAGAATCCTCACTTAACAACAATGAGAGAAAACAACAACTCATTCATCAAGATATGAAATGGGAAAGAAAGGAACAAGAAAAACCCATAAAACTTACCTTTGATCTCTTGGAGGAGGAAGGATTTGAGGAAGAGAAGGGAAAAGGAGTGGAAGAGAGTTAGGGTTCTGATTGGGGAGAGAAATCCCGAAATGGGGTGTTTAAAGGGGTGGGGGCTCCTTTTTGCGAAATGTTGCCGTTTCGCACTGTGTCAGCTGGCTGACACCGCTATAGTGTATGACCGCTATAGTGGTCAGTAATGCCCACGCCTGGCATATTGTGACCACTATACGCTCTAAGCCTCGGGCTCAAACGCCTCCCGTGAAGCTCTCGGTGACCGCCTGGCGGCTCTGGCAGTGCAGCAAAACTCATCGCCTGCATAATTTCAGATCACACGCCTCCAAATCACAAGCTTCCATATCATCTCACTTATTTACATTTTAATCATTTATTCTTCTTCCTTGTAATTTTAAAATATAAATGTAAATAAGGAAATACCCCATTTGGATTCAAATAAAATTATCAAAAAAATCAAAACTTCAACCATTCAAAATTCAAATTTTGGGTTTTAGTTCAAATCCGGAAGTTTTCAAGATTTTCTAAACTTGGGGCTCAAAACGAAACATTTAGGTTTCATAAAATTCGTTAAAAATCACTCTTCAACTTATTTTTCCTTTAGAAACAATTATCGGTACTTCTTTGTAATACAGGTTTTAAATAAAGAGGCTAGAAATTTTTTTGAATTAGGAAAGGTACGGTCACCTTAGGTCGTTTCGGGTCTTGAATTTCGCTAAGTCTGACACGCCCTTGGAGGGCTATATATTAGAGCTATTTTCTTGGGACCAAAAGTCCGGTAATTGTTCCCTAGAGAAAAATGAGTTGAAGAGGGATTTTTAACGAATTTTACGAAACCCTCAAATACTTCATTTTTAGCCTGCAAGTTTATTAAATCGTAAGATTTTCCGAATTTGAATTAAAACCCAAAAATAAGATTTTGATTTGTTGGGATTTTGATTTTTCTAATATTTTATTTGAATCCAAATGGGGGTATTTCCCTATTTACATTTATATTTTAAAGTTACAAATGATTAACTTAAAATTAAGAAATGTAAATAAGTGAGTAGTGGGTAGTACAATCCAATACATACCAATATTAGAGCATCTGAGCTTCGGGGGCGGTTGCAGGAAGTGAAGTCGATGTCTGGAGCTTCTGGAAATCGCCCAGGCGGTTAACAGAGAGCATAGTAAATCCTAAAGTTCTGGAGAGCTTCTGGAGGGCCCAGGCGGTCATATAACGCAGCGGCGATCAACTGACATAAAAACCCCATTTCGGGTCCAGAACACTCAAAAACAATTCTCCTCTCCTTCACGCAAAATATCAGTTCCTAACCCATTTTCACCCTTCAAACTCCATTTTCGTCCATTTCTTCAAGTTTAATTACGAATCTCATCCTAAAGCTTAAAGGTACGTTGTTCTCTTGATTCTCTTCTTTTTCTTCAAGTTCTCTTGGGTTATGGGTGGTTCCCATGCTTCTCAAGGGAGAGAAGCTTTCCACCTTGCTAGAAAGGGGTTCCTATGGTTTTAGAGGTTAATCTTGAGTTCTGCTTTTCCATGACAGATAGAGGTATCATTTGCACTTCCCAGAGATCTGTTAGGGTGGTTTCTGCCTTTTTACCCTCCAGGTGAGTGGGTTCACATCTGTGACTTCTATGTTATGCATTATACTTATTTTCATGAAAAATATGATTTAATGCTTGATTTAGAGAATTCCTGTATAAAGATTTGAGATTCCTACTAGTTTATGTGTTTTGAATTGCCAGTTTTATAGCATGAAATGTAGTTTTAATAAAAACTCATGGGACCATGTTTGTTACAATGGTTTTATATAGAATTGATGATATATGATTCTATTAGAGCCTATTATGGATGTTTTATTGGATTCTGGAACTGGTTTTATGTTTATGCTATGGTTTTATACCCAGAATACGAGGTTTAGAGAAAAAGGACTAAAGTGATGGTTTAGACTCTATGATTTCAGAATATGATATTGAGTTTTCTTAATTTATGGTTGGAACTATGTTTAACAAGTTAATAATTGATTTAAAGAGTTTTGATGATTGAATGATATTTTGATAATCAATAAAAGAGTTTTAGAGCATAAGTTTCCACGAGATTCAGAACGGTGGCGGCTACATACTCTGGAGGTTTGGAATCTCAATGTCCACAAAGGGTGATTCCTTGGACATGATTCCAAGCCACAGTTATGCTAAGGTTAGAGTTTAATTGGAATGGACTCAAGTTTTAGAATATAACAAGTTTATAGTTAATAAGAAATGATATAAGATTTCAGACATAAAAGGATTTTAGAGCACGAATCTGTAGATGACTCAGAGCAGTTGGCGGATACATATTTTGTGGACTCGAAATAGAGTATGGTTTCATAGTCCCAGTTATGCTAAGGTCAAACTATTAGAGTTATAGAGATTTAGAGCTCTAAGAATAAAATAGTTTTAAGAGGTTTCAAGATTAAATTACAGGAGCTGGAGAAACAGACTGCATGTTAGTCAGTAAACCGTTAACCTTGGTACCAAGTATGCCCTGGCAGAATTCAGAGAAGGGACCTAGTTAGGTGCCCATTATTGTCACACGGGGACGGCGATACGTAACACCCAGATGTGACGACATTTCAGAAAATTGATTGACATCCTGAGGACGGTGATACGTAACAGATGTGTCCAAAACTTCTGTTTCTCTAAGAGCTATGTTATTATGAGTTTAATTTGTACCAGGTATGAAAGTTAGTTAATAAAATGGCTTTTGAATTAATAAAGTAGTCATTAGAAAGTATGAAAGAGTTTATGGTTTTAGGCTTATATGATTGTAGACAAGAAATGAATTAAAAGAATTGCTTTTATTGATTTCATGAAAGGACGGTTTGAAAATATATTTATATAGAGACATGTAGTTGCATAAGATTTACATGTACTTTTAATATTATTATGATTTGTTTTATTTATTGCTCTTTGATGTCCCTTGAAGGGGGTTCAGGTGAGGACTCACTCACTTGAGTTTTGGTATCAAAACTCACCCTCTCATTTCTTTCATTTTTTAGATAAGAACCATGACAACCAATCCTACATATCCACGGTAAAGTGTAGATGGAGGCTTCACCAGAGTGAAGCGTTTCAATTCTGCTAGAGTGCTCCAGGTACAATGCAGGAGGGTTTCAGACCTAGGGTATGGGTTGTTGCATTTAGCATATCATGATAAACTTTAAAGTGTATTTCAATGTTATTTCGATGATATGAACGATTTTGTATTAAACATACATTGTAAGGTTTCAGACATGATTATTTTGTTTTAAGAATAAACAATATGTTTAGAGAAAATGACAATTGTGCTTTAAATAGACTTTTATGAACAGAGCATGCATATAGAACAAGTCCCAAGGCTAGCGTGAGAGTGAGATTTCTCACGTGGGTCACATGCCCAGGTTGGGTCGTGACATTTTGATTCCAAGAATGTTACTCTAATATATGGCCCTCAAAGGAGGTGCAGGATCCAAACTTAGAGAAGTCAGAGACCGGTGGGTCGGAGACCCTGAGGCCACAGAACTTATTTGCTGACACATGTACACCAGGTATTATAATATATATATATATATATATATATATATATATATATATATATATATATATGTTGCATTATTATCCTATTAGTGCATTTTGATCATGTGACAAGTGCTATTTACATGTGTTGGTTATGCTTTTAATGTATTGCTATGCATACATGATATATCTGTTGCATTCATATCATTAAGACCCATGCTAAAAGACACCCACTTCGAATAATAAGATTTGAGAAATTTAAAAATGGAATCTTACGCATGCACACCTCTTTCATAATAAAAATCGAAGTGGTTGGGGACGAGAACGATGACACTCGTGTTAAAGTCGGGAACCCAACTGAGAATCTTGAATAAAGTTTCTCATCCCTTTTCTTTCTTCTGTGTCGTCTCCAGACATGAATGGTGCGGTTGTTCATGATCTTCCTTGAGGTGCGAGCATATAAATCACGTAAACTACCGAATTAGGGTTGCAGCGGAAGTGTGAAGACTAGTCTAGTTTTGTTATGTTTAGCTTTGGGCTAGTATATGATCGATCTTGATTATTGTGTTTAGTATCTTAAGGTGTCCTTACGTTTATAGGACATCGCTATTATGTTAAGATTATGATACATGATTTGTGTTGTGATTATACTATGGTCTACCTACATATGCTATGATGAAGTGTATATGATTGCTATATCTTATGTGTATTAATCAGTATCTATGTGCACGTGCGGCTCGCATTTTAAGTTTTAAGTTCAAAAGAAAAAAATTAGTCATATTTTATTACTCGTATTTTAAAAAAAAAAAAGTCAAGTTCTGAGACAAAGGCGTAACGACTAATAATTAACCAGAATGCGACTCGAGCATATTAGGTTAAAAGTTAGGGTGTTACATACAACATCAACCAATACTCTCCCGGTTGATCAGTGGACGACATCAATGACGCAGTTGCCTCATCCAGAGCATAGGATGGGGTTTGAGGGCACATCTACATATGGCGGTAACAGAACCTAAATCTAATTATGTAGGAGATGATGATGGAAGGAGGAAGGGAGAGGGAGGATGACGAGAGGGACATGAGGAGGAGAACCAATAGTTCTGGCACACATTGGCTGAGAGGGCTGGCTGGAAACAGAAAAGATTTGGTCGTCTTTCAGATGGTCTCCTTTCAGGAAAGAAGCCTAAGGGAAATAGTTATTAATGTTCTTATTTTATCATTTTTGTATGACATGTACCATTTTGTAGTTCGATGTAATATGAATATTGTAATGTCTTTAAATTAATAATAGTTTTTTTTTATTTTTTGAGAACATTTTGTTATTTACACATGTTCATACTATGTGTCATCTGAAATATAATGAAGTTTAAAATGACTTACCTTAGTGTAAAATTGTATAAAACGAGTCATTTTAAGACTTGAAAAGGAGATTTAGATTACTTATTTTATGTAATTTTGAACACTAAAATATGAGCCATTTAAATTTAATTTTACTTCAGATGATATAAGATATAACAAGGTATCACTTAACATTATATATTATCATTTAATTAATAATATGTTAAATAAAAGTTAGCTGAGAGACTAATATGACTCATATTTTGCAATGTTAGGAACTAATTTGACTAATTTTAAAAATTAAAAATTAAAATGACTTATAATTGTAAAATCAAGTATTAAAATGAACATTAATTCAAATAAAAATCTAATAAAAAATTTTTTGGGTCAAACAAAATCTAATCAATTTTAACCACTTGAGCATGACTATCACAGTCCTGATTTGAATATTAATTTTTACTTTGGATGAGTATATATAATAAATGTACTCTTTATAATTAAATGATTAAAAATATATATACAAATGTAAAATAGCATGAATATAAATATGCACATATTTCAAAATTTCATTCAAACCCATAGTTGCTAGCCTACAACAGTTAGAAGGAATCTCTTTATTATTTTTATCAATATTTTAATTTTTTTAAAATTCTCGCACTATACGAGATTTGTAATGTTAGTAATATTTTAATTTTTCTTTGAAAATCTCGCATTATACAAGATTTGTGTCTAAAATTTTTTTAAAATTATTTATTTAATTATCTCCCACAATGCAAGATTTAATAGAACCCACACACCCATCATTTGACCTTAAATTTCATCTTATTGTACAATCAATACTCAAAATCCATATTAAAAAAACTGATCCGCAAAACAACTATAAAACAAAAAAAACAAAATAAAAGCATTACTATTATTATTGAATAGCACCAATAGTCTTCAGTTCAATTACTTCATTCACATAGCTACTATTCACATTGTATTATTATTTTTACTTTTTCTTTGGAAAATCTTGCACCATGTGAGATTTGTACTGAAAAATTTTATAAAATCTTTTTTTAATTATCTTGCACAATGCGAGATTTTAGAAACTCCATATGTTTGTAATTTGTGCTTAAATTTCATATTGTTATACAATCAACACTCAAAATCCATATTAAAATAATTGACCCAATGAATTTCCCCCTCTGATATTATTCTTCCTTGAATATTCCCTCTATTCTATCCTTCTTAACCCATCCTCTTTCTACTCTTCTCATGTTCTTGATCGTGGTAGAGTCTTATTGCTTATTTGTTTCCTTCCTAAAAATCTCCTTCTATGTTGAATTGTTCTTATTACTATTTCTTTTTTAAGGTGTATTTGATTGAGCAGTTAATTGAAGGTAAATTTTTTGTTCATAAATTCTATGTGTAAAATTATACATGAAATCCATAAAAAAAAATATTTTTACCCCCAATCAAATGCACTTTTATGGTAGAACTTATCCTATCTATGTTGAGGTATATTGTGCTACTCATTTCAGAAACATGGCTTGGGAATGTTATTGGAGAGAAAAACCAAACAAAGACAATCCCTAAGCATGAAATCTACCATGAGTTATTCATTTGATGTTGATAGTAACAGTGAATTTTCTTATGATTATGAGAGTGTTGACGATAATCCATACAGACCACTTTTGTGCACACTTGATGAGGACGATGATTGTGCAAAAGTGATAAATCTGCAAAGATATGTTTAGGATATACAACAAAATATGTTAGGGTATGATTAGGTAGCCAAATTAGTTCATATCTGTTAGATGCTGATATGAGCTATTTTTTAGTGATCTGATAAGAGTTAACCAGAGAGCAATCTATGTAAAACCTTATTGTATATACTAACCAAGCATTATCAATGAAAATAAGAGTTTTCTCTCCAGAATTCATTATGGCATCAGAGCACAAAAACTTAGGGTTAATGATGCAAAGAAAACTCCCTCACCATATGATCTCAACTCAAGCAATAACCCAGGGAATGTGATCACCCAAGTACATCTTTGAGGCGAGAATTATGACGAATGGGCACGTGCTATGAAAACCTCATTGCGTGCTCGAAGAAAATAGGGATTCATTGAAGGAACGATTGTGCAGTCAAAGAAAGGATCATTCAAAATGGAGGAATGGTGGACAATATAATCCATGTTGGTGTCCGGATCTTGAACTCTAAAACAACTCTATAAGCATTCAAAGAGCACCCCCATTTGACAAAAATGGAAAATATAGATAACTCATACCCAAGAACATGGAAGGAATGAGAGAAAGAGAGCATAAACCATAAAAAATCTCTTACCTTGAGACTTGGGAGAGATAGATTGATGGAGGATGAAAGTGAGGAGGGAGTAGAACTCCTTTGGGAGGGGTTAGGGTTTGAGTTTTTCAGTTGGGGCCGATGGGATTGGGTATTTATAGAGAAAAAATGTGTTTAGTGAAACTATGTCATTTTAGTCATCTGCGAATTTTGGAGTCCTCGTTCAGCGAAGTTGCTTGGCCTCCTGCTTGCTGCAACAAGAAAACTTGGTGCAGTGAACATGTCTGCATTGAAAAATACATACTTCAACAAAAACATGATTCTCTGAAACCTGGAGGTTTTCGAGGTACCCAGAGGCCATGCTAGACTTAGCCAAGGACACGTGGACTCGAGGCATCACACATCACCACTGGCAATAGTCTTCTCCATTGCGAGTGGATCCTGAACCGTCGCCACCTCTTTTTCCTTCGACAAGCCATGACACATAGAGATTTGACTTGTTCTCTGTTGTTGCCGCCGCCACAGTTCTATGAGCGTGCCAAAAGGAGTCGCGACCCTGCAACTCTACCATTTATGGTATCTCATTGCTGCTCGGATCTTCAATGCTCTTCACCGCCAACTGATCTAATTCTTGGCATTGATGAAAAAGGAACGAGCCTCTAATTCTGATTTTCTTCACTTGTTATTAGTTCTGCTTCTTGAATTTGTTGGGGAATAGCTAGTGATGGCTGTTGGAAGATTGATAGACATGCCTTGATCTCTTCCAAGACAAGATCCTATTCTGAATCATCGCTCCAAAAAATTTTCGGGAGGATAGGACGAGCATCTGGTTGGTAACAATGCATAAATGCCATCTCGAACATCGTCTAGTTTGCATTTGGATTACATTGGTTCGACAACCTGAACCATCTCAAGAGCTATTAAACCTCTCTCAGCTTCTAACAATCTCTGATCTTCCGACGTTCCTCAAGCATTTCAGGACCAATCAATGCAAATGAGGCACTAGTAACCATTGCTTGTTCCGTCAAATATGGGAAACTCCTCTCTTAATTGAATTTCTTCCATGGTGTAAGACTCTCAATAAAACCTCTCAATGAAAGCACCAATGTTAGACCTTTATCTTCAAGTCAGAGAGAAAGACTCCACAATGAACTAAGTTCATTCAATAATTGACTATTTTCTTATTAATTACATTAGTGTAGTCCCTTATTCATAGTCCAAAAAAACTACTAACTCCTATAGGCTTAATTAGTGGGCCCAACTACTAATTTGGGTCATAACACAACCAACTCTTAAATATGATGATGAGGCACATGAGAATATCAAAGTTATGGTTATATTTGTACCCAAAAAAAAAAATTAAGGTTATATTTACATTATACCTCATAGATTTGTTCAACCTATTCTTTCCATTTCAAAATAATATGTTAATTTATGAATATATCTAAAAAAAAAGTGAACGAAATATTTATTTTGAAATGGAAGAAGTGCATAAGAAATTGAAAGTGCCTTCTTGTTGGAGATAATTGGTCCATGCTAATAGCTTCTTAGCATTACCTGATGACCTTGTGGCCCTGACAACTACTCCAGATTGTGTTTGCGCCAAGAACTGCATAATAAATTGTGAAGGCTGTGACTTGATTGCCAACAAATAAGTAAAACTGAACCTCGAATAGTTATCCACCAAAATCAGGACATATCTCTTACCATCATAAGTGGCATGATGATAGGGACCTCCAAATATTACAATGCACCAAATCAAAAGGAAGAGATGCCGTGTTATTATGAGAAATAAAGATAGCCTTATAAATTTAGCTGATGGACTAGAAGAGAAGGAGTTGGTGGAAAAAAAATGAATGGAATTTTATTGCTTAGCATTCTAAGTATTCAGTTTGATAAGTGACCAAATCTAGAATGCCATACCCATACTCCCCATACAAAAGGAGTGCATACTGGCATTCGGCATTATTTACCGAATTATTATATAAAACAGTATCATTTATTAGAGGTACAGCATGTAATCTGTAGGAAGACTGTTCATTGCAGTGTTTGAGGGGAAGAATGTAACTAGGCAAAACATAGTTTAATATGAAACAGAATTTTTACACATCATATCATGTGATTGGATTTTTTTCTTCTTTCTAATTCAAGTGGAGTTTTCTTCTGTTTTCTGTTCTGGCAGTGTTTTTGGTTTGATTCCTTCCTGTTCTTAGAGAATCTGGCTACATGGTCAATACATAATACTTATAGAAAAAAAAAAGACTAGTAAACTTAGAAAAACAATTAAATAGACCATTGATTTAAAGCTTGAAAACCTATGACAAACTCGAAATGGGAACATAAGCAAGGTGATGAAAGGAGTAGACAAGGCATCACTTTCTCTGAGCACGAGACCAGATTGAGTCAAACTCCATATGATTCCACGTGCTTCTCATTCAGATGTTCCCCCAATTATTCTGACTTGGCATTTACACTACCTTTTGTGTTCAATAAGGCGTGTATTATAAGGTCCAAGAAAGCATACAAAATTATTCTGTTTTGTCTTTGCCCTAAAATGATTCCCTTGTTCAAAGGAGCACACACTGCGTACCTGGAATACCCACCAGCCCCACTGTCACTCACTCACTCACACAATAGCCGTAATAATCAGTACATAAAAAAAAAAGAAAGAAAAATAGCCATACTAATCACATCCATTTTTTAATATCTAGAGGCTCAACTTTTCTCTATGGGTCTTATCCCACTTTTTGGACCCCAAAAGTTAATCATTTTTATGGCTCTTTCTCCTAAAGCGTGCCTATGTATGTCCATTATATGTAATTTTGATCAACAGGGAAATGGGTCCCATTAGGCAATTATCTGGTTTTCTCCAATTATTGAGGCAACACCTTGTGCTCATTGTCGGTGGGAAGAATTATATAGTCAATCACAGTAAGTGGCAGCTTAAAGAAAAAAAAACAGAGATACAAGAATTATTTCTTTATTTAGATTTGGAACAAGTGGCGGGTCCTTTTTGCTACATTTGTGTAGTTCTTATGGCATCTTTTGTTTTTTCTCAACCTTTCTTTGTAAGTTCACAAATGTAATCTCGATTTTCTTACTGGCAACCAATTGGAATGGAAGACAGCGATAGAATTCAAAGTATAAAGAAGATAGAAACAGAATGTGTAGGGTTACTGTATTAGGCGGCTCCTAAAGCAACAAATAACTCCTTATCAGGTTGCTATAGATTAATTAATTGCATTAATTATCCAATTGTACAAAAATCAATTAAAACAATCAGAACATCGATTGACTCCTCAATTTCACATTGTATTCCTTTGATAAGAACGAAGTATTCCCCACTCTGCGAGTGTGAGCTATTTCCGCTAAGGGATTGGCCTTATTGTGATCATAACGCGTTTTAAATGAATTTCGAATCATTACACACAAAATAAAATTTGTCTGTAGAAAGTTAAATTAATTGACAACCTGAGTTCGCACTTCACATTGAATCTTTGGTTTATTCTTGGTCTACTGTTAGCCAAAAGCAATTCGTGAGTATTAATATTAGAAAAATATTTACTTTTTTTTATGGGTAAGATATATACTCTGTTTTTCTGTTAAATAAAGTTTACATGATTTTTTTCTTCAAATATTAAAATTCAGAGTAAATCCCAAATTCGTGCTTGAAAAAATAGTTTCAGACAACTTTAAGTCAATCAAGATAGGAAATACATTGTGTGGTTCCTCATAAATAAACTGGATAAATTGATCCTAATAATTTATAAAAATAAGTTGAATTGATTACTAACAAATATAAGTAAGAAAAAATAAATCTATCAACAAAATAAGAGCAACTAATTTGTCATATATTTTTAATTATAAAAAACCGTAAATTATATTTTTTTTTCTTAAGAAAACATTTTATCTAACATAATTTTTTATTAAAGACTAACTTGAAGATTTACTCTAAAATTTATGTATATATTCTTGGTACAAGTTATGACTAAATTGATGTGATGACATTAGTCGTTACTCAAATAAGTATGATTAGATTTACTATAAAATTTATACAAATTAATTTACTTGACTAACTTGAAGAAAAACTCATGTTTGATTCCTCTAAAGTGAAAAAGTGAAAGGTTAATCATTATTGATCAATAAATTTCATTATATGTAAGTACACTAAATAATTTAATAGTAATTAACCCCTCGCTTTTACATTCTATAAATCTCTTCACTTTATATAAGTTAAATCTGAAAATCTCATTGACATCTTTTTTTTGGTGTCGATGTAAACCATAAGGTAAAAAATTTAAGAATTAAGAAACATAAGTAAAATTTTCAATAGGATGAGGTAAAAAAATAGACTTAAAATATTTTTTATCACCAAAAAAAAATAAAAAATTATATATATATATATATATATATATATATATATATATATATATATATAAAAACATTTCTAAAAAAATTTGATTTTAGCCCCTATTGTTAGTTTTGTCTCAGTGAAATATAGAGTTGAATAATATAAAATCACGTTATCCAATCCTACATAAAACTCAGTAAAATTACATGTTATAATAATGACTTAAAGTTCTATTATAAAATTAGTTATTGCATCGAATAAGATAGATTATTAGGTTGATTCAATGGCTTACCAATTTTAATGACAAGCATTAACTTTGAAAATAAAAGAAGAATGCAAATGAGAATAGAAGGCGACTAAAAGAAGAATTTTATAACTATAAAACATAATACAATTGATAGCGCTAAACTCCTCAACATTTAATTAGGGGTTTAATGTATACGCTGTGTATGAAAAAGGATCTATGACTTCACAAAAAAAAATATTTGAGTAGCATCTAATGTCAGTGATTACATGTCTGATTTGGATAGGCACATTTTAGAATTTAATTTCTATATATTGACGATGTAAATGTGTTTTACACAATCATCTAATTATGTATTATCTTATTAGTTACAATAGTTGACTTTTATATTCACTACTTTAAAAATTAAAAAGATTTTAATTGAATAACAATGTAAAATAATTTTATATTATCTGGACATCAAAATTAAACTTTATATTTTAAATACAATTGATGATATTACTAGCATCCTCCTCCTCAGACTTTAATACATCTCTCACCATATGAAAAAAAAATACATTTAAATACATTTCTACCGATTGTGTCATATAGGAGTATAAAAATATTATTCCAACACTTAAAAAAAGATATCCACTTTATTACCATTCGAAGTTATGGTAGTCTTCACTTTTATCATTAACTCATCACATGATAAAAAAATAAGTGTCTTAAAGAATAGCCACTTTCTAGTGTTGAAATAACACTTCTCCTTGCATTATTCTTCACCATTGATTTTCACTTCCTTTCTCTATTGGTTTCTCACACCAAAAAATATTAATATACACTCGAATTTATGGTAATCCTATTAATAATAATTCTCGAATATTTTTATAATATTTATATACCTTTGACTTTAAATTATATTTTAAATAATTGATATTACGTCACTAATTAATTACTATTAACCTAGACTATAGTATCATTACTCATCCAGTCCCCAATTTTTCTCCAAACAAACACCAACCCAAACTAAACAAGCTAATTATAGTAAAAAGCATAAAATAGTTGCTACTTACTACTTTGCTAACTACTGCCAATTTTGTCTTTTTCTTTTCTAAGAACAGTGTCCCCAAACAAATAGTTTCTTAATTCTCACAACAGAAACACCAAACAGGCCCCCCAATTTACTTCAATGAGTCCCAATATTTTCAACCCTCAACCACCTTCGTTCACATCACAGTTTCACTTTAGCACGGGCGCGTTAAGCCTTTCGCTTCAAACCCTTGATCATTTCTTTCCCTCTCGCTTTCCTCGTTCTCACTTCCCTCTCTCTTCCGTGGAACCCGCTTCCTTGTCTCTCCCCAACTCCTTCCCATATAAACCAGAAATGTTCCATTCCTAACCCCTCACTTCATTTTCCTCCCAAACCCCCCAACCCTTTCCTTCTCTCCCTTCCGATTCTTCCGTGCACACGACCACACACGGGAGCGGGGCACCACAAAACGACGATGCCGTTTCCGTGGAAGAAGAAGAAGAGTCGGGTCACCCGAATATCCCGAATCGTCGCGGATCTCCACTCGCCAAAACGCGGCGGTTCCCTCGTCGTTCAGACCGGCTTCCCAACCTCCCTAATCGACCTCTTCGTCAAGAACCGAAGCCGGTTCGCCAGGCACAAGAACAAGCCCGATAAACCAGCCCGGCCCGAAATCCCCGATCCCCCGCCGCCCCCTCCATCTCCGGCCTCCTCCCTCCCCCGCTGATCCCCACCGCTTCCAGCCCACAAGCCCAAACGCTTGGCCCATTAATTCCAGAAAACGCCGACCCCTATGCGGATTCGGGCCGGGTCAGTGAACCCGGGTCGGGTTTGGGTATTTATAGGGGTGTCGGTGCTGCGGTGAGGGTTCTTGTGGTGGTGATTCTGATCGCGAGCGTTGAGAGGCTCACGGTTGGGATCACCGCTTCGGCGTTCGCGCTTCTTCTTCTGGAATACGCAGCGAAACGCGTCGTTTCGTGTTCGAGGCCTTGTGTTCGGTTCCAGAAGCTTCTTCTTCGGTTGAAACCGAAGAAGGAGGAGGAATCTGTGCTGGCAAATTCTCAGGGGGAAGCTGAATTTAGGTCTTGTAATTCATTGTTGTTGGATGAGATTGAGGTTGTGGAAACAGAGAGTGAAGAGAGTTGTTGTGATGTAATTGGGCCTGAATTGGGCCTTGACGTGAAATGGGATTGTTCGGAAGTAGTGGCAGAAGTGGATTATGATAAGGTTGTCGTGGAAACATCATCATCATCATCATCATCATATTTGGAAGTTTCTGAGTGCAAAGCTAGTAAGGGTACAAGTAATAGTTTTAGGTTCAAGTCGAAGATGATGAAGAAGCTTGTCCCCAAGAAGTTTCGTTGCTCTAAGAAAGAGGGGAAAATGGAGAAGATGGGTAAAGAGGGTGAAGCCGAGACAGAGAGTGAAGCCATGGAAGAAGACAAGTCAACCAGTTTTGAGATTGAAGAGGAGACAAAAAGTGTTGGAAAACAAGGGGAAGAAGAGAATAGGAGCATATCACAATTGTTGCTTAAGAAAGGTGAATTAGAGTATGATGATGAGTTTGATTGTGGAATCACTTATTGCCATGAATCATCATTGGTAGGGGAGAGAATAGTTAGAGTTGGGAATTCGGGTTACAGAGTTCTGCTTGTCATTGCTCTTGCTGGGCTTGTTGTTGGTCGTTTACCAGCATTGATACTTATTATGGTATGGTGTTTCATGCTGAAGATAGTTAAAACCTTGCGGAGATCACAGTCACACGATGTGCTTAGGTTATGATCAAGTGTTCCGTGATAGTATTTTTTTCATTTTATTTTTTGGGGCCCTCTCTTTCTAGATGATATAGAGTGACAAAATTTGGTGCTAGGTCTAGAAACATTGGAGGCTCATTCTACCCCCGTGATAGGAACTCCAACCATTTGTTGGGAATCGAAGAAGATAGCGTTGTAATTTGAAATGTAAATTTATAGATAGATATACTAATGACAGTGGATACATTCTTTGTTTGTCCCATGGGTTCAGTTTGTTCTTATGCAACCTGGCAATATTCCTTGCAACCCTTTTACGTGTCCTCCATTTCTTTTCTATTTAGTTGTGTGTGCCGAGCAGTTTGGATTGAAAGTAGAGGGTTGGAAAACAAGGATAATGGAATGGGAGGAAAGGGCGGTAAATAATGCAAGGAAAGGCAGATAAAGAGGCATGGAAAGGAATGAGATTCTGGGAAGTGCAGTTTTCTCGGGTGGTATTTTTAGGACAAAGATAGACATAATAATGGTAAAAGTAATGGAAAACACCACATTGAGATTTAGTTTATTTGGGATAAAGGTGATAGAAAATTAATTTATTGAATAAAGAGTCAACTTATAAATTAAAAATATTAAAAAATTGCATTAACAAAAAAGATTAGTTTTGATGCACCATTAATATAAAAATATTAGATATAATCATTCAATTATGTATTGATATATCAATAAAAATATTTGATTCTTATATTCACAGATTGAAAAGTCTCATGCATAACAGCTTACAAATAGACAAAAATGCAACATTTTTCTACAATGATAACATGTCAAAAAAAATTTCCATTTGATTTTTCAAGTAAGAGAATGATTTTTTTTTTTTAATTTGATTTCTTAAACACTTGACATTGTCTTTAATATAATTACCATCATACTTATTATCATCTTCCTTCAATAGTCTTAAAATTTGTATCTTCTAATTCGTCATTTTGAAAATTTTAACTTAAACAAAACAAACAATCATACAATACACGGAGTATTGTTTTTTATTACAATGAAGGGTACATATATAAAGTTATACAGTGTAACTTTAAAAAATATTATACCACTGAATAACTTTTTATTGATGTAAAGTTTTACAAAACTTACCGTTGAATTAAAAGTTTACATCGTATAGATCAAGTCTGGAAAATTTCAAGTAAATCTGAAATTGTTTGACATAGTTTTTATGTACATTAAAATTAATGTAATATATATACTTCTAATGAACTAGAGTAAGACCTACGTGATTGCATTGCTATTGATGTTCAATGTTTATGATGTTTGATACAAATGATCTTTATGATGGTTAATTATAATTCAACGGTTGAATCAATAAAAAAATTATTTCATTGAAAGTTATAAGTGGTGTAGCTTTGCTTAAAGTTAGATGTCACTTCATCCTAACTCATATGTCAAACTTGGTGGCTTTCATTTTCAAAGCCAGCGGACAAAAGTTTTTCAAAGAATGCTACAAAAATATTTGGCGGTGCACCTACATTTATTGCAATTGGCACTTTGTCAAAGGATGCATAGCTGGCACCGAAATATGAACAGTAAGTGAGGTTGAAAATTTTCCACTTGTAGCTTTATAAATAGAGCAATGTTTTGCAGCATTAAGGCATCAGATTAAAAACAAGGGAGACTCCTAGACACATTCGTGTTTGAATTTGGGTAGTCATAGAAGATATTGACTTTCTTTGTTTATCTTTTCTTTGTATACCGCCACCATGAGTGGTCATTCCAAGTTAAGGTCACTCATATTGTAATAGAGAAGTTAGGTTTGATTATGTAGTTACTTCTTTTTTGTGTTGAGTGCATACACCGATGAGGAAAATACTATTAGGTATTTTGGGATTTGGTTTTGAGTGGGATCTTACCACTTTGGTATCCCTATTATTTGGGATTTGGGTTGAGTGAAGTGTGTCCACTTTTTGTATCTCCATCATATTTCTATAGTAAAATATTTGTTTGTCGTCTTTGCCCATAGATGTAGGCTTTAAGCGAACCACGTTAATCTTTTTGTGTCATCTTTGCTTTATGCTTTCGCATATTTATTTTGCACTGACTTTCTTTCTGCCTTTGGTTCTCATTTCACAACCTGATATCAGAGCTCATAAAGTGTTCTAGGAAAATTTTGAAATGTGGAAGATGTTGGACATGTTTGATCAGTGCCAAAGTATTTTGAAGGTAGAGTTTTGAGAGGCAATAATGCCTTTATTGTACAAGCATAGCTTGCTTAGTTAATTATGTGATACTTTACCTTTGCTTCAAGTTCGCACGCGAACCGTCAAGTTTAGTACTACCATTCACAGGACTAACGGTGTTAAATTTTTTTTTATGGAACCTAGTGTCTATTTTGTCAAAAGATAGTTTACGTATTTGAGTATGCTTGTTGGCATACTTGGAAAAAGGTAACTTTGATAATTTGAAGCTTGATAAAATTCAAGCCAAGGTGGAAATTTGTCAAACTTGGTGGCTTTCATTTTCAAAGCCAATGGACAAAAGTTTTTCAAAGAATTCTACAAAAGAGATTTGACAGTGCACCTACATTTATTGCAATGAGCACTTTGTCAAAGGATGCATAGTTGACATCGAAATATGAACAGTAAGCGGCATTGAAAATTTTCTCACTTGTAGCTTTATAAATAGAGCAATGTTCTACAGCATTAAGGCATCATATTAGAAACAAGGGAACTCCAGACACATTCAGTGTCTTTGAATTTGGGTAGTCAGAGAAGATATTGGCTTCCTTTGTTTATCTTCTCTTTGTATACCACAACCATCATGGGTGATCATTCTAAGCTAAGGTCACTCATATTGTAGTAGAGAAGTTTGGTTTGATTATGTAATTACTTCTCTTTGTGTGTTAAGTGCACACACCGATAAGGAAAATACTATTATGTATTTTTTTTTTGTATTTGGGACTTAGTTTTGAGTGGGATCTTACCACTTTTGTATCCCTATTATTTGGGATTTGGGTTGAGTGGAGTATGTTCACCTTTTGTATCTTCATCATATTTCCATAGTGAAATATTTGTTTATCGCATTTGTCGTGGATGTAACTTTAAGGCGAACCACGTTAATCCTTTTGTGTCATCTTTGTTTTACACTTTCGCATATTTATTTTGTGTCACTCTGTTTGTTTCTTTTGAGTCCACAATTTCATAACACCATATATATATATATATATATATATATAGGATTTCTCCATTTCTTTATAAAATTCATGGATACCAAACTTTTTAAATAACTTGTGTTGAAAATTTCATGTATCCCACAAACTAAATTTATTAATATTTATAATTAAATCATAACTTTTAGGTTTAAAAGGATATCGATATTCTTAGGTACTATAACAAAAATCTCTCTCTATATATTTTTTGAAAAGAGAAAAAAAAGTCATTCCATTATATCTTTTTCCATCTTCATGATACGACATCGAGAGACAAGGAAGTACCGCCCATTGTCTCATGATGAACATTATGTTTCTTTTTTATTAAATGAATATTATGTTTCTTATTCATTGTATTTTCTCCAAAATTTACTTTCTAATTCTCTTGAACATTTTCACTCAAAAAAAAAAAAAAGAATCTCTTGAACAATTGGCAACCCCTCAACGCTCCTTTCGTTGGTGCTGTTACAATATGAATGAGTAGATGGGGATGGCTGAAGATGAAGCTGCCGGCAATCTTAGCAACAAATCTATATGTTTTTTAAAATTTTTTGGAATACGGCAAACTTATCTTTAATAAAAATAAGACATAGCCGATACCCAAATTGATGCCTCATGAGTTTTGTATAGGACAAATTGATCCATTTATTCAACAACAAAAAATCAGTCTATCTAGAAAAGAAAATATCTAAAGAAGTCCTACCAATTAAAAATGCCTAGCAAATTGACCACTTTAGAAAAAAATACCTAGATTTATTTTAGTGTACGTTCTTCAATAGGGTGGAAATTATATGTATCCAAATCATGTTCCCTCTTTTGTACTACCAATTACTTATTATCTCATGAAAGATGGATAATATATATATTTATTAACTATTTAAAATTTTAGATACTATTAAATGTCTTTCTTCCATTTAGTATGAAGTGATTGACAATGAAGCAAACATAATTTAGGTCAAGACAATATCCATCCTCTCGGGTCAACAAATGAAATGAAACACGAAAAAAAAAGAGGTAGAGAAAGAATTTCATGGCTTCGGTAAACAAATTGAGTTCCCGTATTTTCTTGGTAAGCTATCATTTGGTTTAAAGGAAAATGAGACGATGGAAGTGCAAGAGAAAGGAGTAGGTGGAAAAGTCAGATTTCCATCATTTGGACAAAGCAAGAAAACTTGGAAGAAGGAAAAGAATAACCTGGGATCCACACAAATGGTTTTCTCTTTATCATTGTGCATAAAATAAAAAGTGGGTAAAAAGAATGAACAAAATTACAATATTATCTTTTGCAAAGTGACTGAAAATATATTATCCAATACATTATTGTCATTTTACACATCTTATATTTTCTTTTCTATTATCTCTTCGTTCAAATAATAGGAAGGAAAACATACTTTTCCCCTCATTTTCTTTTTCACTACCATTTTCTCTCTTTTTATTTTCTTCTCTTGTGTTCTTTCATCATCCAAATAAAGTGTAAATATCATGGATGAGAAAAATGTTTTAGAATCATGTTAATGGGTATGATACTTCTGATATGCGTTGTGAGTACCGTAGACAGCTCCAGGCCAAATATTAATAAATAAACAATTATCCTCATACTGAGATAAAATAAACAAACAAGTAAGTAAGGTGGATAAGCATTGAAAACCAAGGAAATATAATTGCATTGCATGTGTTCGCTGTGGTGAAAGAGGCGGTATAATGTCTGGGATTGTCAGGTCATGTAGACCTGCTAAATTTTAAATGGTCATAGTCAGTCAACAACAGTAACCTTCACCAATGATCCCAAATATCGTTGCAAGATCGCATGGGCCTGCACTGTGTGTGTAGGGGCTTGATGTATGACTCTTTTCAATAAAGCATGAATTATGAGTTTAATTGGCAATGTTCAAATGATAGACCTGAAATGCATTTATTCGAAAGGAAAAAATATGATAAACCTGCTACAAATAAGACTGTTGCACATTTTTTTCCCTTGATAATAACGTGATATCCTTATTAAAAATCCAACTAATTCAATTTGATCGGACTGTACACTTTAAATGTATGTTAAAAATTAAATACCATACTTATCTCTTTTCATTAAATTATTTTAATTAATTAAAACATTAAATATTTTTATTTGATACTTATTTTTATTCCTTACGTGTGCCTATCAAAAACCTCTGAAAAAAGCGTTTTTAGTTCCGACTTTAACTTCTTCCTTTTTTAATATTTGAAGGATACTGAAGATTACTCTGTTCGATACAATAGAAATAAATGTGCCTATTTTTTTAAGTAATGCTACACACCTTAAAATATATATATATATATATATATATATATATATATATATATATATATATAGAGAGAGAGAGAGAGAGAGAGAGAGAGAGAGCATATTTGATCAAAATTAAGGTGATTGTTAGATAAAATAAAATGATATAACACATTAATTTATTCAAAGGTTAATAATTATAACATATCATTCTAAATATAAAATTATGATAAAGTTTTTGATAATTTAGTATTTTTCTTATCTAATCTCAATAGTATTTTAAAAAATAAAGATATGTAATAAATGCAACCATTTATTTTATTGAAGGATGTTGATACTGTATATGACTGGATGATCCATCAAACTGCATACTTCAAATTTTATATTTATTTAGAGTTGAAGTCCTCAAACAGAAAAAATTCTTGCTAAGAGACTCTTATCACTTTCATGACCTGAAGTCGAATTAATTGGATTCTTAATATAATAGGGTTTGAATATGGATGGTTTTGTCTACATTGAAACTAATTAATAATAAACAATAGACTCTTTAAAAGCAAGTTTTATGTTTGAATATGGTTTGATTATTAAAAATAAAAGAATGCTAGACAATATCAGAAAATTTATCAAAAATTTATATTTTGGAATGATATGTCATAATTGTATAACAATTCCCACTTTAGAAAGACTGCCTTGTGAATGAGGCCTTATAAGAACTTAGGCTCTCCCACTCCAATAACTAACTTTTTGGGTATGGCTCTTCTGAGAAGTCATACTTGTTACAATTTGTGCTTTCATAAATTAAGAGTCAACCAATCAAAGAGGGCTACCTGTGGAGGGTTCTGACTAACCAGGGGGACGTGACCAAGTGAAGAGTTGCCGAGTGAAATGTCGCACAGTTTGTACGTTCTGATCGAAGAGGCTAACTGTATGACCGAGTTAAGTGTATGTTGTAGAGTAGTGTGTGGAAAGTTTTGATTGGTGAAGGGACTGACCCATGATCCGAGTAAGCATTTTGACTGAAGCTAAGTGTCACAAAGTGTAGCCACCGAGATGCTAGCTTTCAAAGGGGTGGCAGTGAAACAAGTCCCATATGGGGAAGCTACTTTGTGAAGAAGGCCTTATAACGACTTAGATTTCCTATTCCAATAGCTAGCTTTTGAGTGTGATTCTCCTATGGACTTATATTCATTACAAATTGTTAGTCTTTAGATGAATTAGTTAATCATACCACTTTATTTTATAAAAAAAATTATCATGATTTTAATCAAAGACCAAGTACTTCATTTTTTTTTATGTGTAGCGTACTCATACTCCTGAGATAAACATTATCTTTTATAGATAAACATTATCCTTTATTCGATACATATGAAAATTATCTTATGAAACTTCTGTCACATGAAAAAAATCCATGCAAGTATTTCTACTTTTGTGCAAACATGTGGAAGGACAAGTACTTGCCACCCATGTACTGATGAAATCCTTTCTCGAAAAACAATAATAAAAATGGTGAGTTGTCCGATAACCTCTTATTTTTAGATTCATCATAAATTTTCTATTATTAGTCATTGATCAAACTATCTAACAAAAATGACAATCATCCAATCGTTAATAATAAGGGGCCTATAATAAATATAAAAATTTGAGATCCACCTTGCCAAATGAAAATTTATAATTTTAGTACAAGAATAAAAGGGTGCAATTTAAGAACCAGAAGCATATAGTAGGCCGTTTACTGGTGCATGGTAAAGAAGCTCATGGTATAGAAACAAAATAAAAGGGGCATATCAGCTTTATGTGAGAGTGACTAATAAAAAGGAAACAAGCACGCGCATCATGCTCAATTGGTCATACTAATCATAAAGAAGTAGTAGGTGATTCCCATGAAGAGCCAGTTGCCTGATGTGCTGGGCAAATGAATGTATTTATTGGGAGTTTGGGACGGATAAGGGCTACAATAAATGAAGTGGGTTGTTTAGTGGACAACATTTGTGGTTCTTATGTGCCACTCTCAAACTAGCCCTCTCTCATCCTTAACCGAGAGGACAGTGATATGGACCAAACCACGATTTCTGTCACTAATTCCAAGCGAAACTTATATGGCAGCCAGTTTTCTGGCACTATGCCTATCCAAAAAATTTAAAAAAAAAACTGCACTAAGTCATATCCCTTTATCTATCTCATAAAACATAAATTAATATTACATCTTAACATAAAAAACTTTTATTTTTCAAAATATTTTGTTTAAAAAGACCAATAAAAAAAATCTATTAAGTCACTAAAATTGAGTTAGTAGTCAATTTGAATAGTTTATTATAAGATTATAAGTTTAAATTTTATTTTCAATTTATAAAATAAAAAAAATTTCCTAAAAACTTTTCCACACCAACCCTGAGTCAGTATTTTTAAAAAATCTTAGGACTTATAAATTTTTTTGTTTCTAATTTAATCCCAAGATGTACCCATTTAAAAAATACACAAACTTAATGAAAAGTGTTGCTGATTCAAATAGAAGGAACTCAAATCTCTTAAACACAAAGTATTGAGTTTGATCTTAGAATTCAAGTATGGAAAAACATCATTGAGACTAATCTTCAATCTATTAGTGAATGATCTATAGTATCTTTTATATATTCAATTAAAATTAAATTATTTTTTAAATCTAACACCATTACCTTACACATTAATTATCATCAAATATAGAGAGTATAAGAAACACCGACATGTAAATAAAAACCAAAATACCAAATCAAAGATTTTATTTTTGTATTAATAGCAGATAATTTGCAGGTTTTCCACTCATAAACCCACCCATTTGCATTTATTAATTACTGTGGCCTAATATCAAACAACATTCCTTGCATCAGGAACAATTGTGGACCCATTCGTGTGCTCTGATTCTGAACCTCCTCCTCCGTCATACAGCTATGATCAATGCGAGGACAGCCAGGGCAGTACCAACTATTTTCGCACGGAATAACTACATCAGGGTCTGCCTTTAGATCTGTAGCTTCACTCGAAATTTGTGGGTTGAGATTTTGGAGGAAATAATGAGAATAAAGAATTTATAGTATAACTTTATATAGTAAATCATTACTTTTCCTCTTTTTTTCAAAATCTCAACTCAATCATACCTTAAAAAAATTGCACCCCATTTTCTTGTTAACACAGCTCAGCTAGCTTATATGCAGTATTTAGTACAATATCTTCTTAATATATAAAACCTTTTTTTGTGTGTTTACACTAATATACATATGACGCTGCTACAAGCGACCTGGAACCTACGTTTGTTAGAATAATAAACAGAAAAAAAATTTGTATTTATATGTAATAAAATTAAGACTACAATTCCAATTCAATCCCTTATATTTATAATAAGGACAAATTAATCCTTTAGGTTTAAAAATTTAATATTAATCCTTTTGTCAAATTATTATCTGAAATATTAATAGAAATATCTATATATTATGTTAATTTACTTATGTATATTGTTAATTTTCAAATAATTCCTAACTTGCTCATTCATTTATTTTACGTAGAATAAATGATAATTTAAAGTTAAAATCTTTCTTCTTAGAGAGTTATGATAGAGAGCATACGAAGAAAAATATTAAATAACTTAAAGTTAGGTAATTTACCATAAAAATTAACAATAGTTAATAATATGCATAAATAAGTTAACAGGACACAACTTAAATAATAATTTTACAAATGGATTAACTTGCCTCATTTATAAAATTTAAGGAACTAATATGAGATTTTTTAATTGAAAAACTAATTTATTTTAACTATAAATCTGAGAGACTAAATTGAATATTTGGTCTAAAATTAAATTGAGTAGGATACGATATATTTTTTCAAAATATAGATATGACATTATCATACCCTTGTATTATCTATTGTTAATTCTCTCCTACAAAATTAAGTCAAATTATACTTTGATCAAAATGCTCTTTTTTATTGTACCTCAAAATTATATTATCTATAATGAAATTTGAACCTAAAACTTCATGTATACTATTCAAATTCCTCACCACTAGACCAATCCTAGTGGCTTTGATCAAAATGCTTTTTATTAATAGTTATGTCTTTTGAGATTTTTAAAATTACAAATAATATATACATGACATATTGATATATAATTTAAAAATTATATGTGTGGCTTAATTATAATAATATCACGTATTGATATATAAAATGAGAAGAAATTGTTACAAAAGATCTTTTGGTACTGATATATAATTTAATTTTTAAATTATTAATAAATTGAAAAATTAAATTATTAATAGTAACAATAATTTGTAATACTTATTTTTTAAAAAAAATTATTTATACTTATTTTGATTAAAAATATCTTAAATTTCTTACTTCTCACTCATTCAGTTCTCTATTTATTCCATTTACTAAAAAACTAGTGAATTTAAAATTTGTAAAATTAATTTTTAAATCAACTAACATAATTTTTATACCATAATAATTTTAAACATAATGTTAGATATGGATATTGGCAATGTTTTTGTTTCTAACAATAACCCATTCAAAGCATATTGACATTTCAAAGGAGGAGGTTTCTAACTTGGTCCGGCCAATGTTTGGGATCATACCATGGTCCTCATTAAAATGATCGAAAATTATTAAATTATCTTCCTTTAATTTTTCAAATTTTCATTTCAAACCTTAGCCAAATCTTTCTATCTTTTCAACCTTCATCAGCCTGAAATATTTAACCACTGAGAGCCAAAGGAAAAAACTGGGCTTTCTTTTTTGTTGGTTGAAAATCATGGATTTTCCACAAAGATGCTCCAAGCTTGATAATGCTTGTTACTTCTGATGGGTTTGAATCCATCGGTGGTTAATTTTAAAATAAGTGTGGTTGATAATGCTTGTAATATTCTTTCTTTGACACTAGGGAGTCCACCGAATATCTCAAAGGAAGGGCCATGGCCCATGGGACACTGATGCGGGCTCGCTAGTTGGGGGGAGTACACATCCACATTGGAACCAATAGTGTGGAAGCAACCCAAATCCATAGGGCCAAAGGAAACCCCAGGATACAAGCCATTATCGCCTTCAAAATCCATTCACAAAATCTAAAAGCAGCCACATAAAAATTGCTCCAAGGTCTGTCAGAATCATTTATTTTTAAAGGTAAACTACATTTATCTTCTCTGAAATTTATAGAAATGTAACACATATTTTCTTTAGTTGTCTAACCTACACTCATACCCTTTTACTTGGCAAATTTTAAGTATTTATATTATACTCACATCCAATTAACAAAACACGTAGTCTTAAAGGAATAATATTTTTATGATATTAACTGTTTTTAATTAATAAAATTATAAAAATACCTTTACCCACTCTTTTATTATTGTCAAGCCAGAGAGAGATGAGGATTTAGGTTTTCTTCACAATTAACGAAAAGAGTGTATAAAGGTATTTTTATAATTTTATTAATTAAGAATAATTAATATCACAAAAAATATTATTAAGTTTATTAACGGTGCTTTATTAGTAAAAAATGTGAGTGTAATATAAAGACTTAAAATTTGACAATAGATGAGGTGTAAGTGTAGGTTAGATAAAAGGTGTGTTTTTTCACAAACCTCATAAAAGGTGAATGTAATTCCCTTGATTTTATGATGATGATATATTTTCAGGATTTCTTCGTAATAATGATAGAGGTGGCAGCGATGGATAGAGGTTGGGGATGGTCAGGGCCTCTAGGGTTGATGGAGAAGTGTTGATGATTACTTGTAATTTAAAAGTTGATTTTTCATTTAATATATTTATTTAATTATTTTATTTTTAAATTAAATTAATTACATGTTTAAATCTCAACCATTAAAATAATAGTCAACAGTTATAAATTAGTGGACCATCATATGGTTTCAAAGAAAGGAAGGACTAAGGTAGAAGCCACCTTGAAGGGAAATAAAAAGATATATGCTCTAAACCACTAAAGGTTTCACAGATGTGAAGGAAAACTGAAAACTTAAAATTTCACCTTTACAAATTTGAAAACTAAATGAAATTCAGGTAACGATGAGAGACTTGAATGGTGTACGGGTCATAGGTACTCAAGTTCCATTGCCTTCAAAATTCGATGAATATAAAAAATGCTTTGAGTGTGTTTGGAATCACATAAAAATAAAAATGAAATGATTTTCAAATTAAATCATTTGTTTGGAAATGATTAAAAAAAATTGATTTATAATTCTATCAAAATCCATTCTTTTAATTTTCAAATCCTTTAAATTATGATAGGATTTGGATGGAAATGAATTGATTTTAAAGCTTAGACACAAATCAAATCATTTCATTTTCTATTTAAATCATTCTAAACACAATCTATTATACTTTAAACCAAAAAATGGATTTCTAAATCAATCCATTTCCAATTACATTTAATCATTCCAAACATAAGATTTTACTTAAAAATTAAATCAATTCAAATCAATTCAATTCATTTCCTAATTCTAATGACTCCAAACACTACCTTTGGGATTATTGTTATTCTAGATATGTAAACACAAACATTATAATTATGGGTTTTGCTAACCAATACCCTTAAAGTTGGTTAAAGTTTCAAGAAAAGTAAGGGATTGTTTGGTTTGAGTTTCTAATTTTCAATTTTTTTTAATTTTAGATTTTGTGAAGGAAATACTAAAAATTCTAAAAACTATAAATTTCAGTTTTCATTTTCAATTTTCAGTTTTTCCTTCACAAATTTAAAACTGAACATGAAAACTGAAACTGGAAATTGAAACCACAGACCCTTAGGTTTCAATTTCTTTAAGGGCCTATTTTGTTTTCAGTTTTAGTTTCCAATTTTCATTTTCAGTTATTCATTTTTAGGAATTTATGAAGGAAAAATTGAAAACTGAAAATGAAAGTGAAAACTGAAATTTGCAGTTTTCAGAATTTTCAGGTATTTCTTCATAAAATCTAGAAAACTAAAAACTGAAAAATAAAACTGAAATTGGAAACTGAAAAACAGACTCTAAGTTTACCATTGAAAAGTGTGATTGTTATGTTTTCAAAGTGTGGAGTCCATTAGAAAACTTTTAAACTCACCAATTATAAAAATTTTAACTATTGCCCTTAATGCACTGGTTAAACAAACCCTATAATTATTTAAAACCAACAAGTCATAAGTGAATCAACTATACTATCCAAAGAACAATGTTATTTATTCTAATGGGATATAGGACACTACCTACTCACACTTTGTCCATCATTGGATAAAAGTGATCCTATTCAAATAGTCACCCATTAATGGTGAATGAGGTGTGAGTCGGTAGTGTTCACACTTATGAGTACAAATAACACAACTCTATTCAAAACATCAACTTTCCAGCTCTATAAAGCCATGGACAAATTTAATTGAGTTAAGAAAATGTAGAAAACTATATACAATGTCATGCTCGTGGATAATGCAAATGCTCTATAAATAAAGAAATGTACCGAAAATAATAATAATAATAATAATAATACCTGAAGCCCAGGAGGACGACAAAGAAACCAACCTTAACTAAAGACGTGCCCATGTTATGCACCCAAGTGATAAGAATGTCTTTTTCCCTTGCTGTAATAGTGATGATGTTTTCTACTCAAGCCTCATTGGATGTAACATGCATTTATAGGTGAAGCAAGTGGAGATTAGCAAGTGTTATATTTTTGTTCTAAATATAAAATCCATTCTTTTATTTTCCAAACCAATTTAAAATTCTAGGCAGGACTACGATTTTATCCTAGTCAAATTTGAAGCTCTAAGACTTCTCTCACCTAATTGATATTCACTCTTCATTATTTATCTCTATTGCATGCTATTCTTTTTTAATTTCTAAAAAAAAATTTCTTGTCGGAATATTATAAAAGTAATTTGAAATTCATATAATATTATTATATGCTGGATAAATATGTTTTGATAAAATTTAATAAAACATTTCTATATAAAACTCAAACAATTATATATATATATATATATATATGGTGTGTGTGTGTGTGTGTGCAGTGATCAAATTTAAGTAAATTAAACAATCAAAGAATTAAAACGTTTATTAATAAATTAGTTTAAACTTTTGACCACTAACCCATTCATAATTAGTTTATATATATTGGTTTTTAAAGATATTACGGTGACATAATTAATTTGCAGATACTGATGCGATTGGAAAACTTTTTTGGCTAATTAACGATATATAAATACATAAAAAAATGCATCGTGATTCACAAATTTTTTTTATTGAATTAGTATTTAGATTATAATATGGATTTTCAATCATTTCGAGTAAGTGAAAAATAAAAGAAATAGTATTCATATTTCATATCACATTTTATAATAATACAATTAGAACTCAACGGATTTAACATCTCACCCCATGATATTTGTAATAGATGCAATCCCTTAAGTTTAATTTGATGAGGTTCTAATAAATTTTAAGGAAATAAAATTATACTGCTACTTGTAGTTATACCTTTTGGCTTGGTGGAAGAAACTTGAATCCCTTAAATATGATGTCTTGGGTTTCAATCTAAGTATTCATATGTATAGAAAAATACTATTGAGAGTGATTATGGTTTAGACACCTGACTATATCTTAATTTGGGAGATTAGTATATATTCATTTACATAGAAAAAATACTATTGAGGGGTTTGTCACTTAAACACTTGACTATATCTTAATTTGGGAGATTAATCTCTCATTGTTGAGTATATACATACTCCAAAACAAAATTATAGTATCGTTTACAGTTTTTTCAATTAAAATTATTAAGTTATTTTTTCTCTCTAACATCATTACCTTACACATTAATTATCAATAAAAACGGAGAGTAAGAAACACCGACGTAAATAAAAACCAAAATACTATGCCCGTATAAATGGTTTTGTTTTTGTATTAATAGCAGCAGATTATTTGCAGGTTTCCACTCATAAACCCAGCCATGGCATTTATTGATTACTGTTGCTTATAACAAACAACATTTCCTTGCATCAGGAACAATTTCGGACACATGGCATGCGTTCTGATTCTGAACCTCCTCCGTCATTACCACATAAACAGATGTGATTAACGCAGGGACAGCCAAGGCACTGATATTTATGATCGCACGAAATAACTATATCAGGGTCCACCTTTTGATCTTTAGCTTCAAACTTCAAACCTGAAAAATGAATTCCATTTTCTTGTTAACACATCTTAGCTAGTTTATATGTACATGTAGATATGAAAATAAATATCTACTCCCTCCCTCCCCAATTAGCTGTCCACTTTAAAAATTTATTTGTTCCCAATAATTGTTTATTTTAAAAGTTTATATAATATTAATTATTTTATTCCAATTATACTCTTGTTGAATAAAACATTGGAGGAGAGAGAAAGTTAATGGAAGATAACAAAGATAATTTAATACATTACACTTAATCTTTTTCAACATTGAAATTTTTTTAATTATTTTCTTAATTTTCATGAGAATTTAAAATTAGACAGTTAATTGGGGACATTTATATTTATTAGTAATAATGTAATATATAATGTACCAAAAAAAATGTAATATATAAGACAATGCTTTATTTTTTTACACTAATCTATATAAGAAAATGCTGCAAGATGTATAATTAATATAACCTGGCAGCTATGTTTGGTACAATAGTCAAAACATTAAAAAAAATGTATATATAATAAAATTGATAAAAAAAAAGACCCATTTTTCAAGAGATGACATCACTACACTCTCGTCTTCTCTATTTTTATTTTTCACTAAATAATAAGTTAAGTTATAATTGGATCCATTTTTAAGTTTTTCAGTATTTTTTTATTTTTATTTTATTCTTTATGCATATTAAGACTTTAAAAATTACATAGTAAGATATATGTGACTTATAATAATATGATGTTTTCATATATATATATATGTGTAGAGAGAGAGAGAGTAATTTTTAAATTATTAATATATCAAGAAAAAATTATTCATAGTAATGATAATTTGTAATAATTAATTTTTTAAAATATATTTTTTATTTATACTTATTTTATTAAACATATCTTAAATTTATTTAATTTCCAATCATTCAGTTATCTATATTCATTCGATTTACAAAATAATAATAACACGTTTATAATGAATTTAAATTATGTAAAATTGATTTTTAAGTCAACTCAGATAGTTTTATATTATAATAATTTTAAACATAATATTACATATAGATAGTGGCAATTGTTTTTGTTTCTACTAATAACCTATTCATTTTGATGGCATCTCAAAGAATATTGATATTTGAAAGGAAATAAAAAAGATGTTTTGAGAGGATAGTTCTAGATATGCAAATAAAGGTCTAAATGGGTTGGTTCAAAAGTTTGAAGGAAAATACTAATCCAAATTAATCAAATTTTAATTGGTTCCTTTTTTTTGGGTAAAATATGGACCAAATTAATAAGATTAAATTCAAGTTGATTTGGATCGAGTAATTGAATTTATTCATTTCTCTTTTCTTTTCAATATCTTTGATCGAAAAATTCAATAAAAAAATAAAAAATAAAAATTTTAAAATTATATAAGTAAATATCCATAACACATGAAGGTTAGAACTTCGTATTCAAGTAGTACAATTCTAATAGCACAATATTCAAATTTAAAGTTCTTGAATATCACAACATTGTAACCAAAAAAAAAAATCAAATCATGATATCACAACAATTCTCAATTCATCAATATATTAAACGTCACAATTCATATTATATCCATAAAACATAAATTCAAGTTGGTTCAAACTAGATCTCTGAATGGGGGATACAAAATCAATTACCGGATCAATATGTAATCAATTCTAATCAAACCTAAACTAATTGATCTAATAACCTGATCAGAACCAAGCAAACTTAAATGGATCAGTTTGATGTTGTCAAGTTCATTGGGTCAATTCGATCTGCATACACCCCTATGCAAACACATGCATGAGTTAAAATTATTTAAAACAAACAAGTCATATAAACTTCCATTTGGAAAGATCCATTTTCTAGCTCTATAAAACCATGGACAATTTTAATGAATTAAGGAAATGTAGAAGACTATATACGATGACATGCTCGCCGGTAATAATGCAAATGCTCTATAAATAAAGAAATGCACCGGGGAAAAACACACCTGAAGCAAACACCAGGAAGACGAAAAAGAAACCAAGCTTAACCAAAGACCTGCCCATGTTTTGCATACTAGCGAGAAGAAGATGTCTTTTTCCCTTGCTGTAATACTGATGATGATGTCTTCTACTCAGCCTCAATGGCTGTACATGCATTTATAGGTGAAGCAAGTGGAGATTAAAATTCTAGGCTGGATGATTAAATTTTAGTCAAATTTCCAATCATTTCTCTCACCTAATTAATATTCTTGCTTAGATAATTAATATTCATTCTTCCTTATTTATCTCTATTGCAAACTATTTTTTTTTTGGGTTAAAAAGGAATTAATATTAATTTTAGTTTGACTTTATATTCGTAAGTCATTTTAGTCTCTTAAACTTTCAAATTGAGTTAAATTAGTCATTGACATTGCAAAACATGAGTCGTGTTAGTCGCTTTATTTAACATTTCATAAATTAAATGATGAATTAGTCCCTAAACTCTAATATTTCTCTCACCTAATTAATACTCTTATTTAGATAATTAATATTCATTCTTCCTTATTTATCTCAACTAGTTGTTTAACCTGTTGGATGCACGGGATGATAATAAAAATAGCTTGTTAACCATTATTGAAAATAAAAAATTTATTTAAATATATCTTATAGAAAATTGAATATATAAATTTACTTTGAAAAATAAGTTAATAGTTAAATAATTAAATAAATTGAGAAAATATAAATGTGTCATTCTATTTTATATCTTATTTTGAATATCATATTATAAGGCTAAAAAAAATCTCAATAGATGACCTATAATTATAAAGAGCCTATTTTATGAAAATTTTGCACATTTTGAAAGTTGAAATTGTTGAATAATGAAAGAAAATAAGTGAATAACTTTATTATATCATAAGTCGTTTATAGAAATGATAATAAGTATCCACGAGAAAGAACATGTCATCATGCGTCCTTGTTTAGAATGTCGCCTTTCATCCCCCATCCTCATTCTCATCAATGTCAAGGGTCTCCATTTCTCATTCGTGGGTGTTTGAATGCATGCACATATTCATGGATTTATTAAAAGAATTTCAAAAAAAAATTAAAATATTTTGAAATTCAAAATATAAATATCTAAAATAACAAATATTAGTAATGCAACATAATCCAAATTAAAAAATAAAAATGCATACATAATGCAAATCCAATATAAATAATTAAAAAATAAAGATGTGCTATTCGGATAGTCCTGTTTAACAATCGGACTCCTCATGAAGATAAAATTGTCCTTATTCTAATCTCTATGGTGGGTAATCTTGGATGTGTACCTACTTCAGTGATTTTTTTGTTTGGTCACCCTTAACCATTTACATCTTTTTAATAAGTTAAAATATTTGATTTATAAAAACATAAAAATATATTTCTTAACTAATAAATAATAAATTTAATTTATGTGATTTTAGTTACACCCCATTTCCTTTGCATACTTTTAATAAATTGGAATATCAATTTTAAAATATATGTTATAATGAATGTATTATAATTAGTAAAAAAAACATATATAATCCTAATTTATATCATCTCAATTATTGGAGTAGTATATCAATTACACAATTATTTTCAATAAAAGGGATGTAATTATTTAGGTTTTTAAAATAATTAAAAAATAATTAATATCATTATAAAAAAAGTGTAAATTGTGGGATCAATTTTTTAAAATATTTTAATATTGAAAAATTGAAGTCTTATTTTCAAAAGAATTAATGTAAAACAATTGTGGAATTGATAAGTTGAAATGTTTAGGTTGTAAAAAATTAAATATGGTATAGTGAGATGAATAGATATATATATATATATATATATATATATTTATTTATTTATGATTTTCAAAAACTCTACATTTGAAGTTAGAAACTTCTCCTCCTCCATCTCGTCCTCATTTAAAATCTCGCCTATCTTCATTCTCATTCTCGTCAGTTTTCAATTTTTCATTTCTTGTAAAGATTTGAATCCCACTAGTATTTATAGGTTTATTAAAAACTTTTCAAAAAGCAAAAAAATTTCAAAATACTTTGAAATTTGAAACACAAATTAATATTTACAATAACAAATACCACTAATGTAATATAATTCAAATTTAAAATAGAAATACATACATGATGTAAATTAAATCCAATAAAGATAATTAAAAATAAATGTGTGTTAAAATTTTCTTGTTATAATTAATTATTATAAATATAATAGTTTTGTTATCATTAATACTACAATTATAATCATTAATTATAATATTTTTTGGTAACGTAATTATAATAGCTTTGTTATCTTTAATACTATAATTATATATATAATTTTAATGGTATAATATATTTAATTATCATTTTGTTTATATTATTTGTTATTTGTGAAATAATTTTAATGAAGAGAGATATGAAGGTATGATTGGGAAAAATAATTAATAATTAGAAGGTAAATTAAATCCAAAAACTTACTTTAAATATTAATATTATAAAAATAATGGGGCATATTTTCTCTATGAAAAACATATGAAACACTGTCCATGAAATAAATCTCAATTATTAGTATTAGATAGATTATAGATTATATTAAATCCTTTAAAAATACGTTAACTATGATATTAAGATTTATTAAAATATCAAAATTAATATAGTATAGCATGTATTATTATATTTTTATTATCAATATCATTATAGTATAATGTGACAATTTTATATATTATAATAATTTTAATAAATTATATATTATACTAATTAAATTGACATGCAAAAATAAAATGATATGTAATTAATGTTATTGTTTAGAATTTAAATTTAAATTTGAGAGTGATTGATTAATTTGAGAGTGTAACATCCATTTTTTAAAATAATAACAAACTAAAATAAAATAAAATAGTTTGTATGTAATAGTTTTAAATCATGTATTAGATTCAAGTATTTTATTAGTCTTAATAATTTTACATCAATATCTATTTTAAATGTTAGACAAAAAATTTAAACTACAGGTATTAATTGTTTAATGTGAGACCATAAATTGGTTTCAATAAGCTCATAATATATTGTACTAAGTTAAGAATAAAATTTATTAAGAGTAATGAGTAATAATATGTTAAGTATTAATAAATAGGTGTATAATTTTTACACACAAAAAAATAAAAGATAATACACAAAAAAAAGAAAAGGGCGGACGGTGCACATAGCACCACCATTTGCCCAGGATACTTGCTCATTGCAACGATCTTCCTATGTGCTATATGCATCTATATATATGAATAAAGAGAAATGTGTAAGTGCGTGAGTGATGAAGTGACGTGAGTGGGTGAAAAGAGAGAAAGAAAGAAAAATAATGTGAGTAGAAAGAGAATATGATTACTTTAATTAAGTGGTTAGTATTATTTTAATAAATATTTAAGTTCATAATCATCGATAACATAAAAGAATACCAAGAAAAATGACAATAATAAATAACTATGAGACATCTTGTGATAAAAATTATAGTACACAAAATGAACAGTAATAATAATAACTATAGTCATGGTTTTATTTTGCATAAAAATAAATTCATTCCCTATTTTAAATTTAATCGCAGATGAAAATTATGTGTACTAATTGAGTTTTGTAGTAAACTAACCTTACTATTTTTTTTTTCTCTCTTTTTTCTCTCTCTCTTCTCTTCTTCCTCTTTTTCCTTCTCTCTCTTCCACTCACGCTCTTTTTCTTTCTTTCTCTCTTTTCTCACCTTCGCTTTATCATTCACTACACTTACATACTTCTCTCCATTCATATATATAGATGCATATAGCACATAGGAAGATTGTTGCAATAGGTAAGATCTGGGCAAATGGCGTACTATGTTCGCCGCCCTTTGTCTTTTTTGTTTGCTATATGTTAAGCCAAATATATAATCATAAAAAATAATTTAAAATATATCAAAATGAAAAAATACTATTTCATAAATTTAAAATATAGAATAAAAATTTCCAGAGTCAACTAACAAAAAAAGTTTACAAGTGATATTACAGTATTTAATAATGAGTTTTGAAATTGGGTTATGAAGTGGAAGTGAAATTATGATTCATAATTGATATCTTATAATTAATAATTAATAATTTATTATGATTGTTGTGATTGATATTTATCAATTAAGTCTAATAAATATAGATTGATAATTCAAATTCCAAATGAAAATTGTGGGCCATAAATTACTCTAGAAGTGACACCTGTAAAAGTTTTCCTTATAGAGTTCTAAAATATTAGTATCATAAATTATAGATTGCATTTTTTTTTTTGTTAAAAAAGACTTAATATTCATTTTAGTTCTTGATTTTACATTCATGAGTTATTTTAGTGTTTTGTTAGTTCTAGAATCATTCATAAAGCTCTATAGCTTATGGTTTGAGTGACAACAAAATAAATTTTGTTAAAATGTTTTGAAGAAAGGACTAATATTTTAGGTGAGTTTGTAGTCTTTAACAAAATCATTCTCATTGCATATAAGCTCAATTGAAGACATATTTTTCACAATATCATGTTGAAACATGATTATAATCTCACTCAAAGAGATTCAAAGATTAAATAATGTAAAAAAATAGTTTAGAAAGAGAGATAAAATATATTAGACACGAGAAAGCAATATCCACCATCAGAAATCAAGTCTAGATTTTCAGAAAGTAACTCAAGCGTACAAAAAGTGCTATATATCATTAAAGAAATCAATTTCTCATGATCATATCATGATCACAATCTTCAATCACAATGGCTATAAACTTTGAAGACTCATTACAAGCTTAGTAGGTCATTTTCAAGCTTAGAGTTAATCTAAGAAGACCAACGCAAAGCTCAAAAGTATGAACTACGTCAGAAAGCACGATTTGTCCAACCCGTTTGAATTAATTAAAAAAGAAAATTTGAAATTCAAATTTAGTCAACTTTCATAAAAGTATTGACAGTGACATCACTTTTGCACTTGGCAAAATCCTTATCTTCTAAAAGAAAAAGTTAAGAAATCATGTTCAAAAAGTAAAAGTTGTTTTTGAAGCTCCATTCAGAAATCACAAATTGTCAACGTTCTACTCCAAGGATAGTTTGACACAACTCATATACTATTCTAGTGGATAGTTCCTAAGACACAAAAAGAAAATCAACACGTGTCAAGAAGAAAGAAGATCAAGTGAAAATGGTCATATTCAAGAATCCAAGTATGAAAGGAGAAAACCTTTGCATAAGAAAAAAAACTTTTGCACAACTAACGTTAAGCTTTTCAATATACTTTGAAAGTTCATTTGTTACTTCTTGTATAGTTTCTATTACACAAAATCTTCTTTCTTATTCTCATTAGATAACATTTTCTTCTTAGGAAGAATTGAGAAAGAAGTCTCTTAAGTATTCAATATACATTGTTGTATTCTTAGAAAAACTTGAGTGTTCCCTTGTTGGAGAGAACGAACCCATAACTATATTCTTGTATCCTGATTCAATAGTGATCAAGTGAGATTAGCTTGAAAAGGCTAGTAAAAAGACTATTTATTGTGAAGGTAGATTAAAATTACTGCTCATTGAAAATAGCTTGAGAAGAAGACTATACAAAGACTATCTTATTTTCTCGAGGTGAGAAAATATTTTTAGAGGAACTCAACAAGTTATTGAAAATTGGATGTAGGTAGTGTTTGGTTGAACCAATATAAAAACATGACTAATCTCCCTCTCTTTATCTTGTTATTACTTAGCTTTTATATTACTTTGTTGTGTGTTTCTTTGAAAAAGTTTTATAAAATAGTTTTTGAAGTTCATGCATTTTCTTTTGATTCAAAAAATTATTTTTGAAGTCAACTAATTATAATTTTTGCTGCCTTCAAGTGAACACTTGATAGATTTTGTTTAAAATTTCATAAACTAATAAAAAGTAAAAAGCACGATTCAACTCCACTTCCTGTGCTTCTTTCAACCTATATCTCTAACTTTCAAATTAAGTCAAATTAATCCTTGACATTGCAAAATGTGAGTCATTAGTAGTTTAACATTTCATAAATTAAATAATGTTGATTTGCAGTGATAATATTAAGAAATTGATATTAAATAATATCAAATAATAATAACGATAACAAAATTTCTAATCAATCATCATCCAATCAATTAAAATCAACATAGTATAAAAGGTTACAAAGAATGAGGCGTAATATTAAAGATTAAATATCATTTAAAATAATTAGTAATCCAATATAAAATGGATATAAAATTGAAGAATAATTTAAAATTTTAAATATGATATAATTTTGAATAATATAAGTTTGCAATAAAGTAATCTTCAAAAGTCAATTTAGAGAACATACTAGTAATGATTGATTTTAATTTTAAATCAATATATTAATAAATAATAAGAAAATATATATTATTTAAAGTTATATACATACACACAAAATAAAAATAAAGAGGAATTTAAATATGTTCTCCGAGACTAGATCCAGGATGCCGGTGGAAGTTATTTTTCAATGATTGGGATTTAATCAAATCAAACCGTGCTCATTATTTTTCAATGTTCTTCTGATTTTGTGTGTATTTGATTAGAGATACAAGCAGAGGTAAATTTTTATCTTACCTCTCAATTTTTATCCTTAACCAAACACACACGCATAATATCTTGATTATTAATACATTTATGATAATAGTAAGAGCTGCCAACTAATAAATATATAGCGATACGCAAGCAAATCAATAAAAACTTAAAAAAGATCGCATCAGGGAACTTTTTTTTTATTATTATTAACAGCACATAATTTGCAAGTTTAATTTCCACACGTAAATCAGCTGTGGAATTAATTATTATTATTATTATTATAATTATTGCTTAATAATAAACAGCGACCCCATAACTAGGAGAAATATTGTCAAGGGAATCCTTTCTGGACATCTGCCATGGACGCTGAACCTTCTCCTTTGAGCACACATTGACAGTAACCGGTAACGCAAGGACAGCCCGGGCACTGATTGTCATGATCGCACGGATCATTGAGCTGACATTCACAGTTACCATCAATGCAAAGGCACCCAGAGCACTGAGCGTCATTTTCGCACCGCGGTGCATTCTGATCAGTTTCTGCGTTTGGACCTTAAGCCTCAAGCTTCAATCCTGAAAATGCACTCAATTTTTTTACCATAACAGCTGAGATATATATATACAGCTTGTTTGTACATATTGATCTGAATTTATACTGCAATATTGTAGCAAGAGCGTATTATAATAATATAGGATAATTTGGCAACTATGTTTAGTTGAATAGTCAATATGCCAGCTTGAAAAGTCAATTTAACATAATATAAAGTAAAGAACGATTCTTAATTTAATAAGAAAATGGAGAAATCTTTTTTTTTTTTTTTTTCTTATAAAATTATATTAGTCACAATAAAGTTACTATCTTATCTTATGTGTACTAACCAAATTCCTTGATACAATCCTAATGGTTTAGAAGATGGAGACATCTGGATACGATGGCATGCTTGGGATTAATGTAATGTTTCTATGAATAAAGCATTACACGAAGCTGTATCCAAAAAAAAAATGCATTACACGAAGGTTATGGCGGAAAAAGAAACAAAAGATACCTGAAGCAAATACCAAGAGGATGACAAAGAAGCTTAGCTTAACCAAAGATCTGTCCATGTTTTGTTGACTAGTGATGGTGCCTTTTCTTCTTGATGCAGAAAATAGTGATGATGTCTTAGTCTCACCGTGTATTTTGTGTCAATTCATTAATAATATAGTGAGTGTGTCTATATATATATATATATATATATATATATATATATATATATATATATATATATATATATATATATATATATATATATATATATATATATGTACTTTGATTTGATTTTGGTGTAATTATATTCCGTTTTAGTGGTAATCCACTTTAATAGCATATCTTCAAGATTTAATTTTGAAAATTGATGTGATGTATTTATATCTTGTTTATAGGACTACTTTTTTATATTATAAACAAATTTAGTCTACTATAACTAGTTTATTATCCGTGCAATGCACGTAGTAAGAAATTGATTAAATGAAAATATATTAACAACTGAATTGAATCAGAATTTATTAATTTTGAATAATTTTATTAAAACAAATGGTTAGTGTAATCTATAATACTAATATTTCAGAGTCGTTTGGGGAAAGTTTTACACGTGTCGCATTGAGAATGTTTTATGGCCCACATCTTTAAGAAGCTTTTCAATAATTTTTTTGAAAAAAAATCAAACTGCAATTATTACATATTATTAGCATATCATTGATAATCATCTATATTTAATAATGGGATTGCATTACATTGATTAAATATCTTTAAATCATTTATCTATTATTGATGAAAAATATGTCAAGCAAATACATTGATTAAATATCTTTAATTATATTAAATATATTAATTATAACAAATAAATTTGAAATTCAATTTTGAATTACTAAAGGGATGAAAATGCTCATTATATAATAGAGACATTCACTACAATATTTCATTATTCATCCATTTTATCTTTACTCTCAATATTAGAACGTGATGGACAACAATTTGAGTCTTTTCTTTCATGACCCAAAACAAGCTTGATTGCAAAGAAAGATACAAATACAAGGAAAACTAGAAAAAATGCAGGTATATTGTTTTATTATGTTAACAAACATTTGCTTTATGTTGAAAATAGTATACAGTACAAGTTTCATTATTCATCCAATATTTTTTTATTAACTCGATATCTCATTAAGAGGAACAGGGTCCTAATTATTCATCTTTATTTGTTTTTGCAACTACTCCCGTTGGCATGTTGGCTTTGCTGTCTATAGCTTAACACAAGCTTTAAGAAAAATTCGTTTATATAGGGAAGAAATCCTCTTCCTCCACAGAATATCCACCATCCATTTTACCTCTTTATATTTTTAAAATTAAAGGCTAAGATGCTTTAAAAAAGAAGCAATTCCTTACACCACAAGGTGAAAAGGTCATCAAAAAGACGCGAACATGTATTAAGTTTTCGTTAGGACTAGAAAACAATAACGTGTATGCGAGTTCAACATTTGATGTGTGTCTATATATATATTAACAATGTGACATATTCCTTTTTCCTTAGTATATTATTTTATTAGTGATTTATTTAAATCATATATTAACACAAGTTTTAGATCCATATTCTTGGAGATTCCTTTTCCCTTAGTATATTATCTTATTAGTGATTTATTTAAATCATATATTAATACAAGTTTTATTTCCATATTCCTGAGATGCATGTTCCTTCCAAATTGGTAATTTGATAATTTTCTATATAAAGAAGATAATTTAAATTTGGATCAAATCCATCTATTATGAATCACAACTGATTACCCATTTATACTCTATTAACGTAATGAAATGAATGCATTTAAATTATTTTTATTCCATTTTTATTGTGTTTTTATATTATGGAAATCGTATTATTTTTTTAATATGGAAATAACTAACAATATGCAAAATATCATTTATTTTTTTAATAATCAGCAAATAATTGTGTTAATTTGTGACATAATAGCATATACTCTATTAGTGATAATTTTCGTGTCATTAGTGATGGCATTATTTGTATATATATATATATAGACTAATTTGATGATTTGAAGACCAAGAATATGCCAATTCAATAAAAAGATTTATATATGTACACAGGTGAAAATAAAATCCTCATACTATAGCCAGATCACAAGGAGCCCAAGCATCGTCACTCTTTTTAATCGAAATGTTAGAGGTAATTCAAAAAAATAATGATATTATTTATTACTACATTTGATATGCCTACCATTTTCTATAAATAGTCTATTTAATCTCCTTTCGTTGTTATTAGAATATTAACGTTGAAAATTAAATTGTTATGAAGGTAACAAAGGTTTGATGCTAACATTGACACAGTCCATGCCAATGGAATCGTCAAATTCAAGAAGCCCATTATTAGATTTAACAAATGGTATTTGTTTCAGTCTAAAATTAATTCAAAATTTTAGTGATGATCATATTTAGAAAAAGAAAATAGATGCTTTGTTGGTATCTTATTATATAAATGTCATACATATCCATTTATTAAGTATCACAATTTGAATTTAAAAAATCTAAATAAAGTCTTTTTTGAGATTCTCATGGATAGTACTTTTAATTTTAAATTTTAAAACTTTCTAGACAAAGATATTTTTTTTAGTTTTGTTTGCACATCCAATTTAGTTAGTTTGCTTTTATTTCTTCTATGCGTAATTTCGTGTGTTATATATTATATTGTATATATAATTTAATTTAAATCCAAATTATATCTACTTTGATTTTATGATTTTCTATATAAAGAAAATTATATAAATTTGGTTCAAATCCATCTATTATGAATCACAGAACTGATTACGCATTTATACTCTATTAACATAATGAATTGAATGCACTTAAATTATTTTTATTCCAATTTTGACTTATTTTTATTTTATTTTTAAATGAATGCACTTAATTGCTGGATTTGATGGATTTAGTTTTTTAAATGTTCAATTATTTATTTATTTATCTATTCTTAAAATCATACACAATATTGTTTTATATTACGTGCTACCATAAGAGTATTAAACCTGTGCCATTTAAGAATTTTAGACCGTATTACTTTTTCTTTCTCCCCATTATCAAATTAATAGTGAAATGATAATGGAAAAGAGAAAACAAAGGAGTGGAAGAGACATAGTAAGTGGGAATAACTACTTTATAAGGAATATTTTGTTGTCATTCATCTGAACTTTTTTTAGCTACCTTTAAGATTCCTTCAATCATCTCCTTAATTCACTATACATTTAAAAATGGATAGTTAATTGAGGATAGAGATGGCAACTAAAATTTTATACTTTTAGTAATATTAGCATTTAGATTAGCCTTTTACCTAAAAATTTGATGTGTTTAAATTTAGATTTGTACTGACAAAAATGTCACTTTACAAATGTCCATCGCAGTTGCAATTCTTCAAAGAGGCCAAACATTGACTCTTCTTCAGGTTCAGTGAACATTAGAAAGCACAAAGTTAAGAGGAGGTCTATTATTTCATCTATTATATCACATGTCAAGTTTGAGCTTGAATGTAGGAATCTAATTTTTGTTTATATCCTTTCCTTTCCAATAGTATGTAAAAAGATTATGAATGTTATAACTTGCATGAAGTCTAATTTATTAGTTATTTCCTCTTTGATATGAATAGATGCTACTCCATCTGACCTATCCATCGATGAAAACATGGTAGAGTTTTTATACAATCCTCTATTCGAACAATCTAGAATGAAGGTAACTTGAAATAATTTCTAAAGTTTTTGTACCATATATCAAGTAGTTATATTGAAAGTATTAACCATAAAAGTTTTCTTCTTGATAGAATGCTTGGATTTTGGAGACTTTTCATTACAGTGTGAATTTTATTACGCTTCTGTATGGTACGAGGAAAGGTCAGAAAGTCCAGAAGCTCTACGGATCCATAATTTTCAATTTGTTGTATGAAAGGAAAGATCCAGCTCCCACTTTTGCAAAGACCCCTGATTTATTGTTTAATTTGCTAAATGGCATTGATAGGAGAAGTGCTCATTTTTTTTGAAAATATTAGACAATACAATAGTATGTTTTCATTCACTTTTATTGGTGGCAAGGTTGAAACCGCTTTGAACAATAGTCGAGCACCTCCAGTTTATTCTACATGGGCAGAATTTTCACAAAATAGGCTCTTTGCTTCCAGGTAAAGGTTGTCTAACCAAATTTTCAGCTGTATATATATGATACTTAGAATGAGATATCCAATAGAATGACGCATTTCAGGTACACTTTTATTTACATATTTAATCTTTTCCTTAACTATTAACTTCTCTGAAAAATGAATTCATAAATTATACTTCTACTAAGCATATTTAATCAAATTGTTATTTGTTTTCGTAATGGACGACAAACTTCAAATTTGGACATGACTTTAGTAGAGGATTTAAGGGACATGATTAATCAACACAATGTTTTGGCAAAAACTTTTAGAAGGGTACGAGATTTTATAAATCATCAACCTACTTCTAATGTTTGTTTGAGGTTGTTTTGAAGTAGATCTCGAGATGCAAGAAATTATAATATCCCATCTACTAATGAAGTTGTTGCTCTAATAGTTGGGGTTTTAATGCTTCCGATCAAGGGAGGGATATCATTGTTAGAAAAGATGATGGTTATTTGCAACGAATTCATGAGATTCACACTGCTTTCATCCCTCTTCAATACCAACTATTATTTTCATTTGGAGAAGACGGATACCAAGAGAACATCCCTTTAAGGGATTCTATCATGAACAATAATAGTTTCAAAAGAGTTAGAGTAACATTGAGGGAGTTCATTGCATTCAGGATACAAGAGAGACAAGTAGAGCATGGAAATATCTTACGGTCTCGAAGATTATTCCAACAGTTCTTGGTTGACGTCTACACGATGATTGAAGCACAAGAATCCAGTGGGTGAGATTAAATCAAAATGTGATTAGGTATGACATTTTGTGTGGCTTAGAGGAGGCCATTACAAGAGGTGAAACAGATCCAGCGAGCTCAGGAATGCGCATTATTCTATCCTCCTCTTTTACTAGGGGGATGAGGTACATGTTTAACAATTGTCAGGATGCAATGACTATTTGTAAGAGGTATGGATATCCCAATTTATTTGTTACAGTTACCTGCAATCCTCATGGGCAAAAATAACAAGATTTGTTAGAGACGGGATATTAAAGTAGAAGATTGACCTGATATTGCCTGAGAGTATTCCAAATGAAGTTGGATCAAATATTAATTGACCTAAAAAAGGGATGTATTTTTGGGAAAGTTATAGCAGGTAATAATATTGATCATTATTTGTAAGTCATTTTCAACTTTTGAAATATTATAATAAAACATAAATATTATTTCCATCAATGGTTTATATTAAGACGAAGTGGATTTTTGTTATGTTCAGGTATGTATACAATTGAGTTTCAAAAAGAAGGTTGCCTCATGCACATATTCTATTATGATTGCACCCAGATGATAAACTACAGACATCTAAATCTATTGATCGTGTGATATCTCCTGAGCTACGGACAAAGGAAAATATCCTCGACTATTTGAGGCTGTTACTAAATTAATGATGCATGGTCCTTGCGGCATGGTTAATCCAAACTCACCATGTATGATTGAAAGAAAATACTCAAAATTTTTCCCAAAGAAGTTTGCGGAAAGCACATCATTTGATGAAGATGGTTATCCTATATACAAAAGAAGAAATACGGGAGTAACCACTATAAGAAAGGACATTGTCTTGGACAACAGATTTGTTGTTCCTTACAATCCAAAATTTCTGATGAAGTATCAAGCTCATATCAACATTGAATACTATAACAAGTGAAATTCGATTAAATATTTCTTCAAGTATGTCAATAAAGGACCAGATAGAGTTACAGTTCCAAGTGACACAACCAACAGGAGATCTATTAATAAGGGGTGGTTGACGAGATCAAAAATTACTATGCGTCGCTATCTTTCTGCATGTGAAGCTATCTGGAGAATTTTTGCATTTGATATGCATCATAGGTGGCCTCCTGTTCAGAGATTAAGCTTTCATCTTCCAAATCAGCAATTGGTTATTTTTAGAGACAACAACGAATTGAGAATGTTGTTCAAAAGAATAAGGAAAAAAAGACAATGTTTGAGGCTTGGATGGTTGCAAACATTTCTTATCCAGAAGGAAGAGATTTAACTTATGTTGAGTTTCCAAGCCGTTTCATTTACAACCAAGCAAGACAAGAATGTTTCCCTAGGAAGCGGGACAATCAATAGGCAGGCTTCAATATATACCTCCTAGAACGGTGAATTGTGCTACTTGAGGATGTTATTAACTATTCAGAGAGGATGTACGAGCTACTAAAGTTTAAGGAAAGTAGGCAATTTAGTACACCAATCTTTCGAAGAAGCATGTCTTGCATTGGGATTATTAGCGGATGAAAATGAATTTATTGAAGGTATAATAATTCTTTTACTATTTTTATTGGTTATTTTTCACTTTAGCTTTCTTTTTTTCAATAATTTATTATTAGTATTATATTTATGGTCCTTAGAGTTATTTTCGATTTTTCCAATACATTTCTTGAACAATGAATTTATTGAAGGTATAAAAGAAACTGCGAAATTAGCGTTGGAAATCAACTAAGGAAACTCTTTGTTACATTATTAGTGACAAACACAATGAGTAGACCGCAATTTGTATGGGAGCATGTTTGGAAACTCTTAGCAGATGGAATCCTATATGACCAGACGAATATTAAGGAATCAAGGTATGCTTTAAATTATCATTTAACTTTTTTTCGATGATTTTAATATTATACTTCCAAATTTTAAAGACAAATATTGCTGGTTTGTATAATAGGTTGAGAGTTTTATATTGTCATTAAAGAACTTCTTGCTTTTACTAGGTCTTTTTATCCCAAGTTCAGAGTTGAAAAATTTATGTTTGATTGAAATTGAAAAGTTACTTAATTCAAATGGAAGGTCTTTGAAAGACTTTTAGTCTATGTCATACCCAAATGATTCTCTACTCAATCAATTTCAAAACCATCTCTTAGCTGAAGAGCTAAACTATAATAGGGAGCAATTGTCTGTTGATCTTGAAGGCTACTTATCTTCAATAAACGAAGATCAAGGATAATTTATGATAGTATAATGGACTCGATAACCATTGACAAAGGAGGTTTTTATTTTGTATACAGTTATGGAGGAACGGAAAAACATTCATTTGGAGAACATTATCGACCTGTTAGATCCAATGGCAAAATTATTTTGAATGTTACATCCAGTGGCATTGCTTCATTGCTTTTACCTGGTGAAAGGATAACTCATTCTAGATTTTCCATTCCATTGACACTTACTGAGTTGTCAACGTGAACTATCAAGCAAGGAAGTCCTAAAGCAGAACTACTTCAACAAGCAAGTCTCATTATATGGGATGAAGTATGCATGGTAAATAGATTTGCTTTTGAGGCTTTGGATCGTACAATGAGAGATATTTTGAGGTTCACAAATAATAAGTCTAAAAATGAACCATTTGGTGGAAAAACTTTGTCCTTGGAGGAGACTTCCGCAGATACTTCCAGTTTTCCACAAGCTTCAAGAGAAGAAATTGTAAATGCCACCATAAACTCATCAAATTTGTGGCCACATTGCAAGGTTCTTAAACTGACAAAAAATATGAGGTTACAAGCAACAAGTTCTTCCTCTATAGATCCAGAATTGAGATTGTTTGCTGACTGGATAGTTCAAATTGGAGATGGAAAGCTAGGAATTGACCATGACGGAATTGCAGAAGTTGAAATTCCAACAGAATTCTTGATTTTAGAATCACCTTCACCTCTAAGGAGTATTGTAGATTTCACTTATCCAAATATATTGGATAATTTGAAAAACTATGCCTTTTTTGAAGATCGAGCACTGCTAGCGCCTACTCTTGAAGTAGTTGAAATGGTTAATGAATTTGTGCTTTCTTAAATTCCTGTGAGGAAAAGAGTATCTAGCTCTGATTCATATTGCATAGCTGATGAAGGCATTGAGGGTGATTGAATAACTACCGAGTTTTTAAATGAAATAAAGTGTTCTGGCATTCCAATGATAAATTAGTTTTGAAAAAGGGAGTCCCAATTATGCTACTATGGAACATTGATCAATCTTCCGGATTATGTAATGGAACAAGGTTGATTGTTGAAGAATTGGGAAACAACGTCATTGGAGCAATTGTTGTGACTGGCAATAAAATTGGAGAAAAGGTTTACATACCTCGGATGAATTTGATACCTTTTGATCTAGGTACGCCTCTCAAGTTTCAAAGAAGACAATTCTCAATTACTCTTTGCTTTGCTATGACCATTAATAAAAGCCAAGGTCAATCTTTGTCATTTGTTGGGTTGTTTTTACCCTAACCTGTCTTCACTCATGGGCAACTTTGCGTGGCTATCTCTAGGGTAAAGTCGAGGATGGTTTAAAAATATTGGTATTGGATGATAATGGGAAACATTGCAACATAACTAAAAATATTGTTTATCCAGAGGTGTTTCAAAAAATTTGAATTTCAGGTTTGGATCTGTTTTATATTCTTTATTTACATTATTAAACAAAACATTCAATGTATTTGTGATCAAGTCTTTATATGTTTATTTACTAATATATTTTTTATTATATTATGCAGAGTGATATATGAAGATCAAAACATGAAGCGAAATTTCTATGTAATTAATCCTTTGTAATCCTTTTTTCCTGCAATGATCATGTGGAGAATTTACTTTTAGTAGTAACATTATTGTTAATTATCTACTTTTACTATTTATTAATCGACAAAAAAAATTAACCTTATCCAATAATTTGTTATGTACTCAGTTTTAAATTTTTTTTCCTTCTTATCACCCCTACATTGGACAGGAAAACACTAGTTACTTGTGTAATATATGTGAGGTATCATAATGTGTGTGTGTGTGTGTGTGTGTGTGTGTGTGTGTATAAAATATTAAATGACTGAAAAATAATTATGATATCATGGAGTGATCTCTTATATATTATGTTGCTTAATATGTTTAAAAATAATTATAATATGATTTTGTAGCATAAGTCATAAAAATTCTATCCCTTTATCTTCTTGAGCTATTAATTTATAGTAACTTTATTAATTAAAAGATAAATAGTATTCTTACTATAACCTAAAATAGCTAATCTAATAAAGATAATTTTGAGCTATAGATATATAATTAGGTGTTATTTACACATACATATGTTTATATATATTATGATTAAAATACTTATAAATATAAATTATTATTTAAATTTGTTAATTAATTGACAATAATCATAAGGAAGATAGATCAGTACCTTCTAATGTGTAATTTTAGTATAACTATTCATTGTTTATGTTTAGTATACCCATTCGAGGTATAAGTATCAATAAGAAAATTGCTCTAATACTAATTTTATTTATCATATAAACATCATTGTGTTAAATAAGATTTTCATATAAACTTGTAGCATAATTAAGTTAAAAGACCTTATAAAATTTGACATTCCAAAGTTCTTCTAGTTATTAAATCCATAGTATATTATTATTTATTAAAAAGTAAATAATATTTCCTATTAAAATTTAAATTATTTAATCTTATACACATAAATATACAATAGGAATATTATAAGACTCAAAAAATAATTTATAAAATATAAAATATTAATAACAAATCCAAATCAAAGTTACAAAATTACTTTTGATCATGATATATTTATAGTTTTTATGAATTTCAACTTGATATAAATTAATGGTAATTATGTGGCAGATAAATCATTACCCATGTAATATAATGTACATATTAGTTATTAGTTATCACTCATACAATATATTGATTTGTTTATTACTTAATTGAGTTATTATTATTTGTTAAAAAATCATTCAAATCCGACACGTGAGGCTATGTAGATATTCAACACTAAAGAGCATACATTTGACATATAAGGAACTAATTAATTTATGACACAAAATCTTATTTAAGTTTAATTTAATTTGAAAAAATTTGAAAAATTACAAAATGATTGATGTATAAAAGGTATTTTTCTTATTTAAAAGATTTTATTAATCAAAAGTAAGGAACCGATCAATTACAATAAGATGTAACTTTCAGTAAATTATATATTTAATTTCAAGATCAACATTAAAATGACATACATAAGTTGATAGATTAATGATAATTTTATACACTAAAATATAAAACCATATTGATTGAATTAGAAAAGCATTACATATCATGTAGCTAGATTTAGTCTCAAATTGATTGATTTTAGTCTTATATCAAATAGTTTGAATATTACAAGACCATTTATTGATTTTGATTTTATCAATCATATTGTTTCCTTATTTGTAATATATATATATATATATATATATATATATATATATATATATATATCAAATTGTTTGAATAGTGCAAAGCCATTAATTTATTAAAATAAATTTATATTATAATTAATGCCAGAAAATTATTATTCGGGCTAATGTATATGTACATGTTTTACATTAACATAATGTATGTATTTGATATCATCATTTTAGATATTAATATTTGTAACAATAATTCCTAGATAAAGTTCTTTAGTCATTTGACTATTAAAGATTTAAAAATAATTTAATTAATAACATATAAAAACATTCTAATATTTTTTATCTGATTTTTTTAAGTAGGCTTATAAAATCACAAATATTAATGAGATAAAAAAGTCCCCGACATATTCAAGTTATTAGATCCGTAATGTTTTAATTAATAAATAAAAAAATTGTGTTACTTTAAAAGTATATTTTATTTTCTAGTTTTGAATGTAATTTAGCCTTGAAGTATATACATGTTTTATCTATCTCCTTGTATATATTTCTTTTCAAAACTTAAAGGCATCAAATCTAATAAATTTAACTATAATATATAGATATTGTATTATAAAAAAAATAGATAGTATTCTCAATTTTATAAAAAAAATATTATTACATAAGAAACACATTTATTTTTAAATTTTTTTAATATAAATAAATAATAATCAAAATGAAGCAGTTATTAAATAATATATCAATTGTAATAAGTGTAATTTATTATAATTTATACAATCATAATTTAACCAAAAATTAGAATTATGATTGATAATCAAATTGAAATCATCTATAAGCCACTAGGATTGGTTTAGTGGTGAATGGTTTGGATAGTATGCATAAGGCCTTGAGTTTAAACCTCATTGTGATCAATGTAATTTTTGATGTGCTAAAAAAATTAATATCATTTTTGCTCGGATATTTGTTTGAAATCGTTGATAATCAAATATACTAACTTTTCTTTCAATTAGATATTTGTTTGAAATTTTTCATTAAATTAATATTTTGAAATTTTGAATTTGAAATTGATATCGATATTAAATAATTAGTAATTTTTTTCCATGTCATTTATTTTGATTTTCTTTGAATAATTTTTTTGGTTATTTTTTAATTAATTTATAGAATACACCAATTGTATTATTTATAATAATAAATATAATTGATTACAATTGATTTCAATCAGTAATTCTGGCTTGAAATTTAATTGAAGATATGTTGAATTTAATTAAGGTGTTATAACTTTTTTTTCAAGTTATTTAATTAGGAAATATACTAATTAAAAAATAATCTGAATGTAAATGATTTCAATTTGATTATCAATTTAATTATCCGAATATTAAAGATTTCAATTTGATTGTCAATTACAATTCCTAATTTTTGGTTAAATAAAATATTACTAAGTTTTCTTTCAATTAGATATTTGTTTGATTAACATTAGAAATACGATTTGAAAAAATAAATAACTTTTTTAAGAAAAATCATATCAGATTTTTACATTATTTACAAGATATACTTACTTATGCGTCATGTTTTTTCCTTTTTTTGGGTTGAAATGCATCATGATTTCATGACATTCAGTTCTCTGTTTTTTTTGGTCAAAACATTCAGTTCACTATTGTTTACGGGAAATGTATTGAGGCAGCCAATGGGCCCACTTTGCAATTGTAAATGACTCCATATCATGGTTTACTGACCCCCCAAAAATTTTGTTCTCAATCGTGCACTTTATATTTGTTGGGCTTGGGTCCCTAATAAATAAATTTGCCTCTTTCATAAAAGAAAACAAAAGCCTTTTTTTAGTACTATGTAAGGATTCCAAGCATTTATGCAAAGAAAAAAAAAGGGAAAATAGAGAATAAATTCAGACCAACAGAAAAAGAAAAATAGAGAATAAATTTTCAAGGGAACATCATGTTCATATCTTAAAAATTATAGAAACAAGCTCAAATGTTTTTAGTTAGAAACAGCTCGAAATGTTCACTGTATATCTAATTATTATAAATTAATATAATTAATGCCATAAATAACAATTAAAATAATAAATAACATCAACATATATAGTACTTTTTTTCTTAAAATAGATTTTGAGTTTGAGTCTTGTAAACAAAAAGTTGGAACTTTAAAGAGCTTTTTACTCTTATAATAAGTTGACTTAACTCGAACCAAACAGTTGGAATTTCGTAACTTTAGATACTAATAGGTTGTTAAAGAAAACAAAAACTAATAAGGGTTTCATTTACATCCATCCACATTATCAACTAAAAGTTTAAAACAGAGTTAAATTAGAGTGGATAGTTTAGTAGTTTAGTTATTATAGTGATTAGTTACCTTGCATAGTTAGGTACTTTCTTCAATTTCTATCGGTTGACACTGTAAGATAGTTTCACACCGTCCGTATAAAAATTAAAGTCAAATACTATAGCATATATATTAAGGTTGAAAATAATATATATTAAAATAAAAATTTAATTTTTATACACTTACAGTTTAAATTAAAATTATTGTATAATATTAATTAATAGAAAATCAAGAAAATCATAATTATTAAACTTTTGAGTTAACTCTTAAAAATTCTTACGAGTTTATGATCTTATCACACAAAAAAAATTTATCTAAATTCTAGTTTGATAGGCTTGAAGAAAATATCAAATCATGATGGATAGTTAAATAATTAACTAGCTTGGTCCGATGCTTCCTTAAAAAATATTGATTAATAATGTAAAATAATAATTAACCACAAGATGTGGCATGGTGCTCACCTTATCCCTTAACCATGGTCGGAGGTTCGATCCTCACACATGGGAATAGAGCACATTTCGTAGCCAACCGTTTATTTCTTCGGAGAGCTCCCAGTGAGGGATTGGTCATTACTCCCTCCTTGAATCCCTATTTTTAAAAAAAAAAAAATAATGTAAAATAATTTTGTATTGTTAGTCCATAGCTTTTTTTTTTTTAATTAATGACCAAACTTTAGGTTGAGTAAAAGGTACGTCTTACTCTAAGGTTAGGGTATGTCTCCAACTTTGTTAAATGGCTATAAATGTACTTACACATAATCCATTGACAAGAGAAACCTAAGGATGTGTTTGCGAGTTTTGAGAGGAAGAAAGGGAAAGACATTAAAAGGAAATGAAGAGGGAAAGGAAATGTTTAAAGGATTTTAATCTATCTTGTTCAAGAGTCTAAAATGAATGAGGAGAAGGGAAATTGAAGACTTATAATATTTTTTTTAAGTTTTATCCTTTATTCAGATAATTAAATATGTTATATAATATTAATTAAAAACACTGAAAAAACTTCTATATTTTGTAAATTTAAAATAATTTCCATTTTTTTTATAATTTTTTTGTTTCAAATTTCCTTCTTTCTAGCTTGCAAATTCGGCACCCCTCCCTCAAAATTTCCCCACCATCGTGACCAAGAAAAAGACTTGAAAACTTCTATATTTACTACAAGATAATGGAAACCCTAATGGTCCATGTTCCTTTTTTATACTTTGTATCATCATTGTATTGGTTTTGGCTTTTGTTTTGTCACGACCCGACTTGGGAACATGACCGCACGTGGAATCCCATTCTCACGTAAGCCTCATGACCTCTAGTCTCTCTATATGCATATTTAATATTCAATCCAGTTCCAAAATATAATTTCGTCTCTGATATAAATCTTTAGTTCCTTGGAAATTAAATCATTTTAATTACTTTCATAATCAAGCTCTAGATATATATATATATCTAATACAAACATCTAAGTTACTCTTAATACCAAATAAACCATAAAAATCATAATTTTGAAAATACAAAACATGCATTATTTTAATGGTCCTGGGACCCTACCCACAAAGTACACTGAGCACTCTATCTCTTACAAAATACCACATGCAACTTCACTCTGAAGTGAAGCTCGCCAATTGGAACTTTCTACTCCTTGGAATGAGGTGGATCAGAATTATCCGTAAGCTAACGTATCTGTAATGGAAGAAGTGAGAGGGTGGGTTTCATCTAAAACTAGTTAGGCCCTCACCCATAACCCTCTCATGGACAATCAAGAAATATAAATAATCATATATAATCATCAGACTTAGTTAGTACAATATCTCTTAAAATTATATTTATAGAAAACATCTCTAAATTCTTACTCTATCGAGAAATCATTTTCTGTATATATACATAACAGTTTTAAATCAAATATTCTCTTAAAAGCATCAATATTTCTAAAAACATAAATAACAGGACTCTACTAGAGAAACAAAATCTCTGGTTATGCACAATTCATGTGACATAATAATATCTCTAACTTGGGCACCTAACTAGGTCCCATTTCTTATTCTCCTGCCTATGGGCGACTTGGTATACCAAGGTTAACATTAACCCGTTAACACACGTTTCTTATAGCCACTGTCTAACTCGATCAGAAATCTAAATCTTTTCTCAAAGTCTTCTATCCAGAGTTTACAAGCTCTAGTATATAAAATCAATAAATTCTGAAATTCATATAATCATTACAACATCTCTAATCATTTATCTTAAAACTCTATTCTTGAAATCATAAAATCTCTAATATATATATAAAATTATTTAAACATGAAAACTCTTGAAACTCTGAAAGCTTTGGTCTCATATGAAATATCTGACTTTAGCATAACTAACTATGAAATCATGCCCAAGGGATCACCTCTTTGCAGGCATTCCATTTCAAGCCCAAGAATATGTATCTGGCAATTGTTATGAATCATATTGAATTCCACACTTCTGAGTATCATAAAACCTGAATTTCAAAAATCTCATTTCTCAAGCTAACATCTTTCATAATTTAATAACTTTAATATCATCATAATATTTCATAAATCTCTAAATATAATCATATTCATACTCTTGCTCTTTAATAAAAATTACTTTAACAATAATGGTCCCATGAGTTTTCTCAAAAATATATAGGTTTCATGCTTTCATTTCTAATATCATATGGTCATGTCATAATTTACTGAAATTAACTCTAATGATCAACATAAGGATCATAGGATCTAAACCCACTCACCGTTTGAAGCCGAGTATGTGGGCCCCACCAACTAGAACTTAAATGGCACCAACAACTGCCATAGAGCAATTATAACTCTAGATTAAACTCTAATAATCTCTAGGGGGCTCTATCCTTATTCTAACAAAATTGGGGGGACCCCCACTTGATAACAATGAAAGAAATAATCGGTCCAAATCCAAGATTATGAAGAAATAGACATAATCTAACAGCATATACTTACCTTGAAGCTTGGAAATGATGGATTTGAGAGAGAAGAAGAAAATTGATAAAGAAGAAGAAAGGAACGCGTTCTGCGCGTTCTTAGCCTGAAACACGACTTTTATAAACTTTTTACCGCCTGGTGGTCCTCTCTTTCCAACTAGATCGCACTTCTCTCTGTTGACGCCGCCCTCCAGGTTTCTCTCCCGATAGCCTTTGCTAACCGCCTCCGCCCATGACCGCTGGCGGTCTCAGAGGTTCACTATTTACATTTCTTAATTTTAAGTTAATCATTTACTTTACTTCCCATTAACTTTAAAACATAAACTTTACTTCCCATTAACTTTAAAACATAAATGTAAATAAGGAAATACCCCCCATTTGGATTTAAATAAAATATCTAAAAAATTAAAATCCCAACAACTTCAGAATCCAAAATTTGAGTTTTAGTTCAAATCCGAGAATTTCAGATTTTCTAAACTTGTGGGTTAAAAACGAAACACTTAAAGGTTTGATAAAATTCATTAAAAATCACTCTTCAACTTATTTTCCCTCTATGAACTATTACCGGACTTTTAATTCCAAGAATATGGTTCTATCATATAGCCCTCCAATGAGGTGTAGGATCTCACTTAGCCAAATTCAGACTCCGGTGAGTCTTGGAAACTCTTAACTATACAGACCTTAACTACCTCGGGTATCACATGTTTGCTCTATATTGATTATATTTCCCCGTCTACTTAGAGTTGTATTTTCCAATTATATATAAAAAAAAAAGGCTTCAAAAGCTTACGTAGATAAAGCTCAACTTCAATGGCAAAAGTTGCAGGATAAGTTTGATTAACAAATAAGTTATTAATCTAGATGAAAAAAGCTTATTAATTGAAAAGCATGATGGTTGGTCACACAAAACAAAAGTGTATGAAAAAAATTTGGGATGGACTACAAAAGTCTATTAGTATAAAATGATGAGAAAATTTTCATATTATCAATAATTGTTGTCTTGAAAAGAGCATTGCTATTTGATTCTGAACTAATTCGACAAGTTTTAAATCTAGATGAAGAAAGCATAGAAGAAACATTATTGGTGAAATGATATTCTAATATTTTAATAACGATAATATAGTAAACTATATAATAATTAGTTAAAAAAACCCCAAATTGGGGGAACTATAATATGAGGGTTTGGGAAGGTTTTGAGAGGTTAGTAAAACTTTTCAAACACTTTCCCCTTTTAAAAATAAATCTCATAAACATGTTAAAACCTCTATGAACCTTCCCTTTCCTCCTGTTCCCTCTTAAACCATGAACCTTCCCCTTCCCTTAAACCATAATCAAATATAAACTAAATCACAATGATATATGAGTAGAAGACAAACTAAGTGAGTCAAGCCCTTCTTAAGAGATCCATAGTTATCATCATAGTAGGGTTTGACTTGAAAAAGCTTGTAAAGTGGGAAGGTGATGGGTTAATCACCTTTGGATTATTTAGTGAGACTCATACATAATGAAAGTTATGGATCTAGGTGATTAAACATTCATCTTTTCACTTTACAAATTTTCTCACTTTAAATAAGCCAAATCCATTATGTTAAGTAATTATCTAATATAATTTGATATTTTTTTAAAATTTTATTGATTAATAGTGTAAAATTATTTAATATCACTGGTGTTTAAAAATTGTTTTTTTTTCTTTTGATACTATATGGGTAATTGATTGTACAAATAACTTGGGTTAATAGGGTACACAGCTCATTTTTAGTTGGAATAACTACAAAGTGTCATTACCCTTTAATTTCATGGAGGTAATTAGCTTGAAAATTGAATCATAGAAATTAAGCCCTTAAAATCACAAGTTAAATACATTTTTTGGTCCTCTATACATACTAGGGGACAAATTAGTTCATCAAAATTTGAAAGTACTATATTTGTCCCTCATAATTAAAAAAAAAAATTAGTCCCTTTGTAGAGTTTTATATTTTTTTTTTAATTTTACGGACTTATACAAATGAATCAATTTGTTTCACTTTTTAATTTTTCCTTCGACATAGTTGTGAGGGACCAAAATATGTTAGCTAAAAATATAAATTTGGGTGTCTCATAATATGTGATGATAACAAATATAATATGTATTTAATGACTGTGATATATGTGTGCTTGATCTTTGTCTAAAGAATATATATGAACAATATTTTCCAATCATATAGAGTATCAAAAAGAAAAGAAATCAAGTGCCCAATGGTGTACGTCATCAATCGTGAAAGGAAAGATTGCAAATAAAATCAATGATATTTTTTATAGTTGCCAAATCAGGGAAGGAGAGGAGCCCAACTATATCCTTGTGCTTACACGTTTATCATGTTGTTGTTTTGGGCATGTTGCACAACATCGCACGAGAAGATTATTTGGAAAAGAAGAATAATTGGGACATGCTAGTATAATAAGGTGGATAAATTGAAGATTTAGTCCAAATCTTCAATGACGCAAAACTTAAAGGGTGCACAATACTTGATAAAATTAAATGAGGAAAGGGTACACAATAATATCATGATGTATCATGTCTTGATATTGTGCAAATACCGAAAGGGGGTTATGCATCGTAAAAGTGCATATATTTGCAACCATGAAGGATTGATTATTTGCATCTTGGAAAGGAAAAATCCTCGTTGAAAATAAAGGAAATGCATCGGCCGTAAGATGAGTGAAAGTCAAATCATAAGGAATCCTGTATTTTCTGGAAATATGGAAAGCTTGCTGCTGGATAGTGCACCATAATTTGTCCTGAAAGCAAACATGATTGGAAGATTAATTATGTGGGTGCAACGATCCTTTAACCATTTGCTAGTTAAGAAAAAGGTCGAAGCAACAAACTGACTTGGAGAAAAAACCGAAGAGAAGGAGACTATTATTGAAGATAATTTTCCTCCAATCACATTCGATTACACTGCTCATTTTGCTTAGAAAATCCAATGTGGATTGTAGTCTCTTGGTTTGGTCGAGCTTAGAGAGACCCTTATAAAAAACTATTCATTTGTTAAGCTTGGAGAGTTTTATTTGACATCCTGGTCTTGAATATGAAAGTGAATCACTGGATAGGAGAAGCTATTGGTGTAATTAGCCTTGGTTTGTTCAATGAAAAATCTAGGCAGTGGATACTGGATGTATTCACATTGAAGATCAAACAAGGTATTAAAATTATTGGTGCAAGCCCTTCTCTCTATCTCCATTTTAAACATATATATAGGCATCACATTTAATATATTTAACCTTTATATAACTTTGATATAAAATGAACAATTAATTTTGTCAAAAATCTCATGCGCTTAGACTTTTCAAAAAATCTTATAGAATTTTGTTAGTCTTTTGATTTGTATACTTAGGCCCCATTTAATACACAGTATAAGGTTTTATAGTATTAGCTAATACTATAATGGTTGGCATGGTGGAGGATAAGAAGCTCATAGTACAAGACATGATAGTATAAGACCTTGATAAACTTTTAATATTATACAATGTTTGGTTATTATATTTTATATTTTATAATATTATCATTTATTTACAAATAATTCTAATATTTTAATTAAATATTTAATAAAATAAAATTGTTTATTAATGATTTAAATATAATTTTTAAATAATATATTTATGTAAATATTTATTTATTAAAATTTAATTTATTTTAAATATTATTATTTATTTCAATATTTTATAATTATTTATTATTTCAATACATTATATAAATATTAAATAAATCTTTTATATATTTTAATATTTTCTATTTTTAATTATAATTATTTAAATTTAAATTTTAAAATAAATATTAACTCAAAATTAAATATTTTTATTGTTGATCCTTACTTTTATACATTACATATCATATATTATTTATTTTAAATCTTTATTTATATTTAATATTTAATATTTTGTTTTATTTAATATTTTTAATTATAATTAATTTTTTATTTTTATTGTATATAGCTAGATTGATATCATATATTGTTTTTTAATAATATTTATTTATTATGAAATAATTTTATTTATAATTTTTTACTTATTATTATTTATTTAAGAATTATTTTATTTTAATAAAATATTAAAAATTAAAAGTAACCTTATACGTTAAAAGCTAATCTGGCCTAATATGGTCTCCTCATGCTGTATTAAGTTATTCAACATTTTAACGTATAAGGTGGTTATGATGTATAAGCTTATACAATACATTGTCTATACCAATCAATGTATAAGAGCATAACGTAGTATAAGTTTATACCTATATGCTAATATAACATACCAAACACACCTTAAGGTCAACTTTTATCACGTATTTGGTGTCATATATGATAGTATAACATTATACGATCAAATTATTTTTATCCAATGACTATAGGATTAACTTATTAGGTTCAAGCTGATAATATTGCTTTTATTAGCTAATCCCAAATTAGTCTTGACTTAATGCCTCAGCCCACCCAGGCAATAGTAGTTTGCCACCCATCAATTGTTGCTCGCTTTAGTTGGTCACCTCGCCACCCACCACCAACCCGCAACCTGCCATCCCTTAATCATCTTCTGACCTTAGTCACCCACCCCCAGCTAACGCCCGCTCGCTTATCCACCATCGATTATGTGGCACATTAAACAATAGATAGTATAAAAACTTATATAATCAATTCCTTATATTATACTATTAGATCTTATACTATCATGTCTAATACTATCAGTCATTCCTATATGATCCCCAAATGGAGCCTTTTGCGTATAGAAAAAGTTTTTGCAAAGACTAAGGACCTGATTCAAACCTTCCTTTCTTTAGTCCTCTGGTACAATCAATAGGTATTTAGAAATAGAGTACATAACTTTTTGGTCCTAACATTTTGAATTTGACATCAATTTGATCCAAGTAATTTTTTTTTACATCAATTTAGTCATAACATTTTTTGTTTTGATATCAATTTAATCCAAATATTTTTTATTTTGACATCAATTTAGTCATTACATCAAAGTGAAGATATAATAAAATGACTAAATTGACATTGAAATTAAAAATATTAAGACTAAATTGATATAAAACATTTTGTTGAGATAATGCTAGGATAAAAAAAAAAAGGAGGGAAAGGAAAGGAAGAGTTACAGTAACGTTTACGTTATCATTAGTGGGAAACAATTTTGGGAGAGGATTGTGGCTAAAGATTTTTTTTTTATGTATTGATATCTGTATAACCTTTTTTTTTTTTTGTCTTTTCATTGTATTGAAATGTGTTTTTAAGTTCTATAATATATCTTTTAACATAGACATGTACATTGTTTTACAATAACTAGGATTTAATTGAGATATACTAATATTATAAATTTTTTTTACATATTCATCCAATGGTATAATAACACATCAGTAAATATCATTATTTTTCACTTCTACTACTTGAAAAGTCATAAAGAAAAAGATATTTGATTAGTTTATAATGTAAAGTTCTTTTACACTATCAGGACATCAAAATTAAATTAAATTATTTATCATTTATTTTAAATCTTTATTTCTATTTAATATTTTTTTTATTTAATATTTATTAATTATAATTAATTTTTTATTTTTATTGTATATAGCTAGATTGATATCATATATTATTTATTAATAATATTTATTTATTATGAAATAATTTTATTTATAAATTTTTACTTATTATTATTTATTTAAGAATTATTTTATTTTAATAAAATATTAAAAATTAAAAGTAACCTTATACGTTAAGAGTTAATAAGGCCTAATACCGTCTCCTCATACTATATTAAGTTATACAATATTTTAACGTATAAGGGGGTTATGATGTATAAGCTTATACAATACGTTGTGCTGACTAATCAATGTATAAGAGTATAACGTACAGGATAAATTTATACTATTATACCTAATACATATCAAACACACCCTAATGTAAACTTTTATCACATATTTGGCGTCATATATGATAGTATAATGCTATACGGTCAAACTATTGTTATAGTATTAACTTATAATATTGCTTTTATTAGCTAATCCCAAATTAGTCTTAACTTAATGCCTAGCCCCACCCACCGCCAATAGTAGTTTGCCACGCATCAATTGTTGCTTGCTCGTAGCTGGTCACTGCTCGCCACCCACCAATCACCGCCCACCATGCCCCGTTGCCACTTGTCATCCCCTAATCGTCGTCTGCCACCCTTGGTCACCCTGCCCCTAGCTAGTTGTTGCCCACGTGCCCACCTACGGGCTATCCACCATCGATTATGTGGTATATTAAACAATAGATAATATAAAAACTTATATAATAGATTCCTTATATATATTATTAGATCTTATATTATCATTCTTCCTCTCATACGATCTAAACAGAGCCTTTTGGCATATAGAAAAAGTTTTTTGCAATGATTAAGAATTTGATTCAAATCTTCCTTTCTCTAATCCTCTAATACCATCAATAGGTATTTAGAAATTGAGTATATAACTTTTTGGTCCTAATATTTTAAATGTGACATCAATTTGATCCAAATAATTTTTTTTTTTACATCAATTTAGTCATAATAGTTATTGTTTTGATATCAATTTAATCCAAATATTTTTTATTTTGACATCAATTTAATCATTACATCAAAGTGAAAATATAACAAATGATTAAATTGACATCAAAATTAAAAATATTAAGATTAAATTGATATAAAATATTTTGTTGAGACCAAATTAAAAACGCTAGGATAAAAAAAAAAATTCAGCGAAAGGGAAGGAAGAGTTACAGTAATGTTTACGTTATCATTAGTGGGAAACAATTTTGGGAGAGGATTGTGGCTAAAGATTTTTTTATGTATTGATATCTTTATAACCCCTTTTTTTCTTGTGTCTTTTCATTGTATTGAAATGTGTTTTTAAGTTCGTTAATAGATCTTTTAACATAGACATGTGCATTGCTTTACAATAACTAAGATTTAATTGAAATATTTTGATAGTGTAAATTTTTTTTACATATTCATTCAATGGTATAATAACACATAAGTAAATGTGATTACTTTTCACTCCTATTACTTGAAAAATCATACAAAAGAAGAGATTTGATTAGATAATAATGTACACCTCTTTTATACTATCAGTATATTAAAATTAAATTATACTATTTTCATCATGTCACTTTTTAAAAAACACATACATTATTTTAATTTAATGTAAAAATAAATAAAATAAAAAGTGGCTTGATGGGTACAAAAGTGTCTGCAAAACTTTTTGTTTTTGTATTTCAAAATTACATTATCCACTATGAGGTTTGAATCTAAACTTCATGCTAATATCCAAATCCTTATCACCAGACCAATCATATTAGCTTGCTTGACAAGACGCTAGTATTCAATAAAAGGGAAGTTAATATACTTTATGCTAATATTGAATTTTAAAAATTCCGGAACACATTTTATATTTTTGTTAATTTTAAAAAATTTTGTGCCCTTAAAATTGTGTATTTTAATTTTTTTAAAATTTATAAAGATCTCAAATTTTTATTTTTATAAAAAATACTTGGCCTCATATGCTAACTCCTTTTGTTTTACGAGAATATATGCTAATAGCTAACATTTTCTTATATAAACATATATACAAATCGTTTATCAACAAAAAAAAACACATATATACATACCGAAATATAAAGTATATGCTTCATGGTGATGCATTGTTATTTCATATTCAAAATTTAAGTTTTATTTTGTAAATTTGATGTTTTCTTTTTGTTTTCACATACAGAAGATATAAAATTTCAAAATTTCGGTTTCATTTGAATTTGACATTAATTGCTAAAAGTGATATTTTAACTTTTTTAATTGGAATAATAAAATAAATCAAACTATAATCTCTCTAAAACCCCCCAAATTGAAGAATCACAAAATAGAGGTTTTTGGAGAATTTTGAGAGGTTAATAAAATTTTTTAAATATATTTATTTTCTAAAAATAAAACTCATAAATATATTAAAACCCTCATCAATCTTTTTTTTTTCTTAAATCAAACTCGTAAGAGTGACAATAATTAAAAGTGACAATAAGTAAAAGAGAATGACAAGCAAGACAGTAGCAAAAAAAGAAAAATGGCAACCATAATACAAAGTTACAAATTTCAAAATTAATCACAGGACGGGGGTTCAAATCACTTTGAAACACCTCTCACGTTATATAACATTGACCTCTCGAGATTCGCCCGGTCCCACCACTACAAAAAGTCGTAACTAACCTTTCGAGGAACGCGATTCTCCCCACCAATCACTGAAGCCCGTTGGCCGTTGGAGTCGACAACTCTCGGCACCCCTCACGTGAGCGCCCACTCAGCACATCCCCCTCAGTGTGCCAGCCTGTTAGCGCCTAGAAAGAATCCAACCCAATAAAGAGATATTCGTTCATTCATTCCAATCGAACGGTCCAGAACCCCCTAAACAAATTCCCTATCACCCAAACGCACCCCCCCCCCGGCCCGACCCAACCCATTTGCTCTATTATAAACCTTAACAGCAACACGACAGCTCAAGCATAACAAACAAGAAAGAAGAAGAAGGAAGAAGCCACGGTGCAGTGAATCGCGTGGCTCCTCTTCGTAAACTGAGAATCTCTACCAACCGCATTGCTTTCTATTCGGTTAGTTCCTCTTTGGTTCAGTTCGAATTTCTAGATCTAAGCTTTGCTACTTGGAGAGGAAGAAGATTCTCGCTAGGTTTCCTTGCTTTTTAAAAAAAGAAAAAAAAATTGGGGTTTTGGAAGTTTAATTTGGCGCTGAATTTTGATTTTGTGATTGCGTGTGAATTTGGTGGCATTGTGGATCTGTTTGCGGCTTCGAGCTTAGGTTACTGTTTTGTGTCATTGGAGTCGCAGAGAGGTGTGATTTTTTTTTTTTTTGTAGGATTTGTTTCACTGATTCTATCCGTACTTAAAGATATGATGCGGGTTAGGATTGAGGGAAAAAGTTCTTTTTTTGTTTTTTAATTTAAATTTGAGTTCACGGGTTTTAAAATGCTGGTGATGTTCTGCAGCATATTGCATGTGAAATCATTGCTAGCTTTTTTGTTCGATGTTGATTGATGCTGCTGAGGAGTTTGGCATTTTTGGTTGGGTGAAAACGACGACGACGACTAGGGTCGTTTTTGTGGATTTGTGGTAACTATAGGGGTGTTATGGGAATGGGAATTTTTACTTTTTTTTTCTTTTTATAAATAAATGTGGTGCGCCATATCATAGTGAAAACAATAGACAAAGCTTTGGCCTAAGCTAATGAAAACATTGAATCCTTTTTGAAATGTAGCAGGAAGAACACGAGAAGATTATTAATGATGAATTGTTTTACAGCATAACATAAGAAGATTATTGATGCTGAATTGTTTTTGTCGTTTTATCCCCTGTTTTCCATATGTTGGTGCCATTCTTGGATCTTGTAATGTCTGATCTGGCAACATTTTTTTAATCTTAATTGGCAACTTGTTCGTAACCTTTTGTTAACAAGACAGGTCAAATCAAAATCAATGCCTAACGAGCAAGGTAAAATAATCCAATATTGGTCACTCTTTCATAACCCATATAGTGAATGCTGCTTATCTGCTTTTGCAATGCTCTCTCTCTCTCTCTCTCTCTCTCTATATATATATATATATATATATATATATATATATATATATATATATATATGAGGAGGAATCCATTGACACACTTACGCTTTCAATAATTTTTTATAGAATATATTTTTTGTCAATTCAACTTTTGAAGTATAATTACATATCATATTAATTGTCTTTGCCAAATTTTAATAAAACCAGACATCTGTACGGTTGTGATCAAATAGTTCTCATTTGAATACATTTAGCAAGTATTTATTAGTTGATTTATATTTATCCAAAAAACAAATTAAACAATTTCGGATTAATATAAAAATTTATATATATGATCTATATCATATAAACTTTCAATCAAAAGTGGGTTTTGCAAAAAATTTCTCCAATAAAAAATTATCAAAAGTGTAAGATATGTAACAAGTCTTACACCGATGCAAACGTTTATATATATATATATATATATATATATATATATAGGTTTAGATATATACGGTTTAGCTATTGTTTCTATTATTAAACTTACTTCCTGTTAACACTTTTTCCCCTTGTGTCCAGCTTCAGTCCCAAGATGGTTGCACAGAGCTTTGTAGTTGATTTGAATAAGCCCCTTGTTTTCCAGGTACAGGCACAATCCCTCAAGATCTTCCATACATTTTCTTTATGCCCTGTTCTGCATTGAAGTTCAATTGTCATATAGGTTTCATTTCTGCTTACCTGTGAACGAACTTAGGTTGAGATGACAAATGGATAGTTTGCAAGAAAACAAGTAGACAGTTTGCATACTCTTTGATTGAACCTGCATAATTTTGATGTTCTGCAGGTTGGACATCTTGAAGAAGCTTATCAAGAGTGGGTTCACCAGCCCATTGTTAGCAAGGAAGGCCCCCGTTTCTTTGAAAACGATATTATGGAGGTATATCCTTTAACTACAACCACAGCAACCAAGCCTTACGTCAGTAGGTGGGGTTGTCTAGAGGACCAATTTATGCCATTGGCTTTATCGAAAATCAAGTTTTAGTAAAACCATTTAGTGCAAGGCCTTTCTTCAATGGTTTCTCCTTTTTCTTCTTGGGTAGCTAGTATACATTTTTTTTCAATTTTATATATATAATTTGACTATCTTCTGTCATCAGTCATCTTGTGGGGCATTAGTTGCTACTCAAGGGTGTGTTCGGTTGTGGGATAAAAATAAGGTGGAAATCTTACATATAGAACTCATCCATGAAATGTCCACCCAATTTTACCCCAACCAAACACACCCCTTATCTTCTAGTTGTCCACCTCAGCACTCCTGTCTCAGCCAAACTTACTTTTTGATCTTGTTGGTGCTTCAGTGGCGCTGCCCAACATTTATTGCCGTAAAGCATAGCTGGTTTCAGAGTAAAATTTTCCTTTGAGCTCGATTGGCATGTTGCAATAAAATTTATGATTATGATCCTACCTTCAATCCTTCTTGCATTGACTACATTATAAACAAATGAAGATTTAATTGTTATACATTTAGAAAATTCACCTGGTTTGACTTGTTACCACTTGGAACAGTTCTTGACACGCACAGTCTGGTGGGCAATACCAGTCATTTGGCTGCCAGTTGTATGTTGGTGTATTTATAACTCTGTACGAATGGGCCTCAGTTGTCCTCATGTGGTTCTGTTGGTGGTTATTGGCATTTTTGTTTGGACACTGCTTGAATACTCATTGCACAGATTCCTTTTTCACATTAAAACAAAGACCTACTGGTTGGTTCTCTCTCTTCCCCAATCTTTCCATAGTATGAACTATGAAACGTGTTAATGTTATCTTTACTGATATCTGCTTAGATAAGCTACTTATTGGTATGAACAACACTGAAAGTTTATTTCCTCTGTTTGAATGTTGCTTTAGGGGAAATACCATCCATTATCTTCTTCATGGCTGCCACCATAAGCACCCCATGGATGGCTTGAGACTTGTTTTCCCTCCGGCTGCAACAGCTATATTATTGTTTCCGGTATCTCCTTTATGCCATTCAACGGCCTTACTTTGTAGTCCTTATATTTCAGTACCTATTATATTAGTAATCTCAACATCCATTTGTTCATATTAGTCCGTCAACCAATTATATATGACGTTAATATTGCAGTACAATATTTCCATCCAAATTATTCTTTTAAATAGTGAAGTGTCCCGCTGAAATTTTGTTATATTGATGTGTCGATGTGTCAAATGATTATTGATGCTATAGTTCTAGATGGATTTTTAATGTAATAATTTGGATGGAAAATCACCATTTCGGTAACAGTGGATGTTTGACGAAAAACTTCTAGAGAAAGAGGCTAGTGATGTAGTTGTAGCGGATAAGTTATCCTCCTAGCAGAACTATTAACAGGATTTCTTTAAAAATGAAATTATACTCAGTTTTATTTATAAAGAGATCTATTTTTTGGTATTGAGGAGGGCCCAAAGGCCCAAGAAAACAACTAACAAGAAACAACACGGGGTTTAATTGTTCTGCCACAAATAATAGTTTGTGGAGAAGTTTATACCCTCATTGCTGAAGTCACAACAGAAGCTCCTTGTGTGTTTAACAAACTTTGTACTATAAAATGATTTGATTTGTCTGCAATTCAGATATGTAAATATTGGAAAGATTTATAGCTAATAATTTCTATACCCATGGTTTAAGGTTGCATGAAGTAATGTTAATATTTTTGTTTGCCCTGTCCAGTTCTGGAACTTGGTTAAACTCATATCCACCCCTTCAACTGGTCCTGCTTTGTTTGGAGGTGGGTTGTTGGGTTATGTGATGTATGATTGTACCCATTATTACCTGCACCATGGTCAGCCAAAGATTGGAGTGCCCCGAAATCTCAAGGTAAGAACACTGCCTTCCTTTTACTGTGGATGACAATCAATTAGCCCTCCTTGCTCCAATATGCTGCTAAGCAAAATCATCTAGTTCTAGTGTATATATATAAACCACTAAAAGGGAAAATAGTTATATAGTTTACCAGATGTTTGAGCTGATCAAAGTTGGTCTTTTGGCAATTATGAGTATTTAATTTTTATTAATACTTATTAGCCTCCTTAGACACGGGCCACACTACATGATTGTATCTATGTCGAGCAATTTGGATCCTCCTTTTATTCGGAACATAATTGTCTCATTTCCATAGATCCAGCATTGGGTCTACCTTATTTTGTGTTGGGGCCCACAAATCCTTCAAAATTGTTTGTTTCTTTCTTAACCTAAACTTGACATTGACATTTCTCAAGGAAATATAAAGGATTTAATTCACTTCAAGGGAATATTTACTTGCAAGTTTTCAGTTGTGTGTTGTTCATTTTCTCCTATCCATTTTCTTGTCTGTGTGCAACTTGCTGTGACTGTATCATACACTAGCAGCTATCTCGATATATTAAGCCGTAAAGGGCAAATCACCATTTCTTCATTGTTCTGCAGAAGTACCACTTGAATCATCACTTTCGGATCCAGGATAAAGGCTTTGGGATTACTTCATCACTGTGGGATAAAATTTTTGGGACACTGCCTCCATCAAAAGAGGATACCAAAAGCATGTAAATGGTTGTCAAGGGTAGCATATGTGCGTTGGTTAAGGTAAGAGCAAATTCAGGAATTTCTGCTTCTATTTCTCTAATTTATTTCGCTTCTAGCGTGCCATCTTTTGTCAATTTTGTGGTGCCAAAGTTCTGCAATTAAACACTGTAAAAATTTATATTTGTATTAGATTTACGGTGGAAAACTGGCCTGCTTGTGCATATTCCTTTCTAGTGTAATATTTACTCCAACAGATGTTAATTTTAAATTTCAGGAAATCGTGGTTTTTTTTTTTGGTAGTCAGAAGGAAAACATGGGTTTCAAGCAATATAATAATGCTTTCGCAATTGCATACAACTAAACATAGTTGTTTCTGTAACCAAAAATAAAAAATAAAAAACAAAGTTGTTTCATCTAAGTTTAGTTATTCTGACACAAAAAAAAAGGTAAACAAAAATCTAACTTCAGTTATTTAAGTTGTGGGTTATTGATTTTTTTTAGTTGTTTTGTTTGTTGTAACATTTTACTTGCATCTTTTAAGTTGTACTCAATCGAGTGGAAATATAAAATACAATTGTATTCAAAATTTGAATCGAATAAAATCATTTTGTCAATATTAATCTGACAATCATAATTAGTGAGTGAATAAACTGTGATTTGTGAATATATAAGTAGAATTCTTGTGCTCACGGACGGATTTAGGGGCGGGTCAGCAGGTGCTATAGGCCCCAAGTTTTTGCAAATTTATATATATATATATATATATAAATTATATAGGTAAATTAATATTAATATATAGTGTGATATTATGTAATGTGTAAAATGATGTCATGGACTAGTTTTTTTTTTTAATATTTTTAAGATTTTTTTTGAAGGATGTGGCTAATGATGCAAGATTATGAATTTAAGAGAAACTATAGTGGGTTAAAATTAAAAGGGTGAAGTGCAAGTTGAGCCGTTATATTTTATGAATTATTACAAAGTGGTTGTATTTTTTTCCTAAAGAGCTAAGATTCCCCAAGTAAAGTCCTAATTTACACACAAGATAATAGAAATATCTCATTTAGTCATTGAAGTTTTTGACACCTGAGTAAGAGTATCAGAACTCTTGAAATGCAGCAATAATAAAGGCTGAAAAAAATATTTTTCTAACCATAACGGTAAAAAATGGTTATTCTCATTTAGTTCTAAGTTTTATAATTTTGGCCCTCATTACTTGATTCCGGCATCGGTCCCTGCTTGTACCATGCATAATTTCGAAGATGCAACTATGCATATGCAATGGAGCTTCAGGAGGTTGCTGTCTCAGTTCGCCAATGTTATTTGAAAATTAAAGCTTCTTAATGCCTTAATGTGTGGCGGGTTCTGTGGTGGAAATTTGAAATGGCTGTAGTACGGTAGTGGCTTAACGCCTTGAAGAGATGTCTCTCCATGTAAAAATAACGCGGAAAAAGGGTACGATAAAGTGATGTGCATTATCTTTGTTGATTCCTTACACTAGGAGGGTTGTGACAAACTAGGCGAAGCATGGTGTACTACAAAAAAATGTGGCTAAACATATATGTCAATTTAGCAACACTTATTTGAAAGTGTGGCTAAATTCTTTTACTATATCTTTAATCACGCTTTATAAATAATGAGGCTAAATTCTTTGTGTATGGTACACCATATTTCACTTAGGGTGCCATAGCCTTCACTTTTGATAAGATCTTTTCTTTAACAATCATAAGATCAAATTTTACTAAAGTCATTTTGCCTTAGCTTTAATCTAAAATATCTCCACATCAAACCTAAAACAAGTATATATTGTGAAAAACAAAATGGTGCCAAATACGTGTTAAGGACTTTTTACAATAAGAAAATTTTAAGAGGGAAATTATATTAACACCCTCTGAGATCTATAAAAAATATATTTACCCTCTCTTAAATTTTAAAATTACAGCTAATGCTTATTACATTTACATCCCTTATTTTTAATAACATATAAACTATGCATGAGAGCGACATAGAAGAAGACAATAATGCCCTTAATTATTTTCTCAATTTATATTAAATAGTAATTCTCTCCTGTCCCCCTCTTTGTTCTGTTAAATCCCTAGCTCCAAATAGTAGGCCCCGTTATCCCAAAGTGAAACAACAACAGTGGCCATCATCATTGGCGGTTTGAAAAACATATGAAAAAGATCATGGTTGGCTTGCTTTTATGGGATCATTTAGTCCATTTAAGAGATTGGGAACCATATTGTGTTCAAAATAAAAACATGTCTTAGAGCTCCTTTATGACGGCAATAATGCAAAGATATCACATATCAGTATTAGACTCGTAACCGGTATACTGAGTTACTGAAACTCCAAGGCGAGTATAATTAATGATGAATCACCCGAAGGTGATAACCACGCTGGTGGCTCACGAGAATGGCAAAAAGATGGAAAATGGAAAATTTCTTCTTGAAATGATGTCATTTTTCTATTCTCCAATTATTTATTGATATATTATAAAAATTTATAAGTTATTAAATAGACAATATATTTTTTATATGTTAATAAATAATTGGAGAGTCAGAAAAAAAAAGTATTTAGGAATAAAAGATTTCCATCCAAAAATGAATATATTGTTATGATTGTATTGTTGTGTATCGTGGGTCGTGTTAAAATAATCCATACCATGTTTTGGACTATTGCATGGTTCGCTTGTTATAATCGTGAGATATTTTTTGAAGAGTTGAGATTTAAAAATATAATAGTTATGTAAAATTATTAATTATTTGAGTAAATTATTAAATAAAATAATTAGTTTTGAAATGGCACAACCACCCTTTTACACCACCTGTGGTTACCCTTTATTTTGTCGACGCGCACTGCCACGGCTTACTTTATGTAAGGAAGATGAGATTACTATCCTCGAAGGCATGATTGAGTTCAGATTCGCGGTGGGAAGGGATGACCCCTATAAGTGTACCGAGGCCTTTCACGATTTCATGAACAAGAAAAGGTCCAAACCACTGCTTAGCTTCAACACATCCTCTGACCAGTTACAGGAGAAGATCCGAAGGCTGAAGAACAAGTACCATTGTACCAGAACAAATGCCCGCAGAGGGAAGAACGACAATGGGCCTAGGTTTTCGACACTACATTTTGCTCCCTTGTGAATTGAGCCTTAGTTTATCCTATCATGGTTACTCCAACATGCCAAACACACCTTAAAGAAATATTATGGATGAAAAAATAGGCAACCAATTGGATTGTCTAAAAAAAAAAGCTTATACAATTTTAATATACAATTAGGAAAGCAGTTATATAATCGTAATATATAGAGTAAAATGTCTGAACATTAAATCATGTATAATTTACATCTTAACTTTTTAAATATATCGTACATCATAACTTTTTAAATAGTGCAACAAACCTCTTTGGTTAAGTTAACATCAATTTTCACTATTATGTAGTCATGTACATGCATGTGCACAATTAAATGGATAAAAATATCTTTCCTTTTAATCAAATTTTCCAACCCTACACTTTCTTCCAAAATTGATAAAAATACCCTTCAAATGCTGTAGTTCGATTGCAACAAAATGGTATCTTTGTCCATTTCTGATTGGGGGGTTTAGGGTATTTTATGTAATACCTGGTGTACGCATGTTCCGGAGATAAGTTCTGTAAACCTCAGTTCCTGGACCCATCGCTTCTAACTTCTCTAAGTCTGACCCTACATCTTCTTGGAGGGTTATATGTTAGAGACATATTCTTGGGATCAAAAGTCCTGAATTGTTCCTTGAGGGAAAATGAATTGAAGAGTGATTTTTAATAAATTTTATGAAACCTTTAAACGTTTCGTTTTGAGCCCCAAGTTTAGAAAATTTTAAAAACTTCCGGATTTGAACTAAAATCCAAAATTTGGATTTTGAATTGTTGTAGTTTGATTTTTTTTTTATATTTTATTTGAATCCAAATGAGGGGTATTTCCTTATTTACATTTATGTTTTAAAGTTAATGGGAAGAAGAATAAATGATTAACTTAAAAGTAAGAAATGTAAATAAGTGAGATGATCTGAAAGATGTATGATAGGAATTATGCAGAAGTTGGGTTTTGCTTACCGTTATAGCGTCCAGAATCGCTATAGGAATCACTAGAGGGCACACTACAAGAAAATTGCCATATACCCACGCAAAAACCTAGGTAAAAGCATAAAAACCGTGGGTATAGGCCTCAAAAACCTATACCCACAGACATCCAATTCCGTCATTTTTAATATGCCTTTACCCACAGTTTTTTGCTGTCGTCTAACATATAGTGACGAACACAGGACCGTAGAAAATGTCTTGACTTATACCTACGGATTTCATTGTGTCACTATAGGTTTTAGTGATAGAACTAAAAATTGTCACAAATAATCACCTGGTAATTACCCACGGAAACAATTTTGTCACTATATACATTAGAGCAAAGGTCTTTTTCCGTGGGTATAGCTTATAGCCACATTTTTATTGAATTTAACTTTTTCGTGGGTATAGCTAATAATGATTTTTTTTTGTGGGTGCAAAAAATTAAAATTTGGAATTCAATTTATGTATTTAAATTTATATACATAAGAATAACAATCATATTTAAAAAAAAAAACTCCAATTATATTAAAAGTGAAATAAGTCGTAAAGTAATAGGTATCAATATTACAAATAAACAAAATCATATCAATCTAAAAAAGTTCAGATGTTATGCTTTCATAAAGTAAATATGGTGCATACAAAATACAACTTCAAAACATGATAGGCATGAATCACCAACAATTAACAAAGATGAGCACTTTCGCTTCTAGTGATCACCTGCAAATTACAATGAAGCATTAATATTAGTGTATGTATTTAACAAAATTAACATCAATCTTAGTGAAAAAGTTGTGAGTGAGTGCCAATCATGCATTCATGCAAAAGCAACTAAGCAACACCTCTAGCAACCAACTATTCAGTATTAGTGTTGACCTTGTTCATGGGATTGAGAAGTGAGTATTGAGAGGGGCAAAGCCGTCATAGAGAATCCACATTCAACACCTTTGAACATATTTGTCTAAGAGAATCACCTGTTGAACATGAAGCTTCTAGTATTAATTATTGGACCTAAGGAAATTAAGTGTACTCAAGGAAAGATGCTAATAGGCTTTCAAAGAGCATTAAATATTACTATGCTACAAATTAAAAAAGATGGAAAACTCACAATTCTGCCATCCTTCCTTGCTTGTTCCAACTTTTGATCCCAAGATTCTTTGGTGGTAATAAGTTGCACATTCCTAGAAACAAACTCCACATTCTGATCAGAATCATCATCTTTAGCTTGAGGCCACAATTATTGAGAAAATAAACTTCTCAGTCAATTCAATTATCAACGAATGACTTGAATAGATACATTAGAAAATTTACTGCATTGAGGCCCACAAAGCTTTCAGAACCATCATATGTCTACACTCTTTTTCCCTTTAACCTTCCTGAGGCGGAGTGGGGAGAAAGAAGTCAGAAGGCTAGTAACTAATAAGCTGTAAGCTTATAGAAGATTAGACTTTGGTTATGGTTGGACTACATAAAGGCGACACAAAATTATAAGCATCTCTATCACAGTCAGCTCAAAAGCAGTTAAGTTCAATTTATGTTGTAATTACATGTAGTTTCAACTTAGTAGATAAATAACCCAGCACAGGAGATTAAAGGTGCAACGTATTACAACAGCACATTACTTTTCCACTCAATGAAGCGGTCAATTTTTTATATTCCGAGTGATATGCACCAAGACAACTTATCCAAATTCAGCATATGTGTAAGTTTAATAGCTATTTAATATAAAATATAACAAACTCAACGCGTACTCAAGAGACCTCTAAACCTAGATAATGAAATATTTAATAAGAGATACTTAACAAGAACAATCTCAAACTTCTTGCCAGTATTTCCAACCACAAATATGTGTTCATACTTTGTCTCATGCTTCAACTTGAAAAATGCCTTAAACAATAAATCCTCAACAAACAGGGCATTGAAATGAAATTCATAACAAGGTCTAAGGAAAACTAGTACGAACCTGATGAGGCTCAAAAGCATGACCACGAGGTGTTGTCAATTGGAAAGAAAAATGAAATTTTTGTAGGTGGTTAGCTGAGATTGAAACAATGTCATCTCCAGCCAAATCTAACCTGGATAGCGAAGTGGGAATTTAAAATGGAGGAATAAAAAAATATGCAAAAGAGTTACTAACCAGAATACAACACTCGCTTTAACTTCAGATGTATTATTAAGCTCAAATTTCAAGCACAACACAGAATGACAAGCATATGACAATCAGACATATTAATCAGCCATCAAGATACACATACTTTAATCTGTCCTTGTAAAGCATTTGCATTCCTAGAGATGACAAAATCCATAGATGAATCCACTAAAGTGACTAACACTGACCCAACTGAAGAAGCCACAACAATTTTACGGTCAACAATTTCAAATGTTATCATCTACCATAAACCACCAGCTAGTTTTCCACTAAATTGACAACAGGAACACACACACAAACAATCACACACGCAAGCACAAAAAAACTTAACAGAGCATCTACTACAATGAGTAGAGTAGTGGGTGTTTTGATGATAACTACAACAAATACCTGAAGCTAAAACGATAGATATAATTAAAACATGATAAGAACATAAACAATTTAAATTCATTTACAAGAAAAAGAAAGAATAATTCTTAAAAAAAAAGAAGGAGAGCCCATTCAAATCCGAAAACTAGCAAACCTCTCTCTTTAGAAGTTGGATTATCGTGATCGCAAAAACGGAAAAGAAAAAAAAAAGAGGAGATAAGAACTCACAAAAATGATGGATCTGATGGAGAGATCAAAATCAAAAGGAAGAGAAAGAATTGCATACAATTTCAATTATGAAACATAGAAGGATAAGAAAAGTATGAAGAAATATTCAAATCAAAGTACCAATGAAAGATCAAAAACCTATAATTATATTCAAATCAAGGACAAAAGAGAAGAAGGCGTTGTCGACCACCCTTCCGCGTGAAACCACAACCACCGTGGTTTCTTCCCTCCTCCACAGCCTAAGCGCTGCGAGATCGCGCCCTCTCCCCTTCCACCGTTCTCACGCCATCGCGAGCTCCGCACTCCTCCTCCGCACAGCCCAAGCGTCGCGAGATCAGCCAGGCGTCGCCCACCCGCGTGCTCGTCGCTCTTCCGCAGACGGTCCGCGCCCCGCGGCCTCCTGCCTTCCTTCTCGATCCATCCGTTCCTTCTCTTCCATCGCCATCACGATGTCGACCAGCGCTGCCTTTCAGACTGCATTTGCGCTCTCATTTTCTCTCGCCTTCACACTTCTCTTCTCTCTCTCCTTGAAACCGCGTGAGAGGCCCCGCTCTCCTTGCATCACCGTCGCGCATCGACCGCGATGGACCAGCCCACGCCGCGTGGTGGCTGGCTCCTTCTTCCCTTGCGCGGCGTCCATCAGTGAACATCTTCTCCCTTGCGCGCCTCCCTTTTCATTTATGTGTTCAATAAAATTTGGTTTTAAAATTCGGTGATGAGGGGTTGGCGGTGTGGTTGGGTAGGTGGAGGTTGCGATTGCAAGGTTGTGAGGTATGGTGAGTTTATGGTGGCGGCAATGTGGTTGTGTTGATGTAGGGTGAAGAAGGAGTGGTGGTGATGCTGAAGAAGTCAAGGAAAAAGGAAAAAATAAAAAGAGGAGGGAAATAAAAGTTGAGGGATTTTTTTGAGATTGGCACTCAAAACAAATTATAGCTGAAAAATAAAAAATTATATTGATAATAGAATAAATGTAGGTATAAATCGTCTATAGCCATGGTAAGAAAAGTTTACAATGACGCCAAAATAAAGTGTGGGTATATATTCTCTATACCCACGGTAAAAAAAAGTTTATAGTGATGGCAAATTATAATTGTAAGTATATGCTACTTATACCCACACTAAAAGAATTTATAGTGACAGGAAAATATAAATGTAGATATAGATGTCCAATACCCACAGGATTATAATATCCCTAAAACTTATAGTGACGGTACTATATATTTGTGGCTATATACTATCTATAGCTACAATTTATACGTGTGTAGCTAAAGACTCCGTGGGTATATGACAATTTTCTTGTAGTGGCATTTGCACATGTTCAGTGGTCTCGAGACTGCAGGAGTCCAAGACTGCTATAACGGTCATAAGTATGTCAGTGGAGGTTAGGGAAGCGGCTAGACCGCTATAGCGGTCTATGACCACTATAGCGGTTTAGTTAGGTAGAAATAGTGTGAAACGATATCGTTTCACTTAATGTCTGCCACCATTATAAACCCTTCCCCACTCTCTTCCTCCCCTATTTTTGCTTCAACCAGAAACCCTCCCCTCTCCTTTTTCATCATTTTTCTCTCATCCTCTCAAATCTAGCTCCCCCAATCATCAAAGGTATGTTTATATTGATAGATTTTTGTCTCTTTTCTTTCATTCCTTCATAATCTTGGTTTGAGTGTTGTTATTTCTCTCATTTTTGCTAAGTGGAGGTGCTCGCCAATGTTGTTAGAGTTAGATTAGAGCTATCTAGAGAGTATTAGAGTTTAATCTAGATTTATGGTTGCTCTATGACAATTGTTAGTGCCATTTCAAGCTCTCCACGTTAAGTTGGTGGTGTCCATATACTTCTAGTTTCAAACGGTGAGTGGCTTCAAACTCATGACCTTATTTTCAGTCATTATCAGTATGTTTTATGCATGATGAGTGATAAACATGAAATTAGAGATAAAGATATGTATAGAGATATGATACAAATGTGGTTTTGCAAACATGTCCAGTTTGAAAGAGTTATGAATCTCTTGATTTTAGCATGAAAATATATTTTGAAAAACCATGGGAACATAATTGATGGATTGCATGTTATGGAAATATTTTATGTGCACCTCTAATAGAATTATTGTAAGAATATATGATTTAACAAGTTGCCATTTCATTGAACATATTTCAAGAGTTTATAATACTTTCAAGCTTCAAGAATTGAGATTTCAAATTATGATTATAGAGTATTAGTTAAGATATTTTGGTAAGAAAGTCGAATAGAGATGTTATTATAATATTAGAGATTTTATGGTTTGGAACCTTTCTGTTTTATAGTATAATATTAGAGTTATTGAGTATGAAAGATGTTGGCTAAGAAAAGAGATTTAGAAATTCAGTTTTTACCATGCTTAGAAGTATGGAATTCAATATGATTTGTAGCAGCAGATATATTTTGTGGGTTTGAAATCAGAATACCTACAAGTGGGTGATCCCTTGGGCATGATTTCATAGTCAAGGTTATATTAAAGTCAGATTGATAGAGTTATATGAGTCCAGAGCTTCAGAGTTTCGAAAGTTTTTAGATTTGAATGATTTAATGTATATTAGAGATATTATGATTTTAAGAATAGAGTAATTATATGATAGAGTTTTAAACCCATAAAAGAGCCTAGAGTAGAGTTTTAAAGAAATGACTAATTTATAATCTAGAGACTAGACGGTAGCTAAAGAAAAACAAACAGCGAGTTAATGGCTGGGAAAAACGATTGTTAACCTTGGTACCAAATTGAGAAGGACAATCTCATAGAGCAGAATGGAACCTAGTTAGGTGTCCAATTTGGATCCAAGATTAGAGAAATTGTTATGTCATGGTTGACATGCATAACCAGAATTTATATTTTGTTATGCAAGGCATAACCAAAGATCCATGTTTCTCTATTAGATTGCCGTTATTTATGTTTTAGAAAGTATTGATGTTTTAGAGAGTAATTGATTTAAGAGATGTGATGTATATCTAGAAAATGATTTCTCGATAAAGGAAGAACTTAGAGATATTTTCTACGAATTTATAAATATAAAGATATCTTTCTATATAGATATGCACATAACCATCAAATGATTTATTTTGTTGCATGTATATTGCATTATGTATATATGTTCCTTGGTTGTCCCATGTGGGTGATGGGTGAAAGCTCACTTCCTGAGTCCGTTAACTCACCCCTCTCCATTCCTCCTCATAGTTCCAGGTATAGATGTTGTTCACCTCCGATTTGGCAGACGGGTTATTCTAAGTTGAGTCTAACTTTGGAGTAAGGCTTAGTTTAGAGTTTCGTTAGAGTAGAGTGCTCCAGGAGATATGCAGGAGATCGGAGCCATGCATAGATTTTCAAATTATGTATTTAATTAGTATTTGAACAATTGTGTATATGTTTTTAGTTTACAAGTTTGAAATTGAATTGTAGAGTTTGATTAAAGATACGTATAAGGTAGAGATGAAATTATGATTCAGTTCATAAGTTAAATTGATTTTAAGAGATAATTAATATGCTATCAGAGCTTCATATATTAAGTATTTCAGATATATAATTTCAAATATAAAGTTTAAATAGAGATTTAGATGAAACTATATTTTAAATAAAAAGTACGTTATTTCATGCATATAGAGAGTAGAGGTCATGAAGCTACGTGGGATGAGATCCTCACGTGGCTCATGTTCCTTGGTCGGTGACATTTACCCTGTTTGGAAAGTATAGGTGTCAAGATGAACATTTTGAAAATTCAAGGTATAAATTTCACATAACCTAAAGTTTAGGGGGTAAAATGTACCCTAATATATATATATGTAAAATGAATAAGAGTGAGAACTTTATAGAATAACACCACATATGTTTCAGTAATACATTTATTATTATAATTATATAATTATTGCTTTCCTAATTTATATATATATATATATATATATATATATATATATATATTACGTTAATTTTGATATACATAAAAATTATATCAAACGATTTTATATTGATTTCAAATTTGATAAACATTATCTATAGGGTGCGTTTAATTCAACGATTAGTTTTGTACAAAACTAGCTAATCTAAAACCAAGGCTAAAACTATGCTCACATTTTTCTTCTTGATTTCTTTTCATAACAAATGGCTACATATATAATGGCCCAACAACAGAATATTCCTAATAAATATTCTTTCCTATCTATAACAACTTTTATCCTAATTCTAGAATATTCCTATTGGATATTTCCCTAATGTTCTATCGTAACATTGCTGTCCTCTTGACATCAACATTGTCCTCAAGATTGTTAAAATAAAAACAAAACAACTTGCCAAAAAATTATAAATCCTAAACAACTACCATTATTATGCCTTTTTTTTAAATAAGTACATGAAAGAAAATTCCTAATAAATATTCCTTCTTATCCATAACAACTCTTATCCTAATTTTATAATATCCCTTTTGAATATTTTCCTTAATATTCTATCGTAACAAAACTACACCAAACAAAAATTATTCAACAATAAAATAGTTTCTTAAACTTACATTCACATAACTTGATCATAACTCTATAATAGTTATATACATAATTTAACATACGAAGTGAACATTAAATAGTAAAAAAATATGTGAAAGGAAAATATTTCATATAAATTTCATGGCATTCAAGTATGGACATATTTATATAATTTATGGTGCGTTTATTTCAGATGTTTGAAAAAGTGATTGTGAAATTTAAAGTTGATATATAATTGAAGAAATTGAAAACTAATTTTTTTGAAATTATGATTTTTTTAAAAAATTATCCAAATATATTAATAAGATTTTTTAGGTAAAAAAGTGACTTTCACTCCAAAAAAATCCCAAACAAACGACCCTTAAACATTTTATTTATTTTAAATAAGAAAATTGCTTTTGGTATTGAAAAAAGTGAAGACAATCATCATAATAACTAGATGTAATCCCTGTGAGTTGCATCGATTTGTTAATATTTTTCTCAATAAAATTTTCAATTATGATTTTTTCAAACAAATAATATTGATTAAAAATTAGATAGGTAAGTATATATTGAATTTTTTTAGTTGTTGTATACAATACTTTTAGTGTAGTGTGTTTGTATTTATCACATTTTTCCAACTGTAAACTCTTTTGCTGAGATCACTATAAATAATGCAACATATAACTATTCATGAAAAAATATAGGTTTCGACAACTATAACCCTATATAGTTTAATGTTCGATCTTAACTTTTGTTTATTAGCATTCAGATAGAAAAACTTTATCCGTAATCGTTTTAGTTAAAAAAAAAGAAAATCACTGTATCCTCTGCCATTAAACCTATCTAAAGAATAAGTACATTGATATTGTTATTGGTGTAATTATTTTTGTTTCTATTATTCAACTACTTAGAAGTACAAATATTTATTTATTCAATTTAACTAAAGAGAAAGTTAATTTTAATTTCTCCCCATATTTAAACAAACTAACCATCAAAACTTATATCATAAAAATTATGCTGTGTAAGCTAACATATGAATGTGGTTATTTAAATTTGAACGTGTGCCATGACCCGATTTGGAAATATGACTAGCATGTGGGAACTCTTATCCCCATGTAAATCTCAAGGTCGTTGAGTAGTGCTACATGCATAATTTAAATATAAATCCCATTTCCAAACGTAATTCAACTTGTATTTTTGAAATATAATTAACAAGTATAAATCTATTCTATAAGTTAAATCTGAATCCATAACCATAATATCAATTATAATTTGAGTTGCTCTATACAAAACCATGAAAAATCATATAATCTTTAATACATAACAAATCTAAATCATGGTAACAAAATACCATATGGTGCATGGTAAGACCCTGCAACATCCTGGAGCGTTCTATGACAAAACTCACAATATATATTTCACTTCAAGTGAAGCTCATAATGTTGAAACATTGTAAGTGTTGAGGAGGAGAAAGATCTGATATAGCTACTATATCTAAAGGGAGGAAAAAGAGGGATGCATTTCATCTAAAACTAAGTAAGTATATTTTCACCCTTAATCCCCTCATAGGACAATCAAAGGATACATAATAATAGTAATAAATGCAACAACCATAAACAATTTTCATATTTAGAAACATAATATTCCAAAATCAAGAATTCGTAAATCATGGAGAATAGTAAACTCCTGGAGAAACATCAATCTCTAAAAAATATACATATATAGCAAAATAATAATATTATATACTCTGATATTTGAAGGGTACCTAATAAGGACCTATTGGACCCCTAACTAGGTTCTATTTTCTGAATACTTTGATAAGGGTGAGATTATTTTCTAGTGGATAACTTGGTGCCAAGGTTAACGATCCTACAACCATTAACTCACTATTTGTTTCTTTGTAGATACCATATAAACTTAAATTTAGGGTTAAATACATTTTATCCCCTAAATTTTAAGTTGTGTGGAATTTATACCCTGACTTTGTAAAGCGTGCATCACGACACTCTGAAGTTTTCAAATTTTACAAAAAAACCCTACTTTTCAACCAATGCAAAACTTTTAAGTTATAGCAGGATGTCCAGTTTCACACAATAAAAAAATTAGGTGGTTATTTGCACATTAGAATTCACAGACAAGGTGTAAGGTTGCACAAATTAGAAATATCAAGGGGTTAAATGCATATAAATCTTACATTCACTAGTTGCCAAAATTATGCTAAGGGGTGTTTTACATAGTTTGGAAAGTTTAGGGTGTCATGATGTATATTTTAAAAAGTCAGGGTATAAATTGCATATGACCTAAGGTTCAAGGGGTAAAATACATTTAATCCTTAAAATTATGTAAACTAAATAATTTCTCTAAATTTTGTGTTTGACTTCTAACTCTAATTCTGGGAAAGCATTATTTTATAAACATACAACTCTTGTAAGCATTAGGGTAAACATGGCATTTCAAAATATTCATGGTCAAAATCTATTCATAACATCAATTGAGCAACAATATGATCCCATGAATTTTATAACATAATTTTCATGATAATTTGAAAAGCATAAAATCCATAAACTAGACAAAATTTCTCAACAACTCATACTTGTCATAAAATAATTTCTAAAATCATGTTTTTATGCTATAAGGCTAAGAAAATAACTCTAATGACTAAAATAAAGGGCACATGATTAAACTCACTTACTTGGAAGGGAGGAATTAGTCGTGGCAACACCAATGGAGCTCCATGGAGCTAGGATAACGCTAATGTCTGCCATGGAAGAAAAAGAAAACCCATGAAAACTCATGGACACCCTAGAATAACTCTATGAACATTAGGAGAGTGTCCAAACTTGACAACAATCAAGAATATAAACACTCAAACTCAAAAACATGGAGGAATGAAGAGAAACTAATCATAAAACATGAATAATCCCTTACCTTAAAGTTTGGAGGAGATAAGATTAGAGAGGATAAAAGTAAGAAGGTGGAAGAAGGAGGAGAGGCTAGGATTTTGCATTTTTAAGGGAGAAAACACGTTGGGGAAGGGTTTAAATAGGGTTAGGGTCACTAAACGAAATTGCATCGTTTTGGAACATGTTCTGACATTATGGGCATCGCTATAAGGTCACCAGGCTGTGACTTCGAGCTTGACCAACCTGATCACTATAGCCTGTAACCACTCCCTTATAGCCTACCACTTTGGTGGTCCATGACTACTATAACAGTCACCCATGGACTCGAGACAAGTGTAATTGCACTAACCAGCACTATAGCAATCTCAAAAACACATGTTCTGCATATTTCACGTTTTCACACATTCGGATTCTTCCTGGCAACACTGTGACCTTGAATCCTAAAACCGTACTAGATTTGTCTAAGGACACGTGGACTTGAAACATCATAACCTAATAAAATTCAAAGATAAAAAGTTTATGGTGGTATGTGAAATTAAATAAGGTGTTATGGGAAACTATTTTTCTTAATAATATTAATCGCTTTTTCATTTAAAATTCACTATTATATAATTGAATAATGAATATATTTTGTCTACTTTAAAAACATTAATTTTATCATTTTAAATTTTATGCAAATCAAGGTTAAAAATTAAAATCACAATTTTTTTTGAATAATATATAATTGTAAGTTGAGGTTCATTAATACATTGTCGTATAGATTAATATTATTATGTGCAGCTAAATGAATTGTCACGTGAAACAATTTTTTTCAAAATATTCTTTTAAATTTCACTTAAAATGAATTTAATTTCGTGATTTTTTAAAAGTTTCAAGTAGATTAATAGTCAAAATTGAAATTCAAAAAATTATATTATCATGCGTTAACAAATTATCTTATTGAATTGAAATGTGAAAAATTAATGTTTTTAAATTAAATAATATTGTTATATTAATTATTTTAAAATAAATTTAATTATAAAATATAATGAATTATATAATAATAATTGAAACTTTAGGTAAATATTAATTACAAAATAATTATATCACCACTTTGAATAATATAATTATAAAATGAGGTAATGTTTAATTACAAAATATAGAGTTACTTAATAATTATAGAGTGGAGTAAGCATTAATTACACGCCGATGAAATTTACTATGTATATATATAGATATATATAACAATAATAATAATAACAATAATTCTTTTATTAGGATAATAACAACAATAACACATATAAAGAAAAAAATTAATAATAAAATACTGATTCATATAACACTAAATTGTCAACATGTGCAACTTAATTTTTTAATACTTTATCTTTTTATAGTTCTGCGCATATGTTAATTTAGTTATTCGAATCAAATCACAATCTAAATGAAATTGTTAAATAAAATATATAAATTACTTTTTTTTTTATAATTTACTATATTTGGATTTTAAAATAGAAAGGAATAATAAACTAAAATGAAAGTAAAAGAAAAGAATAAAACTATGATTATTTTTTAGTTTTTCAAAGTATCCACCGTTAATAATATTGACTTATCTCTTCAAAGTGAGAACTCTCTTAATGGGTTATATTTCTGTATACGAGATGTATTATTTTATTTGAAAGCTTAATAAAAAGAGATAGACACTGCCTTTGTTGAGAAAGAAATTTATTTTTAAAAATTAATATTATAACAATTTTTTAAGTTCTCAAATAATTCTATATAGTTAATATTTTTGTTGTTATGGCTAACCAATTATCGATTGGACATAACTGTCAAAAAAAAAAAATTATCGATTGGACAAACTTTAAACAAATTAGATATTTTTCCTTCATATTCTTTTAAAGTAATTTTTTAATTTTTTCTTATTCAAAATAATATCTGATATCTTGGCTCATGAGCAATAATGAAATTCAACACGCGCTTACAAAATAATAATAATAAAAATAAATAACACACTAACATATGACTGAGTGAAGTGGTAAATATTCCTTTACCTAAATTAGTGGTCTCAAGTTTAAATTTTAGATATAGAATAATTGATATAGGAGAGCTACACTTCTTTTATGAGATCTCAAATTCTTGGATGCAAGTAATTATTGATAAAATTATATATAAAACATAAATAATTTTTTGTTGTTTAAAAAAAAAACACAAATAATGAAAACCGAAGGCGCACGAACAAAAGAGTAAAATATTCTTAAAAAAAAAATTGTAAAATCTGGTGGTAACTGGCTAACTGCTGAGCTTGCTGGTCTACACTGTCAGTGGTCACTTCAGCTTCACATTCTCCCTCCGCTTCAAAACAATACTGAGTTGGCGCCTTCACGCTTTCATTCTACGAACTGATCCCTCTAAACCGTAATCGCTGAAGGGTTTAGGGTTTTAATTTCCTTATTAGCAGAAGCCACTACTACTAAACCACACTATAAAAAGGGACAAATCACACAGAAAAATGTTACGTTGTTCACTGATTCTGACGCTTAAGGTTCTCTGATCATCACTTTGCTCATACAATGGATAATACGGAAGCTGCAGAGCTAGCACTGAATTCTGAATCTACAAATCCCTGCTGTGATGAGGTGAGCTTTTTCTTCTGTGTTTTATGGAACTTGCAGTGATTGTGTGAATGGAGTGTTGTTAGTTCTAGCTTGGTTATAATTCAGTTGAACATTTTTTGTGAATTTGATTTTTGTGAGTAGTGGAAGAACAAATGTTCGAAGCTGCAAGAGGCTCGGAACGCTCTGCGCCAGGCTGCGAAGCTCCTTGAACGGAGATATCATCAAATTGAAGCTGTCAATGTCAACCTCAAGAAAGGTGAGCCGATCATGTGATAGAATCTGGATTTCATATAAATTATCCTGTGGATAATTGTATTATTTAATTCTACCTATGTTGTTCTTCATTGTTAATTTTTATATAATTGGTGCAAGTTTGAATAATAGAGGATGATTGTGTAAATACTTCGTTGAATCTTCATGGATTATGGATAGTTGTGTTATTTGTTTTGCTTTTGATTAATAATATAAATTTGCATATGGATAATTGTGTTATTTAATTCTGCCTATGTTGTTATTCATTGTATAATTGGTCCAAGTTTGAATAATAGAGGACGATTGTGTAAAAGCTTCGTTGAATCTTCATGGATTATGGAGAGTTGTGTTATTTGTTTTGATTTTGATTAATAATAGATGAATTTGATCATGTGCATGTGTATTTTTATTTATTTATTTTCTAGGGTATGCGTCTTTTTTCAGTGGTAGAGATTTGATTTAGTTGTCTTATATCTGACTAAAATTTTGTAATGTGTTATCTGCAGTGCATCAGGAAGAACAAGAACGGATGAACATTGAGAAAGAGGAAAAGAAGAAAGAATACAATGCTAGGGTGTCTTTAGAAAATGAAGTTGCTGCCTTAAAATCTGAGCTCGCTACCTTGCGGCAGAAAGTGGGTGCAGATGCTCAGGATGGAAATGGGGATGTTCAAGCCTTGCAAGCTTGTTTATCTGACAGGGAAGCAGAAATTAGTAGATTGAAGGATCTTTTGCAGAAAGAAAGGATAAGAGCTAATTCTGAGAGTAATACTTTTGAGAGAGAGAAAATGAAGGCTGCTGAAATCTGCAAGTTATTAGAGGCAGAGAAGAATAAATCCACTGAGAAAGGGAAGCAACTTGCTAGAATTGAAGCAGAAAAGGCTGAGGAGTATAGACTTCTGCAAGCTCACTTGGGTAGAGAAGTTAATGAAGCAAAAATGAAGTTGGCTTCTGAAATGTTGAAAATTAAAGAGGCAACCAAAAGGTTTGAAGCTGAAAAGCAGAAGCTATTTGCGGATAAAAGAAATTCAGTGTCAGAGATAGCAAAAGTTGAGGAAAGGATTGAGGCTGAAAAACAAAAGGCAGTCCAGGAAAAGAAGCGTGCAGATGCAGAGATGATTAAAGCAGAGCAGCATAAGAAGCTTGCAGAAGACAATCGGAAGAAGGCTGTTGAAGCAAAGCTCCTTGCTGATGAGATGTCTCAGAAGTTAGAAGAGGATAAGCGGACAATTAAGGATTTGAAGCAGAAGATACATGGACTTTCTTCTCTGACAGACCCCAAAGAAATATCTAGACCCAGTGACAATGCTCTAAGTACTAAAGTGCGGCGTTTGGAAAACCATTTGAAAATTGAAAGGTTACAGGCAAAGATTGCAAAGAAAAAGTATCAGTTGGAAGCAAGTCGTCACAACGATTTACAACGTGAATTAGGCCGCTTGAAGTCAAGTCTCATTCAAGTTTTGGGCCACCTTGATATGCGAGATGCATCCTTTTCACCCGTTGATGTAAGTATATATGGTCTAACAAAGGTCAGTTTCACTACTAGACTCTATATAAATTTGGGGTAAGGTTTTCCATTTTGTCTCTCTGGATCCTAAGGGACTTATATGTTCTCAAATGGATAAACAGTGTCAGTAGGTAGGTATATTGAATCTGCTATTGACATGGAGCACAGCATGTTGTATTTTGAGAGTAGAGCGATGTCCTACTTTGATCAATCAAAGCTATAGTTTCATTAGAAAGTAAATATTCTCTAAAACTTATTGGTTGGAATGACTATATTCCATTTGATCCACTTATTTTACTTCACCGTGTGCTTAAACTTAAACTAAAGTATGAAGAATGAGGATAAAAAGGAACCTGATCATTGGACCATAGAAGGTTTTGATATTATGTTTGATACCAACGCCTCTAAAAGCTTAAGCTTTTTGGATAAGACTCATAAATAGTTTTTATATCTCTTACAGTTAGTAACAGATGATTTAGTTATTTTTTTTTAAATAATTTATAACTGATTGTTTAGCATCATTTGTTTTTCAGCTTATTTCAAATTGGTAGTGGTTCCTTATGTTTGACTCATTGGATTTGGATAAGCTGTGTTAAAGAGAGATATTTAGTGGTTATGGTCTAAGTTAGAGTTTTTGTAGTTAAGAAGAATATTTATTCTAGGAAGTTATGCTTACTTGTATATCTTACCTATTCATATGCTGATTTCTTTTTTCTTTTCTGCTGGGTGATTGACTTGCAGTCTAAGAATATGCCAAACATGCAGAAATCAGATGTCACAAGTGAGGTCTGCAATCTAAATATGTCTCAGAAGCATAGCCAAGTTGAAAATGAATTTGTGAAGCCTTGCAGCACAAAAATGAATGCATGTAATCCTATAAGGAAAAACATGCAGAATAGTACACTTCTTGCTCTACCTGGTGGAAACTACGCTGATTCCATCACAGGTATTAATATTGAATCAGGCTCTGACGGAGCAAAGTTACGGAGTTCTGCAGTGAATTCCATTACAACATCTCTTTCTAATGGACAGTTGATGGGCTCACAGGAAAAGGGTGCTTTACCAGTTGTGACATCAACAAAATTGGCTCAAGAGGACTTCAGTGCAATAACAAGCATCTCCAACCCATCTGACAGATCAGACATTGGGCATGATAGGAAGAGGAAAAGAATTATTGATTCAGTTGAATGTATTGCAATTTGTCTAAAGAGGAAAGAAGTTAAACATGCAGCTAGAAGATAATCTCTCTGATTTGTTGCCTAGGGAAAGGGAGAAATCTATTGAAGGAGGAAAAGAGATGGTTTCTTACCACAAGGACAAAATACAGTCAAACAATGATAGTGCTGGCAAGAAGAGAAAGAGATGTCATAGGCCAAAAGTATGCCTTAATGGCGATGAAAAAAACAGAGCAGTGGAAACCAATTCTGGAGGATGTGAAGATGCAAATGGCTGCAATCACACTACCTATCTTGCATCACATACTTCAAGAACTACCCAAGCATGTCAGCAGGGGATATTTGATACCCCAAACAACTTTGATTCTATGACTTGTTTTGACAATGTGGATAAGGGTGATTTTATTAAGTTGTTAGACTTAGAAAATGCTGCTAATGAGGAATGCTATAGAAGAGCAGTGGAGGTTCCACTGTCACCATCTCTTCCAGAAATTGAAGCATTTGAAATGGATAATCTGAAGCCTTTTCTAGAGGAAGCACCCCATGAAGACTTGTTGAGTCAAAGAGGTCTGTTTGCTTACCCTCTATGTGATGTCATTGGTGTTGAGATCAATTCCAGCAAGCAGAAGTTTAATGTTATTACTGGCCCATCTGATACACATCATATGACTGATGCAAATTTGCCAGAGATGCAAACTTCAGAAAATTTACGGACCACACTTCCTAATGTTTGTTTTGTCTTGACCGATATTGAGGACAGCAGTAGTATGTCGAGGACATTTTGTGCTACAAAAATTCTATAGCACGATGCAATTTAGATACTCAAACAGAATGGGCAGTTGATAGCATTTTGACCGCAGTTGAAGAGGAAAAAATGTGCTTGCAAAAGTAAGATGTTGCTTGAGATAAAAAGCTATAATATCAATGCTTTTGAACAGTCTTAGTAGTTTTTTTTTAATTTATATTAATACTATGCTTTTCTTCCTGTATTAGTTCTTGATAAAGATATTATAAAGATTGAGATAAATGATGGTCTTTGTTTCTTATAATTCCTTTCAGGGAGAAGCATTTTGTGTTGTTTACACTTTTGCTGTTCAACTTTACCAAGGCTACTGCAATGAAATTTGGGAGACTTTGGAAAAAGAATTTAGTCTTCAGCCTGAATTCATATGCTGAACACATCTGCAAAGGTTTGTTCATCTGTTTCATAATTTATTTGTATTCTGTACATTAGAGCAATGTTTTTCTACAATGTGTATCAATTTTTTAATGTTGTGTTGTAGATGAGTTTAATTTTAAATTTGATCTATTGTTAGCATTTAGGTTTTTTTTTTATACCACCTTGCTATACACATCAATAAAAAAAACTTTTAACTTTTCAAATAGTTGTTTTTATAGATGTGTCAAAACATTATTGAATAATGTAAAAAACTTTCATTGATAGTGTATTAAAATCAAATTCTATATATATCATGTAGTACATGAATTTCATTTAATTTTTTGGTATTGTTGCATTGAACTGATGACTTCTTTCTCTCTATTTTTTGGGCAGTTCTAACCAATGAAGACACAAGAACCCTATTTTTAGAAAAATTTTCTTTGCAAGAGTTGCTTTGCCTCATTGAAGATTTTCTCATAAAAGGAAATGTTATATATAAAAATATGGGACCTACTGACATGTCAAAGAGTAATTCAAGAGCCAAAAATTTTCTGGAAGAAGAAGAAGCTTCATGTGAGCTGTTGGTAGCAGGAAGCATAATATTTGCATCATTTTGTGCTGCAGCTAATTGTGTTGGATTTATTTTGGAGGCTTCATATAATATTCTTAGATTCTGCAACGGGATTCCTTAATGGTGTTAACTATTCTTCACATTTTTGCTAATCTTGGTGGAAGAAAGTTTTTTGACTCGGGCAATTTTGAGTTAGCAGTGATGGTCTTAAAGTCAGTAGTTATGTTTCTTGAAGGCAAGAGCATATCTGTGACTAGTACTTCTTGTTTTTCGTCAATAAATCAGTTGCATACAGCATTGTGTGCAAGTGTTGCCTGCCCATTTTCGGAAGGTTCTGAATCCATTGATATTGTTATGTTGTTGCTCTTGGAAAACATCAAGAAATTTCTACTTGAACGAGCAGAACAAGCTAAGTCATCGGATTTCAGATCCTTATTAGACAGTTGTAATGCTGGAAAGTGGTCTCATCAGGAAGTGGTTCAATGTCCCAGTGGAATGAATTGTGATGTACCTTTCTGTTTGAAAACACATATGATTTCTCCTACTCAACCGGATGTGCTTATCAACTTTACCATGTGTCAACTTAGTGATGTCCTCTCATTATTGGAGCTGGTTGCAAACACAATGGTATTAGTTTCATGTTTTTAAGTCAATATTGTTCTCATTTTTCATTTATATGCTTTAATTTTAAGAATACATACATTATATTATTTTGATTTCTAAAGTGCTAATTTTTTAAGCTAAGTGACTTACAAGAATCCACTAAAATTCAATAATTGAATGAGAATCTTAGAGGAAGGGGAGCCGGGTTGGTTATTGTTGAACCTCAATTTTACTGTTTATGCTTTGACAACCTACATAATAGTAAAAATCGTATTAATTTTTCTTCTTCTTTATTTCCACTTATGTTCTTCATGTTTTTTAGACCTTATTGACATTTTTGCTTTGTCTGTTGTGCAAGATCTTATTTTAGTTTATTATAATTAAACCCCATCATGTAGTCTCTTACAATGCAGAGTTGGCAGTGGACCAATGTCAAACTTGTTCCTCAACTGTTTAGTTTGCTGGACTCGTATGTAGTGGAGAACTTTGCTGTTGCTATCATTATTTTTCTCGGTCAACTTGGAAGGTAACTGATCCTTATTTGATGTCAAGGTTTTACATCATGCATGCATTCCTACATTCATGCATACTATTATACATAGATCACTTATTCTTGCACCATAAGGTGGCACTTCCCTTTGGAACAACCTTTTTCGGCATAATTAGAAAACATTGGGTTTGTCCCTCTAGTCTAGCAACTTTCTGTTGTTTGAACACAAATTCTAGTAAAAACAGGGAAAACTCATAATTTCAAAGAGTTTTTTTTTTTATGGTGTTTTTCTCTTATTTGATTTGAAGGCATCAGTACCTAAGTATTATTGCTTCACTCTTAGTTTGGAGACAGGTTGGAAAGCCTTGTTGCATAATTGGTATTCCCCTATTTTTGGATTTTCTGTTTTCTTGGCTGTATTTCACATTTTGGTTTTGAAAGATTTCTTATTCTACCCCAATTAAACTTCTACTTTTATCTACAAAGAAATTTTCAATGAACATGTTAGTCTCTGTATTTGGGATTTTGAGTGGCATCTACCAGAGAGATGACAGAAGCTATCTGAAGGTGGTTCAGTTATTTGAGAAGACCAGTGATCTCTCTGGTGATAAAAATTAGATGAATTAAAGAAAGTGACAATCAAAACGGGTAGTATAAGACTGAAATTATTTTTAATAGCAACCATCAAAATAAGCAGAGCTTTATAACTATTGAAATACTTATGAATTTGTTTTCCTATGGTTGAATAAATTTAATTAATGTATACAATTGGTATTTGAACCTCGAACATGAAAATAGCAAATCGACTGCGGTTATTGAGTAGTATCTTTTCTATGGTTCCTTTTATATTAACTTTTTTTAATAGTTGTTTCTTCTTGTGTGATCCACATAGTTTAGGACAAGACACAGGTGTTTTAACATATTTTTCCTGAAAAAAAGATTAATTGTTAATAATGTAGTAATTGTTATTTATCAGGCTTGGAGTTGATGTTGGTGGATATGAAGACCAAGAAGTTGAGAACTTGAGAGGGAATTTGTGCTCTTATTTATGTCGCAATTCTTCCATGAAAGCAGGTCCTCTTCAAATTGCCACTGCCACTGCTCTGTTTGGTCTTCTTCCTCTTGATTTCCAAGCCCTTTTGCGCACTAAATTTAGTCTCTCGGCGTGTTCTATTAAATCTGTTTCTTATGCTGCTGAAAAGTTAAAGAAGTGGTTTTTTGGGCTGGGTAAAGATCAACAAGACTTGCTCCGTGACAGTTTAGGAGGCACTGATAAACATTAAGTAACAATTTTATCAGTCCTTTCAGGTTTTGGAATTGAAGGACATTCTTCTTGTCATTCTTTCATTGACTTTTCTTTGAAAAGCTTTCTAGATTCCTAGAAATTAGAGGGCATTGTTTTGATTTGGTGGCTTTCTAACATGGGTTGCATTTGCGCTCTGAAAGTTTGTACATTATTTTTCGGATTAAATTTCTTATTTATGCATTTTTTGGTTTACAAACTTTTTTATATGACTATCAAACTTGTTTTTATATATGAATATCTCTATATTTAAAATGAGTTTATTTTTTATGCACAATTATGTAAAATCATTTAGCATTGAAATCTAATCAAGTAATGTCATATAAGTGAAAGGAATTCTTTTAAGATAATGAGTGTGAAAGTCATCACTTTTGTTTATATGGTAACATTAAATTCAATATAAAGTTATTTAATGGTGTATAGAAATTAAACTCATTAAAATATCAACTCATTCCAAAAGGCATGAAAGTGTTCATTTCAGCAAATTTTGGAGTTATGTATTAATTTGAATTTGTTAAATCATTTCATGCCTTGTGGCGTCGTTCCCATGTAGTTTTGGTATGTTATATTGTATCTCTTGAAATATATTTACAGGTTTAAACATGAAACGGTTATTAACCGTTTTTCATTGGAATGTTCACAACGTTACAAGTATTGTGAAGGATGTATAGAAACCAATTTCAAACCATGGGCGAATATGTTGGTTCACGTACAGTGCCAAATGACTCATGCTTTCATAAATAATTATATTGTAATTTCTCACAAACGTTGCAATTATGAAACTTGACTAATTCGAGCATGAACATGCATGCTTAAGCATTGTGTTTCATGAGTCATGGCTTTCAAATGCTGTACAACACTTTTGGTTTTAAAGACATGACTAAAAAAAAGTTATGTAAAGATGTGATCATTTATTTGCATCTAATCATCAACTATAAATAATCCCTATTATTGAACAATTGACTCATTTTTACTTTGTGTATTATGTGAGTTTAACAGTTTTTACAAAAGTTCAAAAGGGAGGAAATTTATTGTTATTGCTAGATAAGAAATTTATACAAAGATTTTATTATTTTTAGGAAGCATTTAACCCATAGTAACTATGTGTAGTGAATATTCTAAAGATAGTGATTGATTTTGTGGTGAAACATATATTTAAGTTCTTATTCATCTTCTTCAACACTATTTTCCTAACATCTCTATATCTATATCTATTTCTTCTAGGCTCTAGCATCGTTTTTGACTTCTGTCTCCCTCTCTTCACTTGGTCTGTTCTGTTGGTCCATATAGGACCTTCTTTGTACAGGAAAAAGAAGAAAAATCTTTTTGCAGACAACTCAACATCTTGCTGAGCATTTAGAAACTTTTGAAGTATACTGCATCTTCTCTTGCTGTTTTGCGTCTGTTTGTATCATTAGCAGCTGTCTTGTGCATCAGATCTCCAGCCACATGTTAATCTTGAAATCTTCATAATTCATTTTTAAACATTAAAAAATAAATTAAAACCACACGGATGACACAGGGAACCTAAGACATCAAATTGTTTTTGCACCTTTCTTGCATCTCGACACTAGCTAGTTGAGTTGTGAACTTAGGAGGATTAGTTGGCGTTTTTTCAATCAATTTTCAATGAATATAAGATTCATCAGCATCCTCTGTGTTTGGACTTCTTCCTTGTTTGGGAACAGCTGGGAAGTGATTTTGGCTGGTGGTGATTCTTTTAATCAATTTTCAACGAAGACTCGGCATCCCTTACTTGCAATGTCACAAGCCAATTTTAGAGCCAAATTTTTTTCAAGATTTTCATTCTCTTTCATAAGTTTTTTTTCCTTTTGATGAATAAAGGGGGCTGAGCCCCAAACACAAATAAGGGAGACTACCCTTCAATAAACAACAAGCAGCGACCCCATCACAATCAAAAAACAACGGCAAATGCAGAAACAAAGGAACATCTATGAACTCATGAACCCCAAGACTCAGACCATGTCCATGGTTGGCTAAAGCATCCACCATTAGCCTCTCTATAGATGTAATGCCAGGAGATCTCCTCAAAATAGCTAGCTGCCAAAATGACATGAGTAGTGCTATTTGGATACATAATATGTGGGACAACACTAATATACTTTTATTATTTTAGATAAGATTATGACCTAAATTAAGTGTGGAATCAATCTCATCCAAGATTAGATAAGAGTCTGATATAATGTTCTTATATTATGAGTACAAATATATTTCTCAAATTATATTGGTGCCTGGCCTCCTTTGCCCATTGCAAAATACAAATTTTGATCTGAGGGCTGAGTCTCTCTCCTAGCTTCAAATACCCACTTATTCCGACGAAACCAAATCGTATCTAGTGCAAGTGGAAACATCAGGTGCCAATCAATGCAAGGACTCTTCGCACAATTGAGCAGTAAGAAAGTATCAAGCCAAACATCCACCTCTTGTATAGAGAAGAATAATTGCCAGAAACTACACGCGACCAGATTCTTCCACCGTAGCAACTCTGAGGCGGTCTCTGAGTGCATGCATGGCTGTTTCTTGTTCACGTCCGCAAACGGGCACGTGTCTTCCACGCCAGCTGTCTCTCTCTTTTAAAACCATTCATGACTAGTGCCCCCTCCAATCCGCCACACGAGTTTCTGCTCCAAAGGTTTCCAGTTTGGACAAAACTTACGTCAAGTTTCGTATCTTTAGTTTGTCAAGTTCTTTAATCAAACATTGAGACATGGATATTTAGTGGGTTTTGTCCATATCATGTGGGTTTTAATGTGTGGGATAAAAAAAATCCATGTGTCAATATTAGTTTCAAGAACTTGACAAAATAAAATATGAGACTTGAGGTAAGTTTTCTCTTTGGGTTTCTTCAGACCCCCTTCCATAGATTCGAAGCATTTTGCCTAGCTTGAACCTTAGAATGATATCCCATCCACACTTATATTTGGAACGTAGGAATGGTATCCCTTTCATAAGATGGTTTACCCCAAAACACAATTCAATCATTCCATTAAATTCCTATGTGTCTCATCTTAGTTGTCATGTTCAATTACATTGAAGTTTTAAAATACACTATCAGCCAACAAAACGTATTATTACCCCAATTATAAAAAACTCAAATACCTCAAATTTTCTCTCTCCCAATTTACATGTATATCTTTTCTTTATATGAACTGACATTAAATTTTTACTTCTTTTTTGCATTATTTTATGAGCTTAACTTTAATACATTATCATTCAATTAAATCTCTTATTTATATTGCTTTTTAAGTAATGGATTTGAAAGTTAATCATATTTATTAATGTGATATTACATGATTTGAATAACTGCATAAACTATTTTACAAGTGTATTAAAATTAAATCTTTATTTTGTTTGAGAACAAATTTCGTCTCGAACAATTTGAGCCGTATCCCAGTTAGTTGTTGCATAAAAAAATATCCCAGTTTGTTGTTCACATTTTCATCTGGCTTTGTACTTTTCTCTGTGCTCATTTGGGTATTCTTTTGCATGGGAAAGTGACTTCCCCGTTTGCCAATATATGACCTTTTGAGCATTAAACACTAAGGGTACTTTGGTTTGGCTTAGATTTTGAATTTTTAAATTTTATGAAGAAAATATTAAAAATTTTAAAAATTGTAAATTTAAAATTTCAGTTTTTATTTTCAGCTTTCAGCATTTCTTCAAAATATAAAAGTTGAAAATGAAAATAAAATAAAACTCAATCCAACCAATTCTAATTTTAAAAAATGTGAAAACAGTTTTATTATGGACGAAGTACAACGTTCTAGAGTTCATTTGTGAAACTTAGCAGCGGGTCAACACATGCAAAGACCTTCGGCATTGCTTGAGAAACAGACAGACCAAGGAACCATGAATATTTTGGAAGGGAGGCAGGATTACTGAGTTTCTTTGTGCTTAAAATGTGCTTTGCATGTGCCACACTGTGTATTGTATTTGAGAGACTCCGATTCTCGTAAAAAAAGACCTTTAATAGTTGCACACAGTTTCTGGTAGCAAAACAACACTTGTCATCTAATAGTCTTGTCACATTCACAATCATAAAGACCACAGTCATTAAGCACTTCATCATTGTCTTAGAACATTCAAAATGACTAGAAAAACATAATACTAAAATTCAAGGCAAATTTTAATGGATCTTTTATTCTTGGTTCATCATAGACTCTTATTATGAGTCGTTGGATAGTTACTATTTTTATTGGATAGTTTAATCTAATGGTTAATAATAATAGACCAGAGATACTATCATAAAAAATAAAATCCACCAAAATCCAAATACAACCCCTTTATTCCTAACTTAGCAAATAGACCCTTCTAACAAGTTTATAGGTTCCACTCAAATGACTCTTTAACAACAATGCAGTGCCTTATTCCCACGCACTTCATTTCTCGTCTTTTAGCCTTGAAACTGGAAGTGGTGGGATACTCTGCTCATGCCTGAACACATTCTCAGGATCCACTTTGGTCTTTATCCTCACCAACCTGTTGAAGTTATCCTTGAAATACATGTTCCCCCATGCAGTTGCCTGAATGTAGTTTGTGCTGTTCTTCTTGTTCATCCCCAAATCAAGATCTATATAGTTCACATATGCTTCCCTTGGGAACTTAGAGACACAAGGAGTCATGTAGTTGTAAAGCTCCCTAATCCAGTCTAAATGCTTTTTGGCATTCTTATCCCCATCTTGCCACAGAGATAAGTACTGGATTTTGTATAGTGTTCCATTCCTGTGAGGGAAGGGTGAATCAGATTCTGAAAATTTGTTCATCATTCCACCATATGGGGTCCAAATCATTAAGGGACTATCTTCTTCCAGGAACCTTTGCCACAACCCCTGAAGGCCAGTTTCAGGTATTGGTTCTCTCACATAATCTGACTTGGTTTTTAAGTAGCTCTTGGATTTTGATTTACCATCAAGTAGAACTTCAGGTGGTGTGTCACTAGGATAGCCAACAATATAGAGCACTGATTTGATCCAGCTAGTTTCCAGGCAATCTTTTTTGGTCAATCCCAATTCAGGGAAGCTTTCCCGCATGACTTGGAGGAGTGTGTTAGCATCACCGAGGAAGAGGGAATTGTAAGAGGTTGAGATGGTTCTTTCAGTTTTGTTTCCAACACTAGCTGGTTGAATGATGACTCTCATGAATAGATTCTCATCAACGTTTGGTGCCACTTCCTGCCACCTGTGCAGAATCTTGGTTGCATCTTGTTCAAGTGTCTTGGAAACTGTGAAAACTGTCACAGTTGCTGGAACAGGAACCAGCTTTATCTTCCACCAAAGGATGATACCAAAGCTTCCCCTCCACCTCCCCTGATTGCCCAAAATAGGTCTTCCCCCATGGCTTCCCTGTCAAGAATCCTACCATTGGCATCAACAATTCTTGCATCTAGGACATTGTCAGCTGCAAGGCCATATTTTCTCATCATGGATCCATATGCACCTCCTACAATGTGCCCTCCAACACCTACGCTTGGGTAAACCCCTGCAGGGAATCCATGAACTGCACTTTTCTCAGATATTCTGTAGTAGACTTCACCAGTTGTGGCACCAGTTTGAATCCAAGCACTGTTATCTTCTATATTAACATCAATGGCACGAAGCTTGGCCAAATCAATGATTATGAAAGGGGTCTCAAGTTGAGAAACATATGAGACCCCTTCAAAGTCATGGCCACCACTTCGTACTCTCATATGAATACCAATTTTCTGTGAGCAAATCACAGCTACTTGGACATGGGACTCATTCAAGGGTGTGAATATAAACTCAGGTTTTGGTGCTGAAGGCACCAAATACCTTAGGTTCTGCGCTGATGAATCCAGGACGTTGGTGAATGAAGCATTTTTTGGAGTGAAAATTAAAGCAGAAAATGGTGCTGCCTTGCCTGAATAGAAGCTTAGACACTGGACAAAGTTTTCTTCAACTGAAGTTGATGATGTCAATGAAATCGATAACAAGAGGACTAAAATTGCCAATTGTGAACTTGGTGATACCATGGTTCTATGCTCTTAGGTATAATTGGTTTCTGTATTTTGTGCAGAAGGAAGCTACCACAAATGTTGTATACTATGTGTTATGGTGCCTACATAATACAATAGTTTGCGTATATAGATATCATTTAAACATTTTATTTATTTTAAATAAGAAAATCGCTTTTGGTGAAAAAAAAGAAAAGGAGGCAATCATTATCATTAATGATATTTTGAAAAAAATTGTCTTTAATTTTATTGATGGATGTTAGGAATAAGTAAAGGTTGATGAAAAATAAAATAAGAAGGATATCAAAATCATTATCCTTATTATAATAACAATAATAACAAATATAAAGAAAAAAATTAATAATAAAATACTGATTCATACGACACCAAATTGTCAATATCTGCATATTATTTTTTAATTTTTTTTTATAGTTTTGCGCATATGTTAGTTTAGTTATTCGAATCAAATCACAATTTTTTTTTAGTAGGGAATTAAATCACAATTTAAATGTAATTGTTAGATAAAATATATAACTTACCTTTTTTTTTAACAATTTGCTATGTTTGGATAGTAAAATAAAAGAAATAAGTTGTAATGGACAGAAATGGAAGAAAAGAAAAGAATAAAGCTACGTATTATTTTTTTATTAAGAAATAATTTTTAAAAATGAAAGTTATCGTAATTTTTTAGGTTCTCAAGTAATTATATAATTAATGTTTTTGTTGTTATAGCTAATCAATTATCGATTGGACATCCTGTAAATAAATTAAAGATTTTTCTTCATATTCTTCTAAAGCAAATTTTTAAAATTGTTCTTGAAAAAAATAATATCTGATATCTTAGCTTATCAGGAATAAAGAAATTCAAGACACCAACGCATGATTGATTAAGTGGTAAATGATCCTTTGTCTAAACAAAAATGTTTTTTTTTTCAAAATTCACTTTTATATAGTGAAATAATATTTTTATCTAAATTAATGGTCTCAAGTTTAAATTTTAGGTACAGAGTAACTGATATGGGAGAACTATCCTTTTTTTTTTTTGTGGTTACAGAACTATCCTTTCTATGACATCTCAAAATCGTGGACACAAGTAAATATTAATAAAATTAAATAAACAAAAACATAAATAATTAAGAAATGGTTCCAAATTATAAGGTACGATAAGAACCAGAGATGTGTCACAAAAACCACAAAATAAAAAAAGGATAGAAACAAATAAATAAATAAATATCGGAGTCGTGAGGGTACTTGAATAAATACAATTATTATTATTTTTTGAATTCTCAACTATTTAGACAGAATGAATCTTATTAATCAAAAAATTAAATCATAATTGAATAGTTGATTATATTATTAACTATTTCATATTTTATTTGGGATGAGAGAAACGTATCATGAATCAGGATTGAAAGGGATGAGGTTGGGTCGGGTTAAGCCGAACCCACTCACGGTTGCAGCAACTGCGTTGAAACCACGACCAACGAAGCGAACAACTCACGGTCTGAGCCACCACGATCTAAGTAGCGGCGCCGGGGACTCGAACGGAGCAACCATCGCCGGTCGGTCTCCAATGGCCGTGAAGAGCGCCAGAGATGACGGTGGCGTGGCTAGCAGCGGCGGCGAGGAGCAACGAAAGGCAACGACTGACCTTCCCGCAGATGCAGAAGGAGGAGCTGTTGTGGTTGCAGTGACCTTCACGGCGGCAACCCCAGACGGAAGCACCGCCAGTAGCGGCGGCAAGAAACGGCCATGGAAGGTGGCCGGCGACAAGCTCCCCCAAGCAACGGTAGCGGAGTGGCTGCTGCGGAAGGAAGAAGGTTCCAGAAGGCCATGGATTCCCCAGAGCCTGGAATTGCATTTTTGGGCAATTACAAGTCTGACAAGTCCAAAGGATTTGGGTTTATGCTAATAGGCCAAGCCCAACTCATTGAAGGTAATTTTTGCACAAGTTTTGAATTTTCGTTTTTTATGGGCCTAACTCTAGTAGGATGGAGCAGCAAAGGAAAATAGTGGCAGATGAAGTGCGATTTTTTCCAAAATAAATGACCATTTGGGCTCCAATATAAGGCCTATTCCAGAAAGTCATTTTTGGTGTTCTGTCTGCAAGGTAAGAGACTCCCCGTTTGCCAATATACGACCTTCTGAACACTAAAGGAATAACCAGTTCTATGTGAAAAATGAGAAAATTTTTTTATTACGGGAGTAAATATTGAGTTAGATACATGTAATTCACTTTAATTCCTAAAATTAAAAGGATTCACTTTAGCTTCAAAAATTACAAAAATTATTCAGATTAGTGGGATTAATTTGAATTACCAATAAGACTAAATTTAATCATTCTTTATAATTTCAAAAACTAAAGTCATATTTTTTTAATTTCAAAGGAAAGTGGATCGCGCTTACAATTATGAGCTTTTACTTTTTATTATGGACGAGACGAAGCAAGTACAACATTCTAGAGTTCACTTAGAAAACTTATCACCAAGACTCACATATATGCAAGACCTTCGGCATTGCTTGAGAAGATGGACGGACCATGAATGTTTTGGTTTGGAAGGGAAGCAAGATTAGATTTCCAGTTTCTTTGTGCTTAAAATGTGCGTTACATGTGTCGTTCTTGGATATATCGTATTTGAGAGAGTCCGATCATTATGGAAAGGACCTTTACTAGTTTCACAGTTTCTGGTGGCAAAACAACACTTGTCATCTATCTAATAATTTTGTCACATGCACAATCATCAAGACCGCAATGATTAAGCACTTCATCATTGTTTTAGAAACATTAAAAATGACTAAAAAACACAATGCTAAAATCCAAATACAACCCCTTTATTCCTCTAACTTAGCAATAGCAAATAAACCCTTTAACAAGTTTATAGATTCCACCCAAATGACCCTTTAACAACAATACAGTGCCTTAATCCCACTTACTGCATTTCTTGTCTTTTAGCCTTGAAACTGGAAGTGGTGGGATACTCTGCTCATGCCTGAACACATTCTCAGGATCCACTTTGGTCTTTATCTTCACCAACCTGTTGAAGTTATCCTTGAAATACATGTTCCCCCATGCAGTTGCCTGTATGTAGTTTGTGCCGTTCTTCTTGTTCATCCCCAAATCAAGATCTCTATAGTTCACATATGCTTCCCTTGGGAACTTAGAGACATAAGGAGTCATGTAGTTGTAAAGCTTCCTAATCCAGTCTATATGCTTTGCGGCATTATTGTCCCCATCTTGCCAAAGAGACAAGTACTGGATTTTGTAGAGTGTTCCATTTCTGTGAGGGAAGGGTGAATCAGATTCTGAGAATTTGTTCATCATTCCACCATATGGGTTCCAAATCATCAAGGGGCTATCTTCTTCCAGCAACCTTTGCCACAACCCCTGAAGGCCAGTTTCTGGGATTGGTTCTCGCACAAAATCTGACTTGGCTTTGAAGTAGTTCTTGAATGTTGATTTTCCATCAAGTAGGACTTCAGGTGGTGTGTCAGTAGGATACCCAGCAATATAGAGCACTGACTTGATCCAGCTAGTTTCCAGGCAATCTTTTTTGGTCAATCCCAATTCAGGGAAGCTTTCCTGCATGACTTGGAGGAGTGTGTTAGCATCACCTAGGAAGATGGAATTGTAAGAAGTTGAGATGGTTCTTTCAGTTTTGTTTCCAGCACTAGCTGGTTGAATGATGACTCTCATGAAGAGATTCTCATCAATGTTTGGTGCCACTTCCTGCCACCTGTGCAGAATCTTGGTTGCATCTGTCTCAAGTGTCTTGGTAACTGTGAAAACTGTCACAGTTGCTGGCACAGGAACCAGCTTTATCTTCCACCAAAGAATGATACCAAAGCTTCCTCCTCCACCTCCTCTGATTGCCCAAAATAAGTCTTCCCCATGGTTTCCCTGTCAAGAATCCTGCCATTGGCATCAACAATTCTAGCATCTAGGACATTGTCAACTCCAAGGCCATACTTCCTCATCATAGATCCATATGCACCTCCTACAATGTGGCCTCCAACACCTAAGCTTGTGCAAAGGCCTGCAGGGAATCCATGAACTGCACTTTTCTCAGATATTCTGTAGTAGACTTCCCCAATAGTGGCACCAGCTTGAATCCAAGCACTGTTATCTTCTATGTTAACATCTACGGCACGAAGCTTGGCCAAATCAATGATTATGAAAGGGGACTCAATTTCAGAAACATAAGAGAGCCCTTCATAGTCATGGCCGCCACTTCGTACTCTCATATGAAGACCAAGTTTCTTTGAGCAAATCACAGCTACTTGGACATAGGATTCATTCAAGGGTGTGAATATAAACTCAGGTTTTGGTGCTGAAGGCACCAAATACCTTAGGTTCTGTGCTGAGGAATCAAGGATGTTGGTGAATGAAGCATTTTGTGGAGTGAAAATTGAAGCATAAAATGGTGCTGCCTTGTCTGAATAGAAGCTTAGACACTGGACAAAACTATCTTCAATTGAAGCTGAAGATGTGAATGAAATCGATAACAAGAGGACTAAAATTGCCAAGTGTGAACTTGGTGTCACCATGGTTCTATGCTCTCAGGTCTAATTGGTTTCTGTATTTTGTGCAGAAGGAAGCTACCACAAATGTTGTATATATATACAAGACTGTATGAGGAGCTATGGTGCCTACATAATACAACGGTTTACGTATAATTGAGCTAAGACATACGTCACACAATGAAGAGTGTTGGCATTATCCCGGGGTTAACGTTCCAACCTTAAATTATGACAGTGTGGAACGTGAACTTTTTGGTTTTACTTTGATTCCAAGAACATCGACCTCTTTCACATTTAGCACAATCTTAAATGACTTATCTGCTTCATCCGTGACAAAAGAATAGTATAAGCAAAGCAATAATAATCTTCAATGCCCCCACTAATTCTTAAATATTTATTTTTTTAAGAATGAGATAGGTATGTCCGTATTAATTTCTGCATCATTACATGATCATGCAACATTAAGTAATGGAAATATTTCATAATTTTTTTCTCATTTGATTCTCTATCTTATCTTTCATAATATCAAATCCATTTCATGGCTTTGAAGTGGGGATATTCGGCAGGTCCACAACATCATTCATCAATTGGTACATTTGTTACTTCAATTCATGGTGTTACGTAAAGTTTAATGGCACAGGCTTAAGTTTTGTAATACTTGTTTGCCAAGAGTTGTAAATGTCAAATTAAGAAATGCCCATTGCACAAAGCTTTACTCGTGCATGGGTAGAAGGCATAGTTAATAGAGTAATTTTTTAAAGTAGGCATTATACACATTCTAAACCTAAATCCTAAAATTAACTCCTCTCATTCTCTCACTTTCACAGCAAATCATCCCTCTTTCACTTGGTCACTTTCACAATACATGATTGAATCTCTTTATAGAATAATTTTACACTGATAATATATTGAAATTAAATCCATTTTATTAAAATTGGTGTAAATTTTAATGAATGGAAAAACTAAAACGAGAAAGATGATCCTTATCATCATCCATTCGATCTTTCTTTATTATTTTGGAGAAATTAGGAACTAGAAATTCAGTTTTAATATATTACTAATATAAAAGATATCATCTAATCATATTTTGCTATATAAAAATGATATTTATCTTTTACAACAATTATTTTAAATATATATAATAACATATGATCGTTTGATGTTTATTGTGTATCAAAATTAATCTTGTAACATATATTTTTTCATTTGAAATATCTTCAAAAAGAAAATATTAGTATGACCAACTTAAGTAATAACCTTTCCAAAGTGTGTAGTGTGTACGAAGTCTTTTGAGCCGGGTATGCTTCATTGTATAACATTTTTCAAGAAGGTGACTTTTTCTTTTTACTGCAATTTTTATTTTTAACATGGTCAAGTGGTGTTTTTAAAAATTAAAAACAAATGGAAGCTTAAAGAAAGGAGCACAAAGTATAAAGAAATAGAAAATCTTTCTTTACGCTTGGAGATAGATGGAGATGATTCCGTGTAGTGTGGGCAACTAATTTGTGGGTAATAAAGGGCTAATTTCTTTAATCGACTTTTTATGTAATTATACACTCATTTTTATTTTTTTTTTTGCTAAGGCAATCTTCTTGAAGGCGCAGTCAGAAACCAAATTTTAAGCACATCTTTCAACAAAAATTCTAGCCATAGTCTATCACATTGTGGAGGACTACTTGATTGGGTAGTGCCGAGATTGCTCCTCAAAAATATAAACTAATTTTTTTATAAACAAAAAAGTTGAGGTATTTTTGTTCTTGATATTTCTTAAATTAGTTTATGTTCTCCAAAACCTAAAAATTTAGTATAACCTTATTTTAATTAATAATAATAATAAAAGTAAAAACTATTCCCTTCAATATCCATATCTATTACAGTTATTTTAGATTCTAAGGGTGTGTTTGGTTGAGGGATAAAAATTACATGAATTAATTTTATATGTAAAATAATATATAAAACTTATAAACCAAATTTCCTGACAATTCTTGAATAACAAATTAGTCATAACAAAAAAATTAATGTTGAGGTCCTCACAATTATAAAATACACATAAATCCCTAAAACAATTAAAATAATGTGTCACCCATTCCTGCGTAATAAATTTATTAACTTATGCACTGCATTTTACTCATCACTTATTTATTAAAACACACCTTTTAAATTTTGTAAATCTTCCTAAAACATTCTAAAATTTCACAAATACCCATTAAACAAACAAAGCCCAGCTCCTTTTAATCCCTCCATTTATATAACAATAACAGGTGCATGTTCAATTAAGTGACGAGAGAGTGAACAAATAATATTGTATTGTCTTTAATTCCCATAACGTTCTGTATTTTGCATAACCTGTGGTTGAAGCTTTCCAAGTGGTAAATCGTTCAATTCCAATGAAGTATGAGCAATAGCTGTTAATTGATTAGCACCCAAAAAATAAAAAAGGTGTAAAATCTTGGGGCCTGCAATATGTTTAAGAAATCTCCTGGTTTTTCATTCTTACTATACAAATGGAAAAATTTTAAACAACCTGAATAATAAGGTATTTGTGAAATTTTAGAATATCTAGAAAATTTTAAGAATCTATGGTTTTAGGGCTTTGTTTAGGTTTAATGGGGTATTTGTGAAATTTTAAATATTTTTGGGAAGAAATTTGCAAAAGTTAAAGATTTTAATAAATAGGTGATAATTAGGATTAGTGGATGTCACGTAGGTTAATAATTTGCATTTTAATTGACACATTTTATGGTAACTTATGGTGTATTTTTATAATTGTGGACCTCAATATTAATTTTTTTTTTGAGGAACCAATTTGTCAATTCAAATTATCAAACTAATTTGGAAGTTCACTCTAAAACTTATTCATATAATTTTTAATCTCAATTTTACCTCAATCAAAATACCCTAAGAGTAAAAAAAAAGCCCAAAAAAGCCACAGTAATAACAAATAAGACTCTCTAACACTACAAGACAAACAAGTATTTTCAATGGTTCTTAATATTTAAAAAGTGTCAATAAAAATATTATTAAAAAAATAATTTTAAAAGAAAGTATTTATTGAAAATGCTATAAATTTTTATCAACAGTTAGTGGACATTTTTTACTTGTAATAATTATCAATAAAAATTTATAAGTATTTTCAATGGTACTTTTCTATCAAAATTATTTTTTTTAATATTTTTAACACTTTAATGTCAATAATCATTAAAAATAATCATTTTTCTTGTTGTGTAATCCCAATCCCTATGAATCACTTTAGTCTACAAAGTTAAAAAATTATCTCTTTAATCCTTAAAACCATACAAAATGAGTAGTTACTTAAATACAAATAAATCAAATTAGTCCTTATGTGTTAAATATCGAATCAAAATAATCCCTAGAATTGGCAGCATTGCTGTTTGTTCAAAGTGGTAATTTGATTTAATGAGGTGTATTTAAGGAGTAGATTTGATTCATTTGCATTTTAGGGACTAATTTAACCAACATATTAACATTGTGTAGACTGAAAAATTAATTTCTTAAATTCAAAGATCAAAGTAATTCACACATATTTTAATAAAAAAAAAGTAATTCACACATACTACTTCAGGCATTAAAATCAACATTCACTTATTTCATTCCCTTATATTTAATCAACTTTTACAAAGATAATTCCATTAGAATTAAATTTTAAATTACAGTTAATGAATTAATACATTTTTTTCAAATGATATTAGCATTGACCCATTATCAATGTGTTTTTGCCTAATCTTTATTCTCCTTTTTATGTTGTTTATTTTTTAAAAAATTTTTGGGGTGTTTGTTTCGGTTTGTCCTCTGACATTATGCATGTTTTAAACAAGTTCTTGTCCTTGACCGGTAGTGTAAGTTTACACCGTGACTCTGTGGGATTAATTTTATTATATAAAATACGAAGCATGAACTTTTCAACCTTGGAGTTCATATAGAATTTGAAAAAGGAGGCAGAACTGACCCAACATGGAACTGACTAAAGTGGGTCCACCAGTAGAGCTAGCATTCGCGCCCCACATCTCTTAAACTCAACAAATCGCCAAGACCACTGACAGTACCTATCAATCAACCTATTCAGCTAAGTTTGCTGCACTATATGCGCAGGAATTAATGTTCTTCCCCTTTTTCTTTCATGCACTGCACCATAGCTTTTTCTGCGGTCAATTTATGCTTGCACGTTGCACCCAAGACCTTGATCAGCACATAAAGCCTAGTTTGACCATTCCAGATGCACCAATTAGTGTTATATATCCATTAAGTAGTGTTATATAGCATATCCATTAATTCCTGTGCTCATGAAGTGTTACTTCCTCTAGAGCTTCGTGCACCACTTAGGAATCCACTAAGAGGCCAATCTTCGGGAAACTTTTTTTACATAATGGTGCAGTTGTATAGGTCTCCTAGCTTTGGTATGGCATATATAAAGTCTGCACTGGTTTCAAGTCAACCACCACAAAAATAAAAAATAAAAAATAAAATAAAATAATACTTTCATTTACAAATTGTAAGCATTCTTTAAACAAGGGCCACAAGCTTGTGATAACCAAGATTTTGATCAGGCATTTTGAATTATGAGTGGATGATTATTTTGCCATTTAATCAAGTGGTAGGTTATGTTTTAATGCAAATACCAGCCAAGTAATACAACCATCATCTTGAATTAAAAAATGTTCAGCTTGATTGGAACTTCGATTAATTGGAAGAATGTGGAGTTGGTGTACATTGTAAGATCTAAATAATTAATAATACATACATATATACATACATACATATATATTGGAAAAATGCTTCAAATTTTTTCCAGGCAAGTTGTATCTTTTTTTCTATTTGTTTATTTTAGACAATTTCTTGGTTCAAATTTAGTAAAAGACAAAAGTATATACAAATGCCAGTTTAATTTATGCCTCGTAAGCTATCAGAGTCTGACCAATTTTCATCAGCATCCATCCTACCAAAGAGAAATTTCCCAATCTTAAAGGAATATATAGTATATGATTTTGGGGCTCTAATGTATTTTCTTTGTTATGCTTAAGATAATGCATCAAACAAACTTATGCATAGTTAAACGCCAATCTTGCGTAATAAAACACTAATTTTTTCCTTCAACGCAACAAGTAGAGAAAGGAAAGAGAATGCGCACAGGTGTCCCAAATCACCCTACATGCAAATGTGATTTAACCAAAAAGACAAGTGATTTTATTAATGATAAAGGGAAAATCTTCTTTTAATGATTAAACGCTGAACACTGCCTCGAAATCTGAACACGTGTTTTCAAAGTCACTCTAAATTCAAGCGAGAATGCAGCTGCAAATAGCCCAACAAATATAAGGAACAAATTAACCATAGAATTTGCATGAAAAAAAAGGAGTATAGTAATTAGCTTTGACCAATATATATTCAGCTGTCTAGGCAGAGTTTAGCTGAAAAAGTTACATCATGAATGCTCTTTAAATAATAAAAAAAAGTTATTATCTACCGTTCATCGATCAACACAGCAATTTTTATAAGTTATTATTATTTTTTATTTTTTATATATTTTTAATGCATGAGTGAATGTATTGATTGATGAAAAATTCAAAGCAAAATGCATACATGTGAATATCGGTAAAAAAATTTGAAATGTATTGATATAATTTTTGCATTAATTAGGAATTTTTTTAATATCATTTACTCTTATAAAGTTCAAGGATACCAATACTTTTTAATTATATGTGACTAAAAATATATCAATTGTTTCACTAATTCATTTTTATTAAAATATAAAAAATCAAAGATTTAATCATAATTATTCAAAACCAAAAAGGTATCAGTACCCTATAGCTACTGAAGAAAAAAACTTAAATTAACCTTATTTTTCTTTACAAATTTAGAACTAATCTGATCGTACAAAAAAAATTACGCACAGTTCCATGTGAAGAAGAATTGGCTGCGACACTACTCATTAAAATACAACGGCAACAAATAAAATAAAGCTTGTTAACAGTGTGTTTGGGTGTGCTAATGATAAACCAAACATCGGTAATAATATCACAATTTATAGCCCCCATAATGACTCTTTTGGATTGTCTAACTAGAAGTGATCATGGTCACAATAGGAGATACTCTAGCATGACATGTTAAAATAGAGGAGTTCGGACTTAGGATAATGCGTTGCATGAGCACTAGCAATGTGGGTGGCCTGTCATTACTCATTAATTAGTTGAGTGGAAGCAAACCTCTCAATAATGGTTTATGATGCAATGGATTATGAACCTTGCATATGTAATGTAACCGTGGAGGCCAAACAAACAAAAAATTCATGTGTGGGCAATTTACCAATTTTGATAAAACGTTATACTCCCTCATTCTACTTATTCTACTTATAAATGTCTTTCTATGATTTTTACTTTTCAATATTATTTTGAGAGTTTTAAAAAGTATTATTTATATTTTTCACTTTTATCTTTATATATATTCTCTTATACACACACAAACTTCTCATAGTAATAATTATTATACAATTTTTAAAAAGAGCAATTGTATCAATATAAATATTTGTATGTGTGTTTATACATTTTTAATAATTTCTTAATCTATGTGCTAAAATCTTAAAAGATATTTATAATTAAGTATATGAAGGGAGCAATAATAGTCTTTTTGCATATATCTAGTTATGTATTGCCATTTTATTCTCTTGATGTCTAGTGTCATTTGATACAATAGGCAGTTGATACAATAGAGCAATGCTACAACCACAAAATATACTAAGAAATTAATAACTACACTGCCATTAGGGATGGGGTTGGCTTCCCCTCCAAGCAAAGTCAAGAGGATGAGGGGAGGTTCTTATGGTATGTTTGGATTGATGGAAATGTATAGAGCAGAATGGGGTGCGGATTGGAGTAGAATTTAAACTTGTTCTGCGTTTGGATTTGCATATTTTGGATCGAATGAATGGAGATAAATGGACTTATTCTATCAAATTTCATCCATTCTCTCAACTTTTTCTCCCCAAATTGAAGGAATGAGATGGAATGAAAAATATTCAAACAATGAAAAAAACAATTATTTCGCTTCACTCCACTTTACTCCATTATTCTCTCTCGCTTCGCTTCACCCAACTCCACCAATCCAAACATAATCATAAGAGAATGGCTGATGAGGAGAAAAGGAGGGAGGGAGGGGGCTAGAAAGGGATTGGGGGTAGTGTTGCAAGCACTTATGGGGATTTTTTTTTTTGTCGTAATCAAGTTGTCATGGCTTTAACTTTAATTTTTTCAAGGAAGTTGCCTACACCTGAAGATTATCTGGACACACTGATGTGCCTCCAAGTTAATAGTAGTTGAAAATTTTATTTTGGATTGTTAATTAACTAGTCAAAAACTCGTGTTATGCGCGAATCATACAAAATCAATACGTTTGTAGCATAATATTCCATAAAGTGCATATATCAAAAGTACAACCCACACTTTTACCACATTTAACTAAAACTCACATAGTCTATATTTACGACTTCTTTCAAGTTTTAATGAATACAATTTCCAATTAGTGTCTTATGGAATGACAATTAATAAAAGTTGAGGACAATTTTCAATCATGATCAATTGTTATGCTAATCAACTTAAAAAGAGAAAAAAGTTAATAGCCCTATATTCTTTCATATAACAATTTTTAAGTCCCACTATAAAAATCTCAGACATCTTATTTTATACCTCAAGTTTCCAAAACATGGATTTTAATTTAAGAAACTCACAATATCGTAAATTAATAATTTGACACCCTCTTGATTTGACATGGAAAAATGCATCCCAATTCTTTTGTTTTTCCTCTTATAAATTATAACTTCCCTTCTTGATTCAATTGAAATGTTGCTGCTCCAATCATGACTAGAATCCATATTGATCATCGATGCCACAAAACATGTATTGCATAAGCTCTCTTCATTGTCCATTTGATCCTTCTTGAGCATTGGAGGTCTGGCCTTTAAGCTTCGAAAAGCTAATGAGTCACTCCTACAGCAGGCGTTGCAGTGATGGACAGAAAAAGAGGCATATCGGTATGGTGTGTGGATAAGTGGTTGTCAATAGTTGATGTCCTTGATATGATGTTCAACTTGATGTCTGAGCTATCTCACTCCTACTGTTGTAGGAACTTCAGTTTCAATAATCTTCTTACATAATAATAAAAATATTAGGAAAATAGCTCTTTTATAGAGAAATGAACGTATTTTTTTGTTCAAAATAACGAATTTAAACTAATTGTAAATATGATAAATTCCGAATAGTTTCATTATATATATATATATATATATATATATATATATATATATATGCAGAAAAAATATACCACAACACACCACATCATGGTCCCCTAAAAACAAAAGAGCTAATGCAATTAGAATTTGATAAAATATAAGTAGGATATAGTAAGATGAAAATGATTATCCACAAAGCCAGTGCAAAGAGTAACATTCAACTGATCACTGGAAAAGAATCTTGAAGAAGTTGTTGACTTGTTGTAGATAATGGTAGGAAAAAGCAAAAAAACAGAAAGATGGAAATTTTTTTAGTCTTATTTTTAAGTGTGAGTTTTGATTAGCGTTTGTAAACTTAAATTTGGATGAAATTAGTTACATAAAATTGATTTTAAATGAACTTTTACTTTTAATGTTATTAAATTAAACATACTGATATTGTATGTAATTTTATTTTACAATGTCATTCAATCAAATTTTTTAATCTCATGAGCATTCAAGTAGTAAGTATGGTAGTGAATCATATTTGTTGAAGTGTTAGTATATAATTAGATGATACTCAATATATAGATTAATTAAACTTTAAATTAAATGCAAAAAAATACATTATATAATATTATCGAATAAAAAATAAAATACACAGTAAATATTTATGTAAAAATTATTATAATATAAGTATCACTTTTCTAATATCCACCATATTGTCATATTTCAATTTGATTATACATATTAGAATTTAAAAAAAAAATTTAAGAAGTGGTATTCATTTTTCATTCAAGGACATAATTGGAATATCCCTTCGATGAGCCTTCAACGCCAAAATGTGGACGCTGACACAGCTATACAATGCCAGGGAAAATGAAAGAGTACTGTGGCAGTGGTTGCTCCACTTGGCCACATCCACATTCAATAGACTTTGAAATGAAGGCTTCTCATTTTACATGTATGTTGTGCGCTTCAAAGGGCCATGCTTGGAGTTGTATAATTTAGAAATCCAAAAAACCACAACATAGAATGGGCCCTTCGAATGAGGAGACACTCTACACGTGAAAGAGAGACTAGTTTTGGACTTTTCACAATTATAGCGTTCGGTGATTAATTTTCTTTAAATGTGTGTTGGCTGTGTGCAAACCATGAGCTAAAGGAAGCCACCTGTTTCGGGATTCCTTGTCTGGGCAATCACTTCCTATTGTGTAGCACAACTCTCTTTTTTTGGTCGAAATTGTGGCTTTGATTTTGTTTTTATTGGTAATTACTCCAATTCATACCGTGAGGCCTATGCATGGGCTAAAAGTTCAAAACTATCAAGGTTAAGAATTAGGTAACGACCCATGTTATTTTTAGGTCATTTTCCCAGAATGTTTACAATATGATTTTTGGCCCCAAATTGTTTTTTTATGCATTTAAAATGAAAAAAAACATTATATATGAAACTCTCATATTTTGAACTTTATGTATGCATGTACACTCTTTTTATATTAGAAAAATTGGTTAACTTAAGGTAATTTCAAACTCCTAGACACAAAGGAATCGTCACCTATTGACCGATTATCTCATTTATTTTCAAAGAAATCGTTGCTGTTGGTTGATTCCATATAGTGCAATGGATGGATGGGAAGAAGGTAGGTGGATCTTTCCTTGGTAAAGCTCATCAGCATGGTCGGCTACATGCGTGACACCTGGAGAAATGGTTGAGAGACAATTGGGGAGAGGGTAGGTGGATCCTGACTAGAGCTCCATCAGCACGGTCGCTGCATGCGTGACATGTGGAGAAATCGGTTGATATTTCCCTATATATGTATGCATGCTGGAGGCGAGCATTTAACCAATTTCAATGCAAAAAATTTCATCATCTAGGGTGAAAAAGAAAGAGAGATCACTAAGAGTAAAAAAATAAAGAGTAGAATAGTAGTGTGAGTAAAAAGTGGTATAAAATAATAAGAGTAAACAAGATAAAAATAATTTAAGGCAATATGATAATTTTAGACATATTGCAGCAAATCTTCATGTAGAGGTAAGTTTTTATTAATTTATTAAATTAATATATTAATTTCATTCTGTTTTTATTTTTTAATATCATTTAATAATTGTTTAAATTAGTTTAGTGCATTGTAGATCTAGTTTAGTTGTATAAGTTAGTTTAGTGTATTGTAATTCTAGTTTAGATGTATAAGTTAGTTTTGTGCATTTAAACTTATTTTAATGATATTTTGAATTTAGTTTAATGATGTTTTAAATTTAGTTTAGTGCATTTTAAACTTATTTTAGTTGTATAATTTAATTAAACTAGTAGCTATTGTAGTTAGATTATACTACAAACATGTTTAGTAAATATTATATTGTAATTAGATTTATGAATATGTGTAGGAAACAATATGTTTTAATTAGTTTAGTTAAATATGTTAACTAAGTAAATATATTGGAAAGTAAAATCTATTTATTGGAAGTTATAAAACATGTGTATTTTTAATTAGCTTAGTTAGTTGTTTTGGGAGATATGTGCACATTAAACATTTTGTAGTTGTATATTGTAATTAGATTAGTAAATATTATAGTTAGATTATACTAAAAACATGTTTAATAAATAATATATTTTAATTAGGTTGATGATAATGTTTAGGAAATAATATATTTTAATTAGTTTAGTGAAATATTTTAGTTAAGTAAATATAGTAAAAAGTAAAACCTACTTATTGAAATTAATATTTTTTAGATTAGAAATTTTTTATTTTTAAGTAGATTAAGTAATTATTTTAGGGAGATAAGTGCAACTTGAAGATATTTTAGTTGTAAAATTTTGTTAGATTAGTAAATATTATAGTTAGATTACAAAATAAATATGTATAGTAAATAATGTCATTTAATTAGAGTAATTAATAGGTTTAGGAAATAATATATTTTAATTAGTTTAGTATTTTAGTTAAGTAAATATACTGAAAAGTAAAACCTACTTATTGAAAGTAATTTTTTTTAGATTAGAAATTTTATATATTTAATTAGATTAGTTAATTGATTTTGGGAGATTAGTGTACCTTAAACCTATTTTAGGTGTAAATTTTAATTAGATTAGTAAAATATTTTGTATTTAGATTACACAATAAAATTTAAAAATATATTTAGTAAAATTTATATTTTACTTAGAATAGTAAGTTTTTTTTTAATTAGATTTGTCATTGATTAGATTAGTTCTCATTTAATTAAATTGGTACAATTATAATATATTTAATATGAGTATTTTTTTTATTTTGTGCTTCAGTCTGCTCGTATATTGCAAGGCGAGACCACATGAAAAGGGTAGATCTTTGCATAAGGCCATACTTGGAACATGCGGTTTTTGGCATGCTGCACAAATTAAATTCTTTGAGTATGATAATGTTCTGCTATTTGTATTTGTGGAGCGGTGGCATCCCGAGACTCACACCTTCCACTTGCCCTATGGAGAGTGCACCATAACACTCCAGGATGTTGCATTTCAATTGGGGCTACGAGTGAATGGGCTCCTGCGGATGTAGGGAGCATGAGAGAGGTTCTGTGGAGAATATTTGGGAGATGTGTCACGAATTGTTTGGGGTTGTACCACCTAAGAATGAGCGCAAAAGAAATGGTAGTACATTGACATTAGAGTGGTTGAAGAGCATCTATGCACCTTTGGAAAAAATGCGACTCCGATTCAAGTCATGCAAGCCACCCGAGTTTACATGATGCTGTTGAGATGCTATTTTTTAACTTAATTTTATTTTTGTCATATTTATCGAAAATTAAAATAAAAAGGACAAAAATATTATTATGGTTGAAAAAGTTATTTGAAGTAAAAGTAAAAAACTTAATTCAATTTAAAGACTATTATTAAGATTAAGAGAATCAACTTATTATATAATTTAATTTTTATATTTATGTAATATGTTGCATAAGAAAATTAAATAAATAATATTTTCATAAAATAAATTATTACATAAGTAAAATATTTCAAGAAAGTATTATTAATAAAAAATACATGTAGATTAAAAAATAATATAATTGATCAAGTAGTTTATAAAGGAGGAACATAATTATTTTTGGACAATTAAACAAAACATCATTAGCCAAAATTAAATAGCCACTCCCATAATTAAATAATATAAAAAATAAGATATAATAGCATATTTAAATTTATTGGACCAAGCCTACAATTCAAATTATATATTAAAATATAAAATATTACAAATATTAAAGTGTAATAAAAGGAGTTTGAGTTATCACCTTCATTCGGGTCCTTTTGGAATCCTCCTTATTAGAAATAATATCATAACTTAGATTTGGTCCAATTTGGGCCAAATCACTGCCAACATTTATTTCAAAGTTTTGCCCACCTGCCAAGTCATTCTCATTTTCAAGCATAAAATTTTTATTTTGATTGGATTTGACATTGTTAATGTTGGAGAACCAATTAATGACCCTTCAACAAATGCAGGTCAGAGCAGTCCCAGAGCTTAAGTTCAAGTCCCCTAGAGCTATGAATACCTCCATGACACTAAGATTGGAAATTGAGCATGATAATCGAATATCATCCCAATATCATCGTCAGTTGAATCAAGCAACTTGTGAAGCGTAACGTACCTTGCCCTACCAACAATATAAGCCAATACAACATCTATTATTTGCTTGTTCCGTTGCTGTAACTTGTGAAGGATTTTCTCATAAGGCTCATAAATAGTCATGGATGAACAAATACGACAGGTATTGGATTTGGACAACAGAACTTTATCCCATCTTGTATATTTTGTACTATTTCACAATTATAGTACACAAGAATATAACCTCTTGCTGTCATTTTTCCCTCAAAAAACCTCACAAAACTTGAGCTAATCTCACACCATTTCGATTTCTTAGAGAGAACCTAAAATGTGGAGTTTATATAGACACAGAAGATAGGAGATCAGAAGGGGTGAGGAATGCAAAGAAATCGGTCAGTTTGAAGTGATTTTTGTGTTTTTTTATATCTCAGAAATTGGTTAATAGTTGACTGATTTCTAGACATAGAAATGCATAGAAATCAACCAACAACTGGCCAATTTCTTTGGAAATAAATGAACAGAAATCGGTCAATAGGTGACCAATTCCTTTGTGTTCTGGAAGTTTGAAATCATCTCAGAATTAATCGATTTCTCTAATATACAAAAAGAGTGTACATATGTACATAAAGTTTAAAATATGAGAGTTTTATATATAATGTTTTTTTTTCATTTTAAATGCATAAAAAAACCCCAAAATTTCAAACGCAACATAAACGGACTAGATGCAGCCCATACATATACCCATTTATCATTTGAAAAATCATCTGCACTTCTAGTCTTACAAATTTGCCCCGACCAAAAATAAAAGTATTAAACAATTTGCTCGATGTAGTAATATTTTTTAATTTTAATTCTAATGCCAGTATCTTTTTCGTAAAGAATCCAATAACAATAAAATATTGCACATAGTTTATATAGAACATTATTATTTAATTTAGAGCGTATGATTCAGTGTTTGAAAAACAATGATATGAAAATACATGTAAAGGAGAAATACTTACATGCTTTTAGAACACATTACGAAAACACATGTAAAGGACAAATATTTGCATGCTCTTAATGTTGGGATTAAGTGTGAGAAGTAAAATCTCACATCGTTGAAAATGGACAAATGAATAATATATAATGTGGGAGGGGCCATAACTCATCGCCTTAAGGTTTTGGGTAAGAGTGGTTGAACAGGGTGTTGTGATATACTCACTTAGTCCGTTGATTGTATTCTCCTGAACTCCCGCCTTACAGTGGTATTAGAGCCAAGGTTGGTCTCTTTTCCCAAAAAGCCACATATTGTGGATGACTCATTACCGTGGTGTTGTGGTGTACTCACTTAGTTCATTTATTGTATCTCTCACTGTTGGGCTCCCATCCTAACACTTAATGCACATTTTTACCAATATAACAAAGTAGTTAGCTGAAATCAGGTAGGAGTGTTCGATGAAGGAGAAGTTTAGGAGATAAAATTAACTCTCTCTATTAGTGTTCATAAAAAAAAAAAATTATTCACGAATTTAATTTATATATAATATTTGTGCAAATAAAATTTACATAGACATTCAATTATGTATTGTCAAATTAGTAAAAATGTGTTATTCAACTAATAGTGATTGGATGACAATATAAATTTTTTTAGATTAACAGTAGTATATCAAAATTAATATCTTAATTTATATGCAGCATAAAGAAATGCGAAAAAACCAGATTTTGGACTTAAATTCTAACAAACTTTCCAGTTTTAAGGCTAGCTAGATACTAAATTGCTAACCTGAAGCCTCATATTTAATCAGTAATTAATAATAATTTTTCTTTTAGATAAATACGCACGTAAGTCTATCAGTGTCCTAGCTTACGTGATTTCAACCTGGACTGCTTCCTTGTATGTCTCTCTAAATTCGGCATTACATTTAAGTGTCAAAAATCAGCGACAACTGACTTTGCAGCAGAGATTCTCAAGTAATAAATCCAACAACAGAAATGCATATTGGATGATAATCTCCATAAGAGCATATTCACCCTTTAAACATTGTAATCACCCATGGTTACTCTTTTCATAATAATTTATATTACCCTATGTCAACGTTCATATTGTCTCGCACACTAAATAGCCGCATAAATTAGGCTATCTGTAGTCAACCACTGAAATTGTAGGCATAGGAAATAAATAAGGGCCTTTGCATATATAAAATTAGCACTTCTATCAATCACCATTTTCATCTCAATTTTCCCTGTAACTTCTATATCTGTTGATCTTGAAAGGGGTTTCCTTGGATGTTTTTCATCAGGTTTAGGAAATTCGAACTCAACTACTGAAGTCCTACTCACCCAGAACAGTTCTTCTTATGCACCTCTTTTGCAATCTTCCATAAGGAACCTCAGATTCTTGAACAGTTCAGTCCCAAAACCTGACCTTATTCTTACCCCACAAGGCCTAATCCACATCCAAGTAGCATTATTATGTTCAAAGCTACTTGGCATGCAAGTAAGAGTTAGAAGTGGAGGGCATGACTATGAGGGCCTTTCGTATGTCTCTGATGTTCCATTCCTTATCATTGACCTCATGGATCTTAGGTCCATATGCATTGACATGGAAGAAGAAACTGCATGGGTTGAGGCAGGTGCTACAATTGGAGAACTCTATTATGCAATTGCAAGTGCAAGTAATGTCCATGGCTTCCCAGCTGGGAGCTGCCCTACTGTTGGTGTAGGAGGCCACTTCAGTGGAGGTGGGTTTGGCACCATTTTCAGAAAATATGGCCTAGCTGCTGATACTGTAACTGATGCTTAGATGGTTGATGCTAATGGAAAGATACTTAACAGAACTGATGAAGAACTCTTTTGGGCCATAAGGGTTGGTGGAGGGTCAAGTTTTGGAGTGATTACTGCATGGAAAGTGAAGATTGTACCAGTTCCCCCAAAAGTGACAATTTTTGAGGTCCCAAAGCCACTTGATGAGGATGCTGTTAGCCTTTTCCTCAAATGGCAAACTATTGCTGACAAGCTTCCAGGGGAACTTTTTCTGCACTCAGTTATGAGTGTTGCCAATTCATCTTATGGTGGAAAAACCGTAGTAATTTCCTTCACAGGATTGTATCTTGGGAAAGTTGACAAACTTCTTCTTTTGATGCAGAACAACTTTGCAGAATTGGGGTTGCAGTGTCAAAATTGCACTGAGATGAGTTGGATCCAATCTGTTCTTTACTTTGCAGGCTATGCAATCAATGAATCCTTGGATGTGTTAGTTCTAAGAAACCAAACATTTAGGAGCTTCAAAGCAAAATCAGACTACGTAACTGAACCAATTCCTAAGGAAGGTTTAGAGGGTCTATGGAACATGTTACTTGAAGAGAACACACCAATATTGATCTTGACACCATATGGTGGGATAATGAGTGAGATTTCAGGAACAGAAACCCCATTTCCACATAGAAATGGAAGTATATATGGGATCCAGTATTTGGTAATATTGGGATTCAAATGAAGAAACACCAAAACATATTGATTGGATGAGAAGACTATATGCATACATGACACCTTATGTTTCAAAGTATCCAAGAGCTGCATTTGAATTATAGGGACCTTGACTTGGGAGTGAATAGGGGCAACACAACCTATGAAGAAGCAAAATCTTGGGGGTTGAAATATTTCAAGTATAATTTTGAAAGACTGGCACGAGTAAAGGCTGCAGTTGATCCTAGCAACTTCTTCAGGAACGAGCAGAGCATTCCACCTTTCTCGTAGTTGTCTATCATGTAACGTGCAAATTTACTACATGATCGGTTTGTTTTCAATGTTAATTATAAAAATATCATCTTATTTGTATACATAAGATGATTTTTTTGTAATTGTAAGTAAAAATACATATAAAATAAAATAGAAAAAAAAATCTACAGCCTCCTTACTTATTTTGTTGTGCCGTACTTAAATTTTGTGCAACACAAAACGTGACATAAGGTGATTCCAATTTTCTCTCATTTTGGTGATTCAACAAGGTATGACGAGAATAGAACTTCTCTGTCACAATCCTCTCTTCTTCTGGCTTATTTTGCAACATTCTTTTTTTCTTGCAATTCATTGAGGCTTTCTCTTCTGTCGCTTTTCAACATCAAATCAAATTGAGTTGATTATATTGTTATAGCTGGTCCCTTCTCTGCCATTGATTGCTCAGATTAAAACAAAATTATAGCAACCTTAAAATTAAAGGATCTTAGCCAATTAAAATACTTCTTTAGAGTAAGGCAAGTTTTTCCCCTCAAAGTATATTGTTTTACTAGCCTGTCAACCCGTGCAACGCACCGGGACATAATTTTCAATTTTTTTGGTCCCTTTTAAACATTCCCACAAAGCATGATTTTAGACTGCATTTAATCAACACATAGACAAATGCTCAGAAAGTCAAATACTATATGCCCTAAAATACAAAATCCAACAAGCAGCAATAGCTAACGACCAATTCATCAACATTGAGCAGTGATTTCATACACCGTGCAACTCACATTATAGATAAAAGCATATTCATAACACATGGATTCAAGAATATTAGTTCTTACATAATGAGAAGAACATGGTTCTATTATATACAAATCATACACTAATTTAAGTCATCACTTAAAATGACTAATTACAGAAGTTTTGTGTACTTAAGTGGGAGAAACCTGAAACTTCAATAGGTGGCATAATATCTGCAAAATATTGGAAATTAAACTTTAAATCAAACATTTTTTGCCTGGACACCATCATCCTGCCAAAAATATTTTGATCCCCACAATGTCTACCATTCACTACCCAATAATAGAATAATATGCAGTAAAAGTAAGTTAATGAGGATGAAACAAATTTATACACAATTGATAGTGGAAAAGATTAGTACTTGCAACAAATGGATTCCACATCAGGATATTGATAGAGCCTATAACTATAACCACAGTACAAATCAAAACACAAATTAGTAGCCTAAAAGGAAACCTGCTATGGCATTAATATGCTCTAAATTGATGAACAGTGATTCAAACTCAGGGTATAACACCAGGACAGAGAAATAAAAAAGCACTAATAAATCAATGCTCCCAATAGTACTAAGTTAGGAAAGAAAAATAAATAAACAGATAAACTAGTATATTCAAGGAAAAGGAAATTTTTTTTTTTGAAAAAAAAGATGAATCTAACACAAGGCAACAAGAACAGTTAGTGCAATTCATCCTAAGCAGTTGGTGCTATTATAAAGCCAAGCGATCAGCTACTCTCTTTGAATCCCACCTACTTTATTGATACAACCTGAAATATTTTCACGTGATATCCAAGTGGAGAAAATTTCCAAAGCATAACAGCAACCGAACATGCAAAGACATGTTTGCATATATTTGCATACAGTGGAACCTGTTTCTGTCCTCTAGCAGAAAATAAAAAAAAAAAAATGGCAAAAGCATCTTTCACATTCAAGGAAAAGCCAAATTCCATCATAAAAGCATATAAGCACAAGAGTTACTAGACATTGAGAATTTTAATAACCACCACTCAAATATATTATATCCCCACTCTCCAAACACATCATGGATACGTAAGACCATTCTGCTATTCAAACTAACGGTGCCCTCATACACAAATACTTTACTTGTCTTCAAACTATTCACTTTGAGCACTCCACTTCATCACTTCAAATTCAAACATAACCAATTCATATTAAACATCACATAGGAGATAATTTGAATAAAAAACACCCTGACTAGATTAAGACCAACTGAAAATTCAGTCAGAAATCAAAGTCATACCCCACGTTACCCATAAAACACCCCTACCAAGCTATCTTTAAACCTTTGGAAAGAGTCATCTCCCAACATAGCACTAATAATTAAGGCATATTTCAAAAGCTCCAGATAATATACAAACCTCATAAATCAAATACATATTTTACCAATAAGCCATACGTCTATCATCCATTGTTAATAATCAAGATAGCTACTTGCACTTAGTAATTCAATTTTTGTCATAAATTCCCCTAAGTCACAAAAGTAATTTTAATCATCATTCTTCAAGATAAAAGTTTTAATTTGTAGATAAATTTGTGTGCTCTCTTTTCTAATTTTTTCTAGCAACAGCAAACACCCTTGTATGGAAGAATTTCTAACCATTGCAGGCTGGATTAAGATGTTTCTTGGTCATTTTTTGGTCAGTCATCAAGTTGGCATAGCTTTTTGAAATTTCCCTTTTTGTTATTGTGTTGTCCTATCTTTCAAAAAGATTTACAATCTTTTCCCTCTTATTTTTTCTTGTGAGCTGTCTAATTGTCGTTGTATTGTCAAAAATATTTTTTATCTTCCCTCCAATAGCATTCTCGTATAGGCACATTGCTTCTTGATTTCTCACTTTATTATCTCTTTGTACTTTATGGTTTTATCTCCGAATCATGCAGAAGATATTTGGCTTCTGTATGTTTTTTTTCCTTCTTTTGTTTATACATCACTCTGAAATACTTAACACATACATTAAATATTTTATAATAATGTTTGTCATCATAATTAGCAATGTGTGTGCATGGTAGTTATGAATGTTAGTTAGAGTGTGAATGCAAATTAATTCCCGAACTCTCTTATGTGTGTGTATACGTATAATGAAAGTGATTCCAATTTTCCTCTCACTTTATGATTTAATAAAGTGAGAGAGACAACTTTTTACTCTGCAAAATTGAATTGAATTTCTTCGACTTTTCCACATGATTCATAAGATATGGAAAAAAAAAATTGTAGCCACGATACAATACTGCAACCTCAATTATGAAGATGGAAGAACGCTGCAAATTCAAGTGTGTGTGCATATATATATATATATATATATATTGTGTCATGGGGAGTATATTGAGGATTCGAATTAAGGAGAATGTCAATATACTAAGATAGGCCCTTTTTATTTAGGCTAAATTACAATTTATTCCCGAGGGCTAGGTCCAAATCATCCCGTGTATAAAATAGAAAATGTAAACCCCACCGAGATTTCAAAAACTGCACCAATCTGTTAGCATATAAAAAAGGTGGGCAATATATTGGCGGAATCACGTGCACATGGGCAAATAAAACATGCTAGACAAATCAAAATAATGCCACGTAGGGAAAGTTTCTAGCTTGACTGTAAACGTGCAAACGATTTTGACTCTACCCTTCATTGATGTTTTCATTTGTGATTTTCAATTTAACATGATCATCTGACCTATCTTTTCCATGCATATATCTTCCATATGCGCATTTACCTGTATATATGTTTGTGGCTTAATTAAGGTTTAAATTAGTGTGTTTACTTTTCCCGTGAGCGTTATTATAGGACTAATTATGCCTTGCTTTTTGTTTCTCACTTTAATTTTTGTTGTCAAAGCCAGATAGCCTTACAGCTGGCATATCAAATCTTAATTAATGAGTAATGACTTGGTTGTAACCCTTGGGATTTCAACCACAATCTTCGCAAGAATGAAAGATATATGGATTGAAGATGCCCAGCTCGATATAGACCCATATACATATAGTGATCGATGTCACATGCACTAAAAAGATCAAATAGATATCGAGAAATACTTAAGTACATCAAAAGTAAAAGAAAATATTTATTTTAATCTATTTATTAATTCATAGATCAGTTTTACAGATATTATTATTTCCTATTTTTTCTATATTTTTAATATAATAGTTGATTTGTCAATCAATAAATAAAGTAATAAATATTTATCTTACTCTAAAAACACATAAAAATTTCTTGTAGATATCACGCATAAACATTATCATCACCATTAATTTCGTTCTCTACTTTCTCTATTCTATTTCTTCGTCTGTACGCATTATCTTTGACCATAATTATATAAAGACAATGGGTGTTGCTATTGAATACGAACTCTAAAAGTCGTACAATTGTAATAAGGTGCGTTCTTAGATAAAGATGATATTATTATCTTCATCTTACAGATTTTATATGATCTAATAATAAATTGATATGTATAATGATAAAATTATTGATCCAGTATGTTGAAGTTACTGCCCTAACATTTGTACCTGTTTTCTCTTTCTCTTGTTTCTCTCGCACCTAGGATTATAACTTTTTGCATATAGGTTTATAACTTTTGTGTAAGGTTTATAATTTTTTACATCCTGGTTTACAACTTTTCTGGATATAGTTTCATATTTAATCCTAAAATTGTTTAGTATGTGTCCTTAATTGGTTTACAACTTTGCATATTGATTTACAATTTTTCACGTATTGGTTTACAACTTTTTGAGTATTGGTTTATAACATTTCATAACTTGCATTTGCAATTTTTTAACTTCATTTCCAACAATAACAGCAAATCTCAACTTCTAGAGTTATTTTCAGTTAGTTTTTTAAAAAATTGAAAAAAAAAATCATTCATATCTTAAGACATAAACCATAAACACATAAAATCAAATTTTATGATTTTTGTCAACTTATATCTTAATAGCGTTGATTAAAAAATTTAAATTGAAGTAATTTTAAAAGTAACAGTAAATAAATATAATTCATAAAGCATTTTTATAATACATATAAAATTCAGAACATTCAATTTTATATTATTATCGTGCATCTTGTTTAATTGTAAATCAATTTACAACTTTTTGTATACTAATTTACAACCTTTTGCATATAAGTTTACAACTTTTTGCATAATGATTTATAACTTTTCTACATATGATTTCAATTTAATCCTTCACCTGTTTAATGTGCCTCAATTGGTTTACAACTTTTGTATACTTTTACAACATTTTGTAATACGCATTTATAATATATTAAACTATTAAACTTATATATAAAAAAATTATAAACTAGTATGTCAAAAGTTATACACTTATATGCAAAAAGTTATAAATCTTACACAAAGTTGTAAATCGATTTACAATTAAACAAGATGCAAGATAATAATATAAAATTGAATGTTTTGAATTTTATATGTATTGTAATAATGCTTTATGAATTAAATTTATTTACTATTACTTTTAAAATTACCTCAATTTGAATTCTTTAATCAATACTATTAAGACATAAGTTGACAAAAATCGTGAAATTTGATTTTTTGTGTTTATGGTTTATGTCTTAAAATATGAATGATTTTTTTTTCAATTTTTTCAGCAACAAACTAATTGAAAATAACTCGCTAGAAGTTAATTTTGTTGTTATTATTGGAAATTGAAGTTAAAAATTGTAAATGTAAAGTTACGAAATGTTGTAAACCAATACTCAAAAAGTTATAAACCAATATGTAAAAAGTTGTAAATCAATACACAAAAATTGTAAATCAATTGAGGACACATAGTAAACAAATTTAAGATTAAATGTGAAACATATGCAGAAAGTTGTAAACCATATGTAAAAGAATTATAAACCTGGACACAAAAAATTGTAAATATATATACAAAAGTTGTAATCCTGTGAGAGAGAAAATAAGAAAAGAGAAAACAAGGACTATAAATGTTAGGGCAACAACTTTGTTTTCGCATAGTAACTTCAACACACTGTTTCAAAACTTTATCACTTACACATATCAATTTATTATTAGACCAATATAAGATTTATAAGAAGAAGATAATAATATCATCTTTATGTGAGAACATGTCTTGTAATAAAAGCTTTTAAAATCAATTGAAAATTCAATAGAGGAGAGAAGACTTGATTTACTCAAAACACAAGGCTCGTAATGGAAAAGTTGATTTTTGTACCATGTCTTCCGAAATTGAGTTTGTGCCATTCAATTTTTAAAAATAAAACTTTTCTTTTCGTCTAGGATGCAATAGCGTTTAGGGTTTAGGATGTTTGTTTCAATGTTAACATTTCAGCAATGGTTTAGGGCACAACCAAGTTTTGTCAAATGGTAACAAAGTGAGGTGCAACCAATCACGGACGAGAGAGAACATGCAAGGAACAGAGAGAAAATTCATTGACAAAGAAAATGCAATTCAGTTTGCTTGAGTTATACAATTCGTGTTAAATTCTTTCGTAATATTAATCATTTTCCTTTTTTTGATAAAGTTTGGTATTGATAATAGTCCGCTCTTGATTTTCGTACGTATACGACGTTATTTTTTGATATTTTCAACAACGTACCATCTATTTATTACTCATAGCCTCAAAATTATACGACGTTACTATGTCATTCTAATTAATGAGATAAAAACGTACATGTTATAGAGCTCTTGCCTTATTTATACTATCAAAGTAATAAATTCCAGTAAATATACCCTTTTATTAAACGACCATGCATGTTGAGCACATCTCCTTCTCACACTACTGAAAAAAAATTGAGTAACTTTAATGATTGAAGTGTCAATAAAAGTATTATCAATAAAATTAATTTTGATATAAAGTGATAATTAAAAAAACTTATAAGTTTTTATTGATAATTTAATTGTCAAGAAAAGCTTATAAATATTCTTAACGGTCAATTTATATCAAAATTATTTTTCTTAATAATATTTTTATTGATGCTTTCAATGTTTTAATTATTAAAACTACTCATTTTTTAACCACGAGACCTAGTTAGGATTCAATTTTGACGTGTATGAAAAGACCAATAATTTATTTTTAAATAGTTCCTGAAAGGATTAGAAATTATTTGCATTTACACTATTTCTTTCTTTTTTCCGTCAAGCTATTTTTCCCAAACTTCTTTCTTCATTTTCTCTATAAAAAGAAATATTATTTTGATCACTTTATGACATATATTGACACATTCATATTTATCATTAATTGAATGGCAGACTTAATTTAAATTTTACACCTATCTAATAATAAATATGAATATATTGACAGGTACTTATAAAATATAAATCAAAATAACATTACTCTTCCTAAATAAACTAGAGATAAATAGATCACCACTAACAAGTACTTCGCAATGGCTCGACAAGAAGGATCTACTGCTGAGGCGCATGATTAATTAGAAAGTGAAAAAGTGCAAAATGTAAAAGAAAACGGAGGAATCAATCAACCGCAAACATCGTAGACAGAAAGACCAGCGCACATGGGAGTTCCACAAATTAGGTGTGGGATTATGCGCGTTGTCGTTTTCTTGGTCGCAAAATAAAAGAATGGCAGTTTTTTTTTTTTTTAATCAGTGAAAAATAATTTAATCTCCATATCTTTTAGATGTTATGACGATTTTCTTATTTAAATCATTAGATTATATTTGAATGGTTAAGATTTAATATATTAATTATTAAATAAATTTTATTAAATAATTTAATAAAATAAAAATATTAAAAATTATTAAATTATTCTAATTATCTTATCTCTTTCCTTCCTAGCCTCCTCCCACAGCACCATCATAGAACCACCGCCTTTGCTACTCCCCCAACTTGTTGCTTCTGTTTGTGTACGTCAAACAACAGCCCTACTCTCAACTCCAACAATGCCCAGCAATGCTTATACACAACAAGGATGATGGCTAATTTTGGATCCATTCAATATTAAATTTTATAACTAAAAATACAACAGAACAAAGTAATAAAATTTAATAGTTTCATCTTGTCTTGTTTTTGCCATCATAGATGATAGTTATGATTGATCTCCATTTGCACCATCAAATCTTCGGTTTGTGATTTGATTAAAGCAAAGCAAAAATGAATTAAAAAGAAAATTAAAACTTTGATTCCCCACTTACATTGCAACAGGGGAATCTAGTGTATTTGTCAGGTTACAAGGAAAGAAGGATGGGACTTGGTGGTGGTAGCAGCCGTGGAGCTGGATCAGTCAGAGATAGATGACTTGGTTAAAGAGGGTTTGATGATGTGAACATTAAGTAAGTTTATTCACGATGGAGTGGTTGCAGATCCATAAGGTGAGTGTGCAATGAAAGCAATTAGGCAGTGTAAGATTTCAAGGAAATAAAATATTATTTAAGGATAATTTTATAATTAGAAAGAGGATCATTACTAGGTTCAGTAGATACTTAGGGCCAAATTATCATCCACCAAACTCCACATGAAAACATGCGGCACACAAGGGAATCGTGATCGCATCGATTTTTTGGTGACAATCAAATATCCAAGTACCTTTTGAATGGAAATTATCCAATCACTGCTTTATAGTGGTTTATAATGGAGAATGCAGTTTGAAGAATGAGATGTATAATTAATAATAGGATTTAATTTTGATATGCAAAATATAGTTTTGTATTATAAACCAATCACATATTATTGTATTAGTAATGATCAATCTCACATTCACTACTTAAAAATTTATGCAAATAGAAATATTTGATTGGATAGTTGTCAAACCATGAAAAAAAAGTATAACTTATAATTTCAATTGTTGGTGAAAAAATATAAGTTTAAAATCCTTTTTCAAGTACAAATATTTTTTTGAAAGATTATACATATAAAATAACATAATTTTTTATGTTAACAACTAATACTGCATACTTTGTTCTCTAAAATACAATAACATGTTAATTGTTTAAGTGATTAACAAATATTTTTCTTAAGTAATAAAGTGTAGTATTCGAGTCTTGTATATTGAAACAAAAATGACAGTTAGAAAAATTTTACCTTTATGATGGATTAACTTGATTCGACCTACATTAATTTAACTTAAGTAAACTCCAAATATTGATGGTTAATATATAAAAAATAAATCTCTAAAATGCACCGTTTACTTTAAAGCAAGGTTCGAATGAAAAACTATTTTCTAACACTCTTCCCATTTGGAATAGTCAACCGTCTCCACTTTCAAATTTTAATTAAAACGAGTGGAAAAAAAGGTTAAGAAAGCAAATCTCAACTGTTGAATTTTGACTTGGTCGGTACTGCGGGTGACCTTTTTTTTTTTCTCTTCTGCTCCGAAATGTATATATAAAAAAAATTATTAAATCCTGCTAGAATTAAAATATATTAATTGCTTTATATTATTTAGTTTTTTCGATTATGATATTACTAATATGAGTAAATTAAGTAGAAGACAGTAATAATCTGTATAATTAAAGTGATGAATGCTGAAATAATATACAATAATAACGACTTTTTTAAAATTCTAAAAACATCAAATAATTTTCATACACAAATTATGTTCACAGTTTAATACAATTATTATATTTCATTTCTTCTACTAATTATAAATTTGTTTTTTTAAAAATTCTGTGTAATAACTCACAAGAAAAGTACAACATGAATATGAGATAAACATAAAGGAGAACCATCACTTTAGTGCTTGAAAGATGATATTGCTGAAGAAATAGCTCATGAAAGAAATTATATTCGCCTTGACCCTCTAAACATTCAACTCATTTGACAAATTCACTCAAACGTCAATGACCTTTAATTTCATTAATAAAAGTGATTCGCTTTAGGATTATTTTGTTAAAAATATGATCTTTTAGAGGTAAAGTGGTGGTTTTGTATTGCTAACTTGGTATAAAAAATGCTATTTTGACAAGTATATAATCTATTGGAACTAAAGTGGTGTTTTTAAAGTGCATGAAACGTTAAATGTGATAACTCTTATTAACAAAAATGGATCTTTGGATGGACTCTGTCAAATATAGTTTCCTTTAGGGACTATTTTATCAATAATTTAATCTTTCGAGGACTCAAAATCGTAGTTCTCTATATAGAAATGCTGAAATAGTATTGCCCCTCTAAGGTACATATGCATACATGCTTACCCGTAAGTACGGGCGTTTACAAGTATGATGACTTTTATTAAGAATTGTGTTATTTATACTCTAATAGATATTATGTCAACCTTGACTTCATTCATATTGAATGAGATGTAAATCTCATTCAAGTAAGTTCACATTACATATAATAATGAATGAGAAGTGAGTCGATAAATATTCTATATCATATGAATAAAAGTAACATTTTTCTTTTCAATTAATTCATAGAAAAAAATTAATATCCATGCAAGGAAGAAGAATTTTCCTCCATGAAATTTTGGATCATTAAAATGATAGAAATTTATTATTTGTCATAGATATAGAATATAATGTCAAATTATATTTTATCCATTATTAAATAGTGTAAATTCTTTTAAATGAGATTTACATCTTATCTTGGAAGGTGTGAATCCATGTAGCGTTTCACAAGTAACAAATAAGTGAAATTAAAATGGCAAGGAGAATAAAATATAGAAAGTGATGTGAGTAGGGTGTACAAGAGAGGGTTGGGTTAAGTTGGACAAAACTGAACTCAGGATTTTGAGAATCAATTTTTCCTGAAACCAACAATAATTAAACTATGTCAGGTCGTATCAGGTAACCAACATTTGAACAACATATGAGAATTTAGTATTGTACATAGTAAAGTTATAAAATTTTACAAGTAAGAAATAAAATTTTAGATATATACTATATAAGTTTCAAAATAAATCATATCAATATAGAAATAACATCAAGTTATATAACATATATTAATTGAACTTTAAAATCTTATAATTTTTCATAAATTATTATAAAATTATATATTTCTTAAGAGATTATTGATTTCCTGATTTAACATATGCTAAAGCAACCAAAAGCGTATCAGATCAAATTTCAAGGCTCAAATCAATCTCAATTAGTTTTGAGTTAAGGTTAGAGAATGGACGGATTATAAACAGCCTATATGTGAGTGTGACACTTAAAAGTTGGATAACGGTGATGGCACGTGGAAGAAGAATGTTTTTCCTCGAGGTGGAGAAAAGAATTTATCCAGCTCATAATATATATTCCATTCCCACAGCATGCACATGGCGCATGCTGACTCTTCCTATTTTTCGTGTGGAAGTGTAAGTGTCTCCGTGGATGAATGCCGACCAGGATAAGGTGATGGTGCTGATGATTACTTGTAATTCTTTTATGTTAAAAATATCTAATCCGTAATTGATGTTGATGATATATATTTTTGAATTCTTTTAATAGTACATATTTTGAGGCTTATTGTCTCATAGAATCCATTTGTTTGGTGATGCAATAAGGATCAACTAAAATTATTAGTTGACTACTTTTAATATTTTAAAATAAAAACTTGTCCTTTTCTATTGCTATATATATATATATATTACATTATGTTTAATATTTAGAAATATTTAAAGGTAATATTTAGTTTCTTAACTTAGAAACCATTTAGATTTGCTAAACGAAGAGAATAACAAAAATAAAATAAAAAAAATTGAATAAAATAAAAAATGCAAAAGAAATATAGAAGATCACTAAGGAAATAGCACTAGCTAGGGGTCTAACTTCACCTAATTGTTCCTATGATGATTAAACTCCTAATTAATCTAATGATTATCTAATTTATTAATTGATAGAGAGATTCTTCTCCGTTTGATATTGATTCTTCTAACGCACCAATAATTTTCCCTAGATTTTAGAACTTAATTAATTTTCAGCTTGAACCCCAAAACTAAGGGCATTATTGAGTTTTGAATTTCATTACAAAGCCCCATGAAATTTTTAATCTCAATTCCTAGAAAATTAGGAATTAAGGTTTCTATTTCATTATTTCAATTATGTATCTAGATTCCTCTAAGTCTACATAACTTTATAATTAGTCTATTGATCGTGAATCCATAAATAGAATTAAGTATGGATCACATAATACTCAATTGAATAAGAAAGAATTCATAAATATTGGAAATCTCAAACAATCATATTCACAACATTAGTTATATCATCACCCTAATATATTAGCCAATTAACATATTTAACAAATACAAATTCATAAACATAATGTATATGCTAAACACTATCAAGTAGAGGAAAAGAAGAAGAAAAATGAATTTTAATCATATGTCTCTTTCCTCTTGATGTATATAATTAATTAACTGCAAAAACGGTATCTCCTCTTTGATGTTGCTCAAGAGAATTAGATGAGAAGATAATATAGCATGATCAAGCTAAGAGAGGCCAACAACCAAAACCTTCCCTCCCTCTTCCTCTTAAAAGTTAAATTCATATCCTCCTTGATGTAGGGTTTGTTGGAAGAAAGAGAATAAAATTAATTTTTTGGGGTTAAAATAATAATTCTCCCTCTATTCTATCTAGGTTGTGCCTTATGATATAGAAGTCAGGTCCAAACAACTTTAAGTTATATCTCAATTGAGCTTGATAAGTCCAGTTCCCATTTTGGTAAAAGAGTACATTAAATCTCAACTGTCACTTTGAGAGTTTTATAAATGTCTTTAGAGTTAGTATTAACATTCAACTATTATATACAGAGTTGTAGAAAATTGAATTAGTTTTGCAATGCTGCAAAACACCATCTCAATATAGGACCTTTGTAGCTTAAGATATTGGCAACATACTAGGTAGAGGTCAGAGTGAACACCATCAGGATAATATAGCGACCTTCAATCTTGCAATTGGATTTTCACTAAGAAACTTTGAGGATTAGATTTTGAGCTAAAACATCAAAGTTGTAGAGAAATTTTTTTGACCTTTCCAAAACTTTATCTTTTGTCTAAATTCGATTGCTTTAAAGAAAGATATGAATTTTCTGATACAACATTCTCCAAAAATAATCTCAAATAAGTTTCTTGGAGAGGCAACAGAGAATGGGGCTTACATTTTTGGAGAATTTTTTTTGTTGGACGAAATGGTGTTCTTGGAGAGGCAACCAAGCTAGATTTGGTCTTGGTACAAGAATTATAGGATCTCACATTGGATAATGAGAGAGGGAACTCTAGGATCTCGCATCCATGGTTAGAGCTGAGAAGGGGTGATGGTGATGAATATGGGGGCATTTTTGTAAACTTATCATCCTAATAATGGGTAAATTCAAGAGGTTAATGTAGATTCGATAACTAGAGAGATGTGAGTTGAATTTTGACAAACCTCATGGGAGGTGAGTGTAATTTACCCTATTATTTAATAAATTTTTACTACTTAACGAAAAATATGATTGGAAAGTTGGCTTATATTTATATTTTGATAGAATTATGATTGATTTTATTTATTTGTATTTTTAAATTTAAAAATATCTAAAGATACATTTGAGTCTTAAAGATTTTGTGAAAGAAATGAAAAGAAAGAAAAAATATCCTAGATATTATTTTGTTAGGATGTAAAAATTATGTTAAAAATATATGGAAATCTCTTATAAGAGGTTAAGGATTCATGGCTATAAGTGTTGGGATTTAATCCAAAGCTCCACATCGAAAAAGAGTTGAAGCCTTATGTGAGGTTTGGGCTATAAATAGAGCCTTTAGTTGCTTCATTTAGATATCCTCTAAAAAGTGTGAGTAATTCATATGAGTAGTATTTAGGAGTTATCCAGGTGATGATGAAAAATTTATAAGGATGATTGTAACTTTAACCATTAAAAAATTGGAATAGTTACATATTTTGAAACTCATTATTGTTGTTGTCAACATAGATAGTTAAGGTCGAGACATATTAAATTTTATTTTTTTTTGTGTAATTTTTTTTTCCTTGCATTGTTGCCTCTAATTATAAAGAGTATTGTTTTTGTATTTCATTCACTTTCACTACCCAACAATAAGCACAACCAATAGCTGGTTGTGTGAAAAAGGGATAGTACTTTGTGTTATGAGAGAAGATCTACTATACATACACAATGCTTTGGGATGTAACTAAAATGATATGTTTGTGTGAGATTTTTCTTCTTATAATGAAAGTATTTATCCTAGAGTCGATATAGGTATATGGTTTGTTGAAACACGTAAATTCTTGTATTTTTACACTCATTATTACTTTGTTAAATTCTTTTTGTTGATATTTTATTAGTCTACTTAGTTTATTGAATATAATTTATACGAGTGTTGGTGAGACTCATTTCACATTGCAACTCGACAAAAGACTTATATACATTTATATTCTAAATATACCGTGTGTATATACATATATACACAAGTTTGGTGAGACTCATTTCACATTGCAACCCAACAAAAGACTTATATATATTTATATTTTAATTATACAGTATATATATATATATATATATATATATATATATATCCTTATCAATTAACGGATTTGTTAGGTTCAGTTTATTTGGTATTTATTCTTATTGTTAAACAAAGTATTAAGTTCCAATCATAAATGGATCAAAAGAATTAGCATTGAGCGAGCTTTATCCTCGTAATAACCCATTCGATTTAAGTTAGGTTAGTTGAAGTGTAATAAATTTTGAAAACTAATTATTGATTTTAAAGAATGAGTTTAATTTTTATATACTAATATTATTATCTAATCATATATTATCACATTAGTAAATATGATTAATTTCATATCCACTACTTCAAAAGTTATATAAATGAGACAATTTGATTGAATCATCAGTATATCAAAATTAAACTTTCAAAGTAATATAATGAAGTGTTTCTTGGTCTTTAAAGTAGCTTTTCAATGTTTAACTCCTTCCTGTGGAGAAGTGGTTAACAGAACAAAATATACAAAATAAGACAAAGATGTGCTCGGATGTATAAGGTATAAAATGAAAAATAATTTTGCTAATAAGTGTCCTACGAGGCCTGTTTAATAATAAGGACCAAATGTAAAATGTTTTGATTAAAAAATTAGACAACAATTTTTGAATGGTTAATTTCCTTTTATTGCTAGGTCCATTTATTAATTATCACTAAACAGTTACTACTGAAATTAAGATTATATGCAAATTTGAATAAAATTAGGAGCGAATATGTGAGTGATTATTCTTTTCCATCGAGTGATCACATGTTGACACCGACTGGTTAACAAATGAAAATAAATTATAAAAAACCATTTTTCTAAAAAAGAGAAAAGTGTAAACAAAATGATATTTATGAAATATAATTAAAATAAAACATTAAATGTTGACGTATTTATCAAATATTAAATATTTTGATATTTTCTCATTTAATCAATATTTTATTATTAAATTATTACTGTGATGCATTAAAAATTTAAGATATAAAGTCTTCACTTTATTGTTGTTTTTTTAATCTTTCTTTTTTTAAAAAAACTATAAAAACTAGGAAGTATTTATTGGCCTTTGACTTGTATATAGCGGTCATTTACTAATACCAACCGCGTTTGACAATTCTCCCACATACTAGTTAAAACTTTAGGTGCTTCGAAATTGGAAACACTTGCCTTCTCCACCAATGATAAGTGACTGCGGGCCAACACTCTTCTGGTGCTTCTCCTCTTGTGTATAAAGCCGTGCAAGAATTTTCAAAAGAAAAGTGTTACCTGTTAAATGTGATGAATTAGTGGGAGAAATAAGAATTATCATCATATTTAAAGGTGAAAAAATATATATTTCAATAAATATTCATTTTTAGGAGACATTTATTTTAAAGATTTGAAATTATATTATCATGAATTTTATTCTCAGGTATAATATTCCTGTAAATTTTATTTCTGTATATTTTAAATAAATTATTTATTTACCATTAAATATTTTTAAGATTATTTGTTAAAATTTTTATAAATAAATTTAAAATTCATTTATTTTGTAATATATATTCCTAGAAATATATATCATAATTTTTAAAATATCCCTAATACATTTATTATTATTACAATACAAAATAAAAATTATACTTCCAAATAATATATAAAATTAACAATTAATTTTAAAACTCTTCACCTCGATCAATATGTCAATTAACAAATTTTATTAAATTACAAGTATAATAGATTTATAAAATCTCGTGACTTGTAGCTTCAAATAACATTTTTTATATTTTTATTTTTAAAATATCCAAGACAGGTAGAGCCAGATACATACACTAAAAATAATTAGGTGTGTGACAGGGACGGTTGAGGCGAAACCCGTCTCATCCTGTGATTCCTGTCCCTTGCCATCCCCAACCAAATGGTTCAAATGCAAGTTTTGATCACCATGCTGCTCCCAACGCCAAGTCATCAGCAATTTGTCCTGCTACATAAAACTCGCCCAAATGGCAATACCAACGCCATTGCCTTATCTCTTTGCAACTTTTATTCTCCTAGCCGCGTCTTATTCTTTGGCTGCACCATCACCAGCACCGGAACCATCATCAGCATCATCACTCTATGGCACTTTCCTTCAGTGCCTAACACAACACACGAACTTATCATCAACTCAACTCTCCGACGTAGTCTTTGAAATACCAACCCTTCCTTCTCCACCGTTCTCCAAAACTACATCCGCAACGCACGGTTGAACACAACCTCAACACCAAAGCCTTTGATCATAGTGACACCCCTTCAAGAATCACATGTTCGAGGAGCTGTCATATGCGCCAAGAGCATTGGTGTTCAAGTCAAGATCAGGAGTGGTGGACATGACTATGAGGGTATTTCCTATGTCTCCAATGAACCCTTTATCATACTTGACATGTTCAATCTCAGGAGCATCAATGTTGACGCAGCAAAAGAGGTTGCTGTGGTTCAAGCTGGTGCCACACTTGGTGAAGTTTACTACAGGATATGGGAGAAGAGTAAAGTTCGTGGCTTCCCTGCTGGGGTGTGTCCCACTGTTGGTGTCGGTGGACACTTCAGTGGCGGAGGGTATGGTACTATGTTGCGAAAATACGGTCTATCTGTTGATAATGTAATTGATGCTCAAATTGTTGATGTCCAAGGTAGACTCCTCAATAGGGAGTCCATGGGTGAGGACCTTTTTGGGCCATAAGAGGAGGTGGGGGAGCAAGTTTTGGTGTTGTGTTATCATACACAATTAAATTAGTTCCTGTGCCCGAACTTGTTACTGTTTTCCGGGTTGAAAGGACTTTGGAGGAAAATGCCACGGACCTTGTTGATCAGTGGCAACAAGTTGCTCCAAGCACTGATGACAGGCTTTTCATGAGGCTGCTCTTGCAGCCTGTAACTTCCAATGGGAAGAAACTGTGAGGGCCTCGGTTGTCGCCTTGTTTCTTGGAGGTGCTGATGAGGTTGTGTCAATATTGAGCAAGGAGTTCCCTCTTCTTGGCCTGAAGAAGGAGAATTGCACTGAAAGGAGTTGGATTGATTCTGTTATTTGGTACAATAATTCTTCCAGTTACAAGGGTGGTGCCAAGCCAGAGAGCCTGCTGGACAGGAACCTCAACTCTGCCCGTTTCCTGAAGAGGAAGTCTGATTATGTTCAGAATCCTATCTCCAAAGATGGGTTGGAGTGGATTTGGAGGAAGATGATTGAGGTTGGAAATATTGGACTTGTTTTCAACCCTTATGGAGGGAAAATGGCTGAGATCCCAGTTGAGGCCACACCTTTCCCACACCGTGCAGGGAATCTGTTCAAGATTCAGTATTCTGTGAGCTGGGATGATCCATCACCTGCTGCATCTCAGAATTTCACAAATCAGGCTAAGAGACTTTACAGTTACATGACCCCCTTTGTGTCCAAGAATCCAAGGAGTGCCTACTTGAATTATAGAGACCTTGACATTGGAACCAATTCATTTGGTGAGAATAGCTACCAAGAAGGGGAGGTTTATGGGACCAAGTACTTCAATGGCAATTTTGATAGGCTGGTTGAGATTAAGACTGCGGTTGATCCTGAGAACTTTTTCAGGAATGAGCAGAGTATTCCAGTACTTCCAAAACAAGGCATGCATTGAGAATCATACAGTGTAGCATACTAGTTAATTGCTTCTCTTTACACTATAATTTGATATGAAATGGTTGGCCTATATATATTTTAATGATGTGTTGGTAATTGATTTGATTATTGTAGCATTTAATAATTTGTCATATTATTTAATAAGTTTGATATCTCATATATTTTCAACATACCTTAAATAATCTGATAATATGTAATCAAATGTTGGTATAAATTTTTATTCTATTAGTATATAGCTATTGAATAACTAACTAACTTGATGAATTATGTTGCCTTGGTTAACTACTGGAATGAAAACAAAAATGTTTTCGTCAAAAATACACGCAGACCAAAATCGACAGTGATTACTGTTTTAGAAGAACAAATATAAAAATCAAAAGTAGAAAATAAAAATATACTATCGGTTCGGATTACTTGCGTCGGAGTTCATGGAAGACTTTTTTATACTCGTCATTATCCTTAATGAATTCTATTTGATATATAAAATTAGACAGCTTCTGAGCGACTAATTTCTTTTAATTGCAGGTCCATTTGTTATCACTAAACAACTGCTATTGAGTTGCAAAACCAAAAAAAAAAAAAACTATTGAAATTAAGATTATATGCAAATTTGAACAAAATTAGGAGCAAAGTAGTGAATGACTATTTTTATACATGGAGTGATTACATGTTGACACCCGAGTAGTTAACAAATGAAAATAAATTATAAAAAAAATGTATTTTAAAAAAGTAACAATATTGTGAAATATGTAATTAAATATAAAACATTAAAAATAAAGGATTTAGATATTATGTATGAGGTCTTAGGTTCAAAAAATATAAAACATTAAATGTAAATGTTATCAATTATTATATATTTTGATATTTTTTTAATTAATCAATATTTTATTATTAAACTATTGTTGTTATGCATAAAAAATCTAATATAATATATACAAAGAAAATTTTGGTTGAGTTGCACCTTATGGACTTTTGTTTTGACATTTGAATAAAGTTGTTGCCATTTAATTTGACACCAATAGCAATTACTTGCATCCAACCAATAAATATAAACTTGAAAGCATTAATCCTAGAGAAAATCACTGACATTCCTTGATATTTAATATAATTATATTGACAATCTTTTATTTTATAAAATAATGATTGCATTCTCCTTAGATTTATTAAAATTACATTATAATCTTCTCATAGATATTGATTCATTAATTTAAGTGACAAAAAATATAATATGCCATATATACATAATTATTAAGGATAAAATTATAATATTTTAACAATATTATATTTAACTATTTGATTATATTGAATAAAAAATATCTAATTTGGGGTTCTATTTATAGCAGTATATATGAAAAAGACCTTATAACTAGAGGTTTATCTGATAGGGAGCTCCTAATTGAATGGATTAGTCATTATTGCTCATGGTGGATATATTGGAAAAAAAAAAAAATCACTCCTTTTAGTTGAAAAAATTGTAATTTTAGGTAGTTCTGTAATTTTGTACTCATTATCATTTACTACTAGGTTGACTTCTTTATTATCCAATTAATATTTTCTCTCAACTTCATGATATTTTTATACTCCTTCCATCATTGTTGAATAATTAGTTTTAAATGGATATTGAAATTAAATAAATGATTGAAAAAATATTAATGTTAGAAAATGTTAAGAGTAATTTATTAAATTGCCATTGTTTATCTCTTGTCCTTCATTAATTTCTCTCTTCTCATCCACTATGTCTTTCTCCTCCTTCAATAATATTTAATAGGAATATTATTGAAAGAAATAATTAATGTTACTTAAATTTTTTAAATTGAAAATTATTTATAGACTTTTTTTTAAATAAATAATTATTTAAGGATGAAGGGAGTAGTAGTTAATATCATGTTGATCCTATATATAGAAATTAAGGTTATATTATTATTTAAAATTAAATATTAACATCTTTTTGACAAAAATACCAACATAAATTATGGTATATTAATTAATAATTCAATAATAACCGTACCATTTTTTAATAGGCACCGTACTGTAACTCAAGAATGCTTTTTTATTAATTATTTCTAATCCTAAATTACAGTAACTGATTTGTTTTTTTTTTTTTTATGTGGAGAGTGCTAACGTGCACATTTTAATCATTATTGTCTCGTTAAAATAATAATAATAACCCACTTTTAATTTTCTCCCAAAAATGTTAAACCTTCTAAGTGATACTAATCAAAATTTAAAATTTCACTCACACATATCAAATAGTCTTTTAATATTGTATAAATTCATATTAGTTTAAATAAAATTTTGAATTAAAATCTTTTTAAGTTGATTATTAAAAGGATATTATAACATTGTTCCTCCAATCCCATGGCATCCTTTGGATGTTTTTGCTATGTAATGCATTTAATTTAATAGATATGATGAAGAAGATTCATTCCTACATAAGAAGTTGATAATGCGTTATTTGTATATATCTATGTTATATATCAGTTAGATAGATGTATATATATTTTTTTGGCGAAGTACATGTATAGTTGGATACTTAATGATTCCTTTTTCTTTTTTTGACGTGACTTAACGATATTCCTATGAATATATTATGAATATAAATGGTATCTGCCTAAAATTAATATACTTTTCAAATAACTGCTTTTGACTATTCACCCACGTACTTGTCAAAACATTAGGTGCTTTGAAATTGCAAAAACCTGTCTTCTCCACCAATGAAAACTGTGGGCCAACACGTCCTCTAGCGCTTCTCCTCTAGTGTATAAAACCACGCTCACCCAATGCAAAGTTTTCAACAATTTGTCCTATTCCACTCAACCCACCCCAATGGCAAAACCAACTTCATTGGCTTATCTCTTTGCAACTTTTCTTCTTCTAACAGCGTCTTATTCTTTGGCAGCACCATCACCAGCACCAGAGCCATCATCATCATCACTCTATGGCACTTTCCTTCGGTGCCTAACACAACACACAAACTCATCATCAACTCAACTCTCCGACATAGTCTTTGAAAAATCCAACACTTCCTTCTCCACCGTTCTCCAAAACTACATCCGCAACGCGCGGTTGAACACAACCTCAACCCCAAAACCTTTGATCATAGTGACACCCCTTCAAGAATCCCATGTTCAAGGTGCTGTCATATGTGCCAAGAGCATTGGTGTTCAAATCAAGATCAGGAGTGGTGGACATGATTACGAGGGTATTTCCTATGTCTCCAGTGAACCCTTTATTATACTTGACATGTTCAATCTTAGAAGCATCAATGTTGACATAGCAAAAGAGGTTGCTGTGGTTCAAGCCGGTGCCACACTTGGTGAAGTGTATTATAGGATTTGGGAGAAGAGTAAAGTTCATGGCTTCCCTGCTGGTGTGTGTCCCACTGTTGGTGTCGGTGGACACTTTAGTGGTGGAGGGTATGGTACCATGTTGAGAAAATATGGTCTTTCTGTTGATAATGTAATTGATGCACAAATTGTTGATGTCCAAGGTAGACTCCTCAATAGGGAATCAATGGGTGAGGACCTTTTTGGGCCATTAGAGGAGGTGGGGGAGCAAGTTTTGGTGTTGTGTTATCATACACAATTAAGTTGGTTCCTGTCCCTGAAATTGTCACTGTTTTCCGGATTGAAAAGACCTTGGAAGAGAATGCCACTGACCTTGTTGTTCAGTGGCAACAAGTTGCTCCAACAACTGATGACAGGCTTTTCATGAGGCTGCTCTTGCAGCCTGTGACATCCAAGGTTGCCAAGGGGCAGAAAACTGTTAGAGCCTCGGTTGTGGCCTTGTTTCTTGGAGGTGCTGATGAGGTTGTGTCAATATTGAGCAAGGAGTTCCCTCTCCTTGGGTTGCATAAGGAAAATTGCACTGAAATGAGTTGGATTGATTCTGTTATTTGGTACAATGATGATGCTGATTACAAAAATGGTGCCAAGCCAGAGATCCTGCTTGACAGGAACCTCAACTCTGCTGGTTTCCTCAAGAGGAAGTCTGATTATGTTCAGAATCCTATCTCCAAAGATGGGTTGGAGTGGATTTGGAAGAAGATGATTGAGTTGGGAAAAGTTGGGTTTGTTTTCAACCCATATGGAGGGAAAATGGCTGAGATCCCAGCTGATGGCACACCTTTCCCCACCGTGCAGGGAATCTGTTCAAGATTCAGTTTTCTGTGAACTGGGATGACCCATCACCTGCTGCATCTCAGAATTTCACAAATCAGGCTAAGAGGCTGTATAGTTACATGACACCCTTTGTTTCCAAGAATCCAAGGAGTGCCTACTTGAATTATAGAGACCTTGACATTGGAACCAATTCATTTGGTGAGAATAGCTACCAAGAAGGGGAGGTTTATGGGACCAAGTACTTCAATGACAATTTTGATAGGCTGGTTAAGATTAAGACTGCGATTGACCCTGAGAACTTTTTCAGGAATGAGCAGAGTATTCCAGTACTTTCAAGCAAGGCATAGAGAATCATATAGTGATAGCATACTAGCTAATTGATGCTATTGCTTTTTTGTTACTACAATTTGATATGAATGCTTGTCCCATGTGTCTTTATTATTTTGGTAATTGATTGGATTGTTATAGCATTGAATTTGGGTAATTCAAGTAGTTAAGTGAAATTGCAAATGGCCACAAGTTATTTTATTTAGCCATTGTTCATCTCTTTCTTGTTACATTTGTGTCTCTCACTTGAATCATATGACATGTGGTGGGGCCGGCTGGGAAATCTGTTAAATTCTCATTAATTTCAAAGAAAATTGATGCGAACTTTTTGGGTTGTACTCGGTATTGGTTGAATTATCTGTAATATGCGTGTGTGATTGCTTGATTGGTGTGGAACCGTGTAGGTCTCTGCTTTCCAATGCTGACCAAGACCCTTACTCTCGCCTTTTGTCTCGTGCTTATGGTCCTCTGATTATTTTTTAGGGGCCAACATGTCCCGAGATATTTTAATGCGTGATGTTTCAGCAATTAATTCTCAACTAGTCCCATGAAGTATTATTTAATTATACAATTTCTCCCGTTTTCGTTTAAACTAAGGACAATGCCATATAGTGTGCTTGTTATGCTTCTGCTATACACTTTTTCACTGACTATTATTGTTCAACATACATCAGCATTCAAGATTTTAAAACCAAGATGAAACATGCACTCTAGCGATAAGTAGAAAATTCATAAACTTGAGTGGATCCAGCCATAGGAAAACATTGGAAAACGTAAGCATCTGATGCAGGCAGCTTTTACAGACCCAGCCTGCCTTTATTCGTACCTTAGTGGTGCCGAATTGGCCTTAATTTGGTTTTGTTGTGAGCAAAAAGGGAAGATTGGTAAGGGTGAATTATTGGGAGAAATAGAGGAATGATCGACCATGTATAAGAATGTGTTGTGAAATGGCCGGAGCAAAAAGAAGAATCAGAGTAGTGTAAAATAGATATGTAAAAGTGTAAATCAAAGATGACACAAAAGGATTATTGGTTGGCTTAGCCGTTCAAAAGGTAACAACCAAATATTTCACTATAAAATATGATGAGAGATACAAATGGTGAATACATTCCATTTAATCCAAATCCCAAATACACAAAATACCTATTAATATTTTTTTATGTATCTCAACTCACAAAAGAGAAGAACTCATAAAAAATAAATAGTTATACTATATCACTAAAAGGAGGAGAAGATGAATTGTTTGTTGGTGTTGTGTTGGTTTCAAGCTTGTTGAACCAAGCTCTATTTATAGAGCTTTGAGCCAATTTATTTTTAACATTACATTACCTAACTTCACCTAACTTTGTCTAACTTCACCTAAATGTTTGAATTAGAAAAATTCAAACCATCAAGTTTGATAAATGCTAGCCACTGAGTTAGAAAAAATACAAGTCATCAAGTTTGACAAGATGTAACTGACATTTTATTTTTCTCAATTAACATTATATTTCACGCTTACATAACTTAAATTTCTTAAATTTAAAGTGATATAGTATCAATTTGGTGTGTATGCATTATTTACGGACAACAGTTTTCTTAGTAACTTTAGATAATGAACGTGTAATTTGTATAGAATCTTCATTTCCGCCTCAAATTTTTGCTCCAAGCGAAATAATTTCATCATATAAGGGCACCCACCCGAACTCAGATCAGTGGTCTCAAGTCCGTACGATCTATCTATCGCTAGGTTTCAGGTCAATTTTAGTTTGCAGTTCTGTATTTTTTTTAGTTAATTTAATATTTAATATATGATAAGTATAATTTTAATATATTGTTAGTGTAAAATAAATTTACACAAATATCTAATTATATATTATTAAATCAATAAAAATATTTGATTCAATCATGCATTAACTAAAAGGTTATATGTAAATGCACATTATTAGTTTATAATATAAATTTTTTTTACACTATTATTACATCAAAGTTAAACTCATTTATTATTGGTATAAATATGTTCTACCATCACTTCATCACCACCAATCAAAAAATATGTTATATTATATATTCAAATTTTATTAAAATTAAATGTCTAACTATTTCAGAAGTCAAACATTAATATTATAATTAATTATATAATGAGAGTTAGATATCTTTAATAATATAATATATAATTAAATTTCCATTCAAATACTATGCATTAATTTTTTTTTCTTATAAAATTCTTTGAATCAATCGAATGATCCCTTTTTTGTTATAGAAAAATGCCCGTATTGTTCCAAAAGAGTAAATGAAGGTCAATTAGTTTTCTATGGCAAAAGCAAACAAAATTTTAATAAAAAATTATTTTTCATTGGCTTTTATGCTTCCCACTCAAGGTTTTTTTTTTTTGAAAGAACACAAAACATGTGTCAAATTATTACAGACCCACAGAGTGACGGGAAATTCTTAAATAGACATGGTTTATTATATATGGATTTAATTTTGATATATATACTAATCAAAGAAAACTTTTTTTAAAAGTTAGTGGGGGTAAAAGTTAAATGTATTTTATTGATATGATAATATGATTGAATGAATGTGTAAATTTTTTTATATTGACATTGGATCAAAATTAAGTTTTTATTCTATTACTCTTTATTCATTTAAATTATCATTTACTATGTATAAAATATTTCAATAATAAATATTTTTTATTATAATCTTTGTAACATTATAGATATCTAATAACAATTTGTATGCCTATAATAAATCATTTCTACCCAAAAATGATTTCACACTTGAGTAGGGTCCTAATTTAAGGAGTGTGATTAGAGGGGTCAAATAGGTTGGTCGCTTTGATAAATCAACCCAAATAGCCCAAAAAAATGTATGGGATGAACTAAAAAATTGAAGTAAAAATAAAAGTTGACTGAATCAGTCCAACTCAAATTGGCCTAACCACTGTGAACGTGTCAGTCCAATGACCCAAATACTATTTTTTCAAAATAATAATCAATTACAAACATGAATTACTATTACTTGAGTTTAGACCATTTGGTATTTTTTTTCAGTCAAAACAGTTTAAATTAACAACAAATATATGTATCACTTCACTTTTTACTTAAGTTAAGTTGTCAAGTTTAATCATCGGACAAAAAACCACCAAGTTTCATTTTTCATTTCTCACTTAGAACAAGATTAAGATCACCCCTTATCCATGATTTATACTTTTGATCGTTGATTTTCACACGGTGCATAAAGTTAAGTTTTAGTCAGAAGTTTTAACAAAAATTGACAATCATTTTACTAGATTAGGTTTGGACTAGATTATCAATATATTTGGGTCCGGATTATCATTCTACTAGGCCAAAACTTAGTCCAAAATGACCCACTCCAAAAAATGACCCGACCCAAAATGATCTGAGTCAAATGAGGGACGGCCTAGCCCATTTAGAGATCTCTGAGCGCGGTTCATGCTGCCGTTGCCACTTCTTGCCTTGGTCTGACCCTTTGGTTATACAACACATTCGTTGTTCTCTCCCTTTTGCTTCCTTTTTTATTGATTTTTTTTTCTTGAGTGGTGTTATTTAAACTAAAAAAAATGAGTATCTATTAAAATATTCATTTAATAACTATTAGATATGATGGTGGATCACACATTCCATTCATCACGTCACATTCCCTGATTATTAAGTAGATGATTCAATAAATATAAATTTTTTAGGTGTTTGAATAATATTTTTATTTTTATTTTTGTGTTTACATACGTTGTTCTCGAGTTAGCCGCAGATGTCTCATCACAAATAATCATACAACGACGAATTATGAGAAGAAGTATAATTATGACCCAAAGAAAAAATAACGGGTATAATTAAAGGGTCAGACCAAAGGAAAGTATAGCTAAAAAGTTAGATGGAAGTGGAATATCAAGCAGAATATTAATTTAGATGGTCGTGTAAAAAAAAAAGTTACATAAATTTACTTTTCAATTTAAATGAATTGAATTAAAAAGTTACACTTAAATTGTTTAATGTGCTGATGGCTTAATTCTCTTTATCATTATTTATACTTCTCATATGAATTCATTTTTTTATGATTGTATATAAGATTTAATCCTAATAAACTGTTAGTGTAAATCTTTTACAGCTGCGCGCACACACAAGCTGTTAATAAACTTTCAATATCATGCTAGTAAAACTCAAACAAGATTTATATATCCAACTTATTTATTTATTTAGACAGACCAACTTGATTTAACATTTGACAAGTCAAGCGCATTGTATATCTCAAATCATTATCACGTCCATCATTGATCAATCCGTTTCCCCATTTAGTTTACATTGTTTTAGCTGCAAGTGTTGGGATACTCCGTTCATTTCTGAAAAGGTTATGAGGATCAACTGCACCCTTAATCTTCACCAACTATTGAAGCTGAGAAAAATCGAGTTAAGTTTATTAATGAGGTCTCAAAGAGTATTTATACAAAGAGATGTTAGTAATAGAATGAAAGCATAAGCATAGTAACAAGAGGAAGGATTTTAGTGATAGAAATACTTGCCAAAGGACTTGAATTTTCCATTGGTGGTGGTGTCACTACAAGAAAAGCTAGTATTATTGACAATGCATTTTTGACGGTCTACATTAAATGTTAAAAAAGAGTATTATTATCAACTCTCTTTTTACAAGCGTTAAAGAAAAGTGTTGATAAATATATTTATGTCTAGCGAACAATATAAATAATAGGGATTTCAGCATTTACTTGCATCTGATAGTGTTTGAATTGGACCTAAAGCAGGATTCTAGGTTTGCTTCCATAGCTTTTTATTTATATTTTATATTTTGTCATTTAAATAGATTCTATTGTAAAACGCAAAAAGAGAGGGCCTACTCGAAATCTTGCATTGTCTAAGTTGCCACGGTAAAAGGCTTGATATCAAATGGCGGCATAATAGGCCAGTGGGTCCAAATGCAAACTTATTAAAGTCAAGATGCACTGTTTTGGTTTGTGATATTGCAAATGCACCATTAAAGGTGAAGGAATGGTCTGAAATCCCAGCTGAAAAGAAGATAAAAATGTTTGAACTAGTGCTGGTTGTTATCTCATACTCTTAATTTTATTGGTATTTTTTCAATAAATTGAATAATAAATTTGACATGTGTGTATATGTCTGTGTGTATATGTTTTTTTCTTCTTTTTTACAGGAAAAATTCAAAGTAGAAGGTCAAAAGTATCGAGTATGGGCGCAATGAACACTTCTTATCGAAATTATCGATGCCAACTAAAGAAGAAGTACTTTGAAGTATATGATGACCCAAGAATTGCTAGACGTAAAGTGCCATCAAAAATAGCAAAAGATGATTGGGAGTATCTTGTAGACTTGTGGTGCGATGAAGATTGGCAGGTTTTGATTTTCAACTTTACTTGCAATAAATACTTTACAAAAATCCTAGAAACTCACATGATTTGGATGAATGAAACATATCAGTAGGGACTTATGGAATGAATACTTAGAAAACAATACTACATAGTTATAACAATAGCAACAATGCTACATGTTTATTAAGAAAAACTTATAATGTATATTGTGTATTTTTATTTATTCTGAAGACTTATTGACCAAGTGATTAACCTTACAATTATTAGAAATGAGTCAGCAAATAAGATGAATCGAACTCCAAACAAGATCATTCATACTACTGGTTCTAAGGGTGTCCAACAAAGGGCTGAAGAGGCGGTATACAAGTTTATTTAATTTAGTATTTTTATTTGAAAATATTTATCCTTCATTATATTAGCAATTTATATTATTTGTGAATGATAGTTTGAGCAAACTGGACAAGAAATAGGCCGCCTTCGTCTTTGGAAAGTTACGCATACAAGAGCTAATGGGGAAGCTTGCAATGATGAAACTCAGGATAAACTTGTAAGAAATTAAGCATATTAGTATTTGGTTACTATATATTTGCTGCTTGTGGTTTCTCACCCTTGCTGTGGTATTCCCCCAACCACTTAATTTGTTTACTTCGTTCACTAAACATCTCAAATGAAGCATTGGGAATATTGCTCTGGAGGATTTGGATTTATATATTTTGGACTTTCAATTTTTTTTCTGTGACTTTGACATTTAGTTTGTTTTCCAAATTATGTAATCTTCTGTGTACTACTCTTGTTTGCACTCGTGCTTTAGTCACGTATGTAATGTTGTTCAACTTTGATTCTTGTCACTTTTTTTATTTGGATTTTGATGTCTGTTTTTTTTGAGTTTTTGTAATTTTATGTGTGACTTTGTTGAACTTGAAGTTTGTACGTTGATTTTTTTGGATATTGGGTGTAAAAGTGTTTAGCTTTGGTTCAAAAAGGATAAAGCAAAGACCTAGCACTGTTTATAAATAATAGCATTCACGAAAAGATCTTAGTAAATTTAGGAATTTCCAAGATATTACTATGTTATAACTATATATACTACTATGAGAAGTAAAGATTGATGATATTTTTCTCACAATCTTTGAAGAAACGGTAGTTCTAGAAGCTTTCAGGAATGGGTCCCTTCAGATTGTTGTTGGAAAGATCATGAAACAAGAAAAATAATTACTAAATGAAACCCAAAGTTGTCAGGGATAACATTTACCATGATCCATGAATAATATTTTGAAGTAGATATGATAAACAAGGACATTGCTATCAAACTTAAGTAAAATTGTTAGGCTAGCTCATACATAGTTGTCATATGGTCTGTTTATTTGATGGTATGGGTCCAGGTAAGACTATTCCTAAGATCCCTAAATCTGAATTAGTCACAAATTTCGGGTGGTCCAAAATTATTCATATACGCATGATGAAATGTCCCTTGGAAGTGATCCTAACTCTTAATGTGTTTACATAAATTTAAAAGAGACTATAACATATTCATTCTACACAATATGACATGGCATCATTTGGCTATTTACCAAACATGATGATGCCTGTTGGTAGATGATGATGCTGTTGATTCACCAAAAAGTTCATATATGATTTGCAGGATCAAATTAAAGAACTATCTGATCAAGTCAATGAAGGATTGCTAGAGATGAATGAGCATGAGGTGATGGTGGAAGTATTTGGGCCTCAGCGGCATGGAAGAGTTCGTGGATATGGAGCTGGTGTGACCCCACGCAATTATGGGGTCCTAATTCATCTCTAGTTTGTGATCTATCAATGAAACTCCAAGAATTGAAAGAAAATTTGAAGAGTCTAAGGCGGAGGTAGAGGACTTGAAGAAGAAAGTGGATCATATGGCAGGAATTCTTGAACAAATATTAGAGGGAAGGATGCCGATATTCGAAACAATATTCCAACATTTGATGATCATCCAGAACATATGGCAAGTTTTCTTCTCTTTATAGGTATGATATTAGTATTTAAATAAAGTTATAGTAGGGAACTCCTAAATTGGTTCTATATTTTAAAAAAATTATTATAGTTTCTAATTTTTTTTTATTTCTCATTGTAGGAAGGAGATCAAGATTGAGGATTGGATTTGAATCATCTATCTCTAAAACAATACAACAATTGAAACGAACAAAATTAATGTAGATAGCCTTAATCTCCAAACACAATATAGCAATCTTGACATTATTCTATCACTTTATACATATAGGTCCTAAAGAAGTATGAGAAGGAGAAACACTTGCTTTTATTTTGTTCTTACTATATTAGAACATGTGATTGATTTGTACTTTTGTTAGAAAAATCATACTTGTAATATGAATTTATACAATGTTATAAATAGATATTTTGTTGTCTACCTAATTGAATTATTTTTTTTATAATTTTCAATGTTTAGAACTGTCAATACTTATAATTGTAACAAAAAAAAGAGTTGGGGTATGGTTTTAGTTGACAACAATTACAAGTATTTTCGACGGTCAATAATTGTCAAAAAAGATTGGCAAGTATTTTCAACGGTCACGTTCTGTCAAAATTTCTTTTCTTGACAATATTTTTTTCAACACTTTTCGACGATTAAATTGTTGTTGAGTCAAACATATCTTTTTCAACACAAATGACCCTTGATAATGCTAAGTTTTCTTGTAGTGTGTATGTGTTTCTGATCGAAGTTTAGATGATATAGTGGAGTCTACGTAGGGAAGCATAGAAAGACAAGCGTAGGGACGACATTTACACAAGGAAGTGAACGGTAGATCAGATTCTTTTGCATTACATTGTCGACAATTTTTGACTTGAAATGTCATGACCATAATTTTCTTGTCGGACACTAACGATTAGGGAGTGATCAAGATTATGCTTTGGAATTGCCATTTGCTCAACTTGCTCTGTGGTTGAAATTATCTTTCTAATTTCTTTGTAGAAATCTTTTTGTGCAAACCTTTCACTTTAGGTATATGTTTGGCTGTGACTCCAAAATTACCCCCTAATCATACATATATACCCTAGGTGTGATGTTTTTACAGATTAAGTTAAAGAAGAGTCAAACCTAAAAAATTAGTCTATCTAGTGGAAGATATTTGTGGCTTAAACATATTTGCTCCATGAAATATTTAGGCTAAGTTTGGTTGTGTTTGAGTGCTATTTTGTTTGCTATTAGTTCAATGCTAATGTCTTCACTAATTGCACTTTCGATTAGAGATCTCAAATTAGAAAAGGGAATCACTTACTCAAAAGAAATGAACTAGGGTTTTTATTAAAGTGTGTCACAACTCAAAGGTCGAATAAGAGTAGTTATAATGAAGAAACTTTGTATTAAAGTAGATGAATGTGTGTACAAATATAAATGAAAACAAATGAAATAAAATAAAATAATAATAATGAACTGAAATGAAAACAAAATAAAGAAAACAACTACTCTTAAGGGTAGATAATCTCACTCACAAGTAGCATGTTGCTTTATTGTACTAGAACGTCAGAATCTAAGGTGTAGTTATGAGACTAAGAAGCATCACACATTAATGAGCCAATACTCTTATTTATAGATAAATTCTAAGAATTTTTAGTAATCAACATGGGTATTGGGCTCTTCTTAGCTCTCGTTCTTCATGTACCCACGTTCTCCACTTCATGGACGTGTATGGTAACCGCTCCTACTTTCTCAAAAACGTTTGTTGTGGGTTGATGCTTGCTACTCCATTCATTCGATGCTTCACACCGCCTTTATTCTTTAGTCAGAATGCTTCACTTCTATCTTCCAAACATGCTAGTGTTTTAAATTGCAATTGCAGTTGCTATTGCAGTTGCCGTTGTGGAAAATGTGGTCGCAACGCGCATTGCGCTGATACGATGTGAAATTTTTGCATGTCTTCAAATTGAAAAAGCCCATGCGACCAATTGCGACCATGCGGCCCATGTAGCCTAATGCGATCTGCGACCTTGATGTGGTTGCATTATGGTTACATTGCCTCAATTTATATAAAAATAAATCATACCAAACAATTGCAATCCAAACGATTGCAATTTGAAACCTTGAAACATGCTAAGTCCACAAGTGATACTTTGAAGTTGATAAGAACATATCTTTAATTGAATCTTTATTATAACCTTTTGCTATACTTCTTACTCCACTAGGAGTGAGGCCCATGTCATATTCAAACCTAATCTCTGCAAATAAAACACTATGCAAGTTGAAACAATATTATATGGAAACCAGAAGGAAGATCTTCATCAGAAAAATCTAAATTAGAATTTTCTAGATTAATATGTCTAATGATCTTAATTAAGTTTTGGCCTTGAGCAATAACTGTGGCATATATATAACTCATAACAGCCAAACAAACTAAACTATATAAAACCAAGATTTGCTTACATGGTGTGCTTATTGTATTGCGCGCACACACACACACATGTATATCTGACATATATAGGATACATTTGCCAAAGGATCCTAGGTTGCCCTTGTAGGTCAAGGCTTTGAAGCTTGCAACTATATATGACCTGACTAGTTAGGACTAACATGAAGAGCACTGTCATCCCATGCACTCCTTAATTTGCTGCGATAGCTGATGCAAAATTGCAAACGCCATCCCAGGATCTGAACTTTGGGATCCATTTTGGCGTGTGGGGCTGGAAGAAACAAAGAGTTGGAGCTGCAACCCCTTGCTGATGAAAGCAAAATACAAGTTGATAATGATAGTGCTCTAGTGAGGGGAACATGTTGGTCTAACTAGTGGCTTTTATAGGTGAAGGAGGAAGGTGGAGGAAAGGATCTTCGTGGTATATACCTTCAGTGACGCACACTACATTTGCTTTTAGTGCCTTTCACTTTTTCATAAAGCTTTTCTAGCAAATTAAATCATGGTGACATTTGCAATTTCGGAATCTTCTACGGACATTCTCACTAGTGATATTCCGTGAGTGGTACTGGGTGGGTCGACAAATTGTAGTACAAAAATAGACGAATTCAAATGTAACCAATCAAATTCTTGCATCGCAAATCAAAGAGGAATGATAAATGATAATTCAAATTATCCAACGGTTCAACTTTGTCGCACAAATTTTGGTACAGGAAATTTCGAGCCATAAATCTTTTCCGTATTTCTGTTCTCAACAGAACAAGTACTCATGTGTGCATTTTTTTTTTTTTTGGGCTAAGAAATGAGCTTAACTCTGATTATTATGATCTCGCTAATGTTCGTGTTTATTTATTTTGATGTGGACTGAAACAATGATTTAAGTAACTCTATGGACTAAAACTCGGAAAGGAGAAAACATTTCATGGCAGCATAACATAGATTTATTCAGAACTAATGTTTAAATCTAAAATGCATATAATATATATTATAATTAGAGAAATGCCTGGGAGAGAAAAAGTTTGTTTGAATTCAATCTAAAAGCTTTCCTGTACCAATACAAAACCTATCCTCCACAACTAGTCAGCAGCCAGAAATTAAAGTCGAATGTATTGGAATTTGATTGGTTTGGGACCCGCCACGACATGCATAAGCACCTTATTGTTTTTTGATATCTTGACTTTGCCAATTTGGCCATGGCTTTTGAATAAGTCCAACCGTATGTGGCATAAAAAGCGAGTCTCGGTAATTTAAAAATTGCTTCATGGTGGGTTGATATATTGACCATCTCAAACTGCATTAATGAAAATGTTTATTGTATAAAATTGTCCCACCTATATATGTGTGTGAGAAAAGAGATGGCGGCTTGTGTCATCGAGTAATTCTTTTATCCTGTTTTATTAGATTTAATTATTTTAATTCAAATAGGATTAAAATGAAAAATATTAATATATATCACATATTGATATATTATAAATTCTATTTTACTAATGAGTTTAAGAATCGAAAGTAAAAACTATTATTAAATGAAAAATAAATAATTTATTATATTAGAACTAAAATTAAAAAATTCATCCAATAACTATTTATTAATAACTTTTCAAAGATAAACATATTTTTTGTTAAGTAATAAAATAATATTTATTACTTATTATTGAATATTTTAAAAATATTAAATATTTAAATTTAAATATAATTAATATTTTTATTTAACAATTTAAGTATTTTTATTCTTTCACTTATCGCGTACATACACATGTTAAATACACATGTTAAACAATTTAAGTGTTTTTGTTGGGTTTTTGGTCAACAAGTTTTGGTCTAAAACCACTTAAATGTTTACTTTGACCCAAGTTGTTGGCCCATTATTAAACTTATGACTATGAGTTTGCCTAACAGGACAAACTCTGGCCAACCAAAACACGCTATTCTGGCTTAAAAGAAGACGGCGGTTGTGGTTGAGGGCTTGAGGCTTAAAGCGCTTAGTACTGTGCAAGTGGAGACCTAGATTCAAAAAATAAATAAATTAATAAAAAGTGGTGAATGACTTCGCTCGATCAGAATGGTCAATTGTCATTCGTGCTTTAATTGACCTCATGGCATCATAAACCTTTATAGAATAAGAATAGTATTTAATTTTAATGTAGTTATAATATAGAAAACTTTATATAGCTATTAAATTAAATTTCTTCATTTATATGACATTTTCAAATAATAGGTAGAAGTTGATTATATTTACTGATTGAATTATTATATTAAACTCTTTTATATACACTGTCATGCCATGCATCAAAATCAGGCTTGTTTGATAAATATAAAATTTGAGGTGTTTCGTGACTTTATTTGATAAATTTCTTCTCTGGCTTCATCAAAATTAGACTTGAGCTAGTTGATAATACTCTTTTCCAAAGAGTGCTCGTTTTTATGAAAGTATAGGCTAATTTTTCGTGTTTGATAAATAGAAAAGTTTAGGTGTTTTCTACTTAATTTGAGTATGTATCATAAAAAATATGTGCCGCATGAAAATTTCTCACAAGTAATTATTTGGGTGAAACTGCGACAAATCTTCCTAGCTAGTATTGTTCAAAACTCTTGAAATCTCTCAAGTAATTATATTTGGGTGCTTGAACCTGCGACAAGTCTTCCTAATACTGTTCAACACTGACTTATCAAAGATGAGAAATCTAAATTCTAAAATATCAATGGTGGCAAGATTATGTACGTAATGCGGAGTATAAATATGCATCTTCAAAGATAGATGCGCACTCACCTCAGCCGTTTTAGCAACAATGATCCTGCAATCTACATTTCACATCATTATTTTGTTGATAATATCAACATGGTCCATACATCCATTGGCATCTGCACAATATATTATAGCAAAACCTGGGTGTAGTTCGATGTGCGGAGATGTTCCCATCGCTTACCCGTTTGGGATGAGAGATCCCAAATGCTACGCACACGAATGGTTCGAGATAGAGTGCAGAAACACTTCTCAAGATGGTGGTCACAAGCCTTACCTCAAGTCCTTGAACCTGGAGGTGACAGAAATTGACCAGATGCAAAGCCAGGTTGGAATCATGAATCCAATATACCGTTGGAACTGCCAAAGCGAAAACGCAAGACCGGCCATAAACCTAAGAGGAAGCCCTTTTGTGTACTCCCAGGAAGATAAATTCGTGGCCGTTGGTTGTAACAAACTCGCGTTTCTTCATTCCAACGGGTCAACGGTTAGTGGTTGCGTCTCCATCTGTGACGGTGATGAAGAGGCAGCTGACGACAACGACGACATCGGTGTGGACGGAAGCGATGGTTGTCACGGCAGAACTTGCTGTGAGACTTCACTGCCTATGCATCTCTCAGAGTACAACGCAACGCTCCAAGATCTGAAGAACCAAAGTGCGAGTCAGGGGTGTAGTTATGTGCTAATTGTAGATGATATCTGGCTTCAGGACCAGTATAACTATGGTTTGAGTTTGGGACTCGGGTGAGTTTTAGTAACCTAGTAAAGGACATGGATTATGTTCCTGCGATGCTCGAGTGGGAGATTCTGAACGATATGCTGACCAATTCAACCTTGGAACTCCCTTCGGATGCTGATGCCTATTGCAATGAGACTAGCATAACATCTCAACAAAACACCACCTCAGGTCGGAGATGTCGCTGCGAATGGGGCTACACTGGCAATCCCTACATCCAAGGGAGCTGCACAGGTAAAATGATCGATCCCTTATTACGTTATTGATTACAACAATGTTGTTCTAACACTAAAAGTGGGCGATATTAAGTTATTAACTTTTAATGAGATGATGAGTGGCGATAAGTGATGACCATCGTCTCATTCAAATAACAATAAAGTGGGTGTCCAAATGGGATAATTTTTCATTGCTAGATAAAATTGGCTATTATTTATAATTAATATTATTTGTACTACCTTTTGATATATTTTTTACTAAATATTTTGAGATGTTATTTAAATATTAGTTATAAGTGTCGTTGATAGTGCCTTACAATATTAAGCAATGTTATGGACTATCACTTTATTACCAGTATATATGATGATAATTCGTATTCATTCCATCTATTCATAGTATTTAACGGTGATAAAAAGAAATCCAATAGGTATTCATTTTTGTGGTGTTAAAATAATACCTTTGTACAATATATTCCCAAAAGTGGAAAAAAAATTCTTGGTGTGTATTTATCACACAATTGTATTTTTAGGGGTATATTATTTGAGAGTTCATGTGGAGGGTAAATTTTTCAAAGATAAACTCTATGTGTAAAATTTATACGCGTGAAGTTCATCAATAAAAAATTCTTTTTTATTTTTACCCATTATCTAAACACACGATATATATAATAGACACATTTTAATTTATTTCATAAATTATGTACATGATTGTGTTATTATACAAGTGGCTTTACTTGATTAATGCTAGTAGCCTCACAGGAGTGTGCATGAGTGTGAATTGCTATTTTCAACCATTACCTCCTAATTTTGTGTCACTCCCTGTAATATATGCTAAAAATATTCACTTTTGTACAACGTAACTTATATTACTTGTTTTTGTTATGTTGTGTTTTCCTGATCAGTTACACAAAAAGTTAATCATATGATCTAATTAATGAGGGAGGATGAATAGGTTAAAGGAAAGCTAGCACAAGTAGTCGGCAAAATTACTTGATGCTACAATAAAGGCGCTTCTGGTTTATGATTGTAGTTAATTTTTTTAATATATATGCTAATCGCAGTCATAAGTAAAAAAAAAGAAAAAGAAAGACTGAAGCGTCAATATTACCTTAAGAAATATATATATACATATGATATGATATGAGTTATTAAGTATTAACTCGTTTCTTGACGTTTCAGCTATACCAGGATTCTTCGATGAGAAAAGTCGATCGAAGTGGGCAATAGTAGGTACGTGTAATCCAATTCTCTCTTCCGTTATTAGCCATATCAATGTATATCTTTTCGAGTTCAATTTGTACAGATTCAACGAATAAAGAATTAAGATATCTTCGTTAAGAAAACTGATACACAGTCATAATTTATACTCATCAAATTTATTTTGCCAGAATAATGTCACACACAATATTTTTTTTATAAATAAATAAGTTATATCATTTTATTTTATTTAATAATTACTCTTTTTTTTATTAAAAATTTTGATACATTTTTCTTGTAGTATAAAATTAGCTGGATGGGTGTTGTATTTTTTATGCAACACACATCCAGATAAATAGGAACCTAAATGCTCAAGTTCTCGACATATATAATACAAAAAGAGTTTAATTTTATGTATAACTCATTTAATTATACATTATCATATCTGTAAAAGTAATTAAGTATCATATCTACTATTAAAAAAATCATGCAAATAAAATTATTTAAGTAAATAATGACATAAAAAAGGTTTTTTACTACTACTACATACGAATTAAACTCATATAAAAATTGTTTTAGAAGGCAGGGTACTGGATCTTTTAATTCATTGTAGCATGCAGTGCGCTCAAATCCAATATTGGACGGTTTGTCCGTTGCCACCGTCCCATAACATGATATATGTTCATATATGTGTTATTCTAATTATTAAAATTAGGTGTCTATGTGAGCATCTATTATTATTAGATGAGATGGTAGTTTTTACTATCTTTACTCATCTATCACATTGATGTGATGTTGTGAGTGTTCACGTAGACACCTCATTTTTAGTGTTAGAATAACATCACTCATATATGTTAATTTATTCTAACCCAAAAATGTTTAAGAAAATTTTAGATGCATTGAAAATAAAATAAAATATTTACTCTATTTTATTTATTAATTGACATTATTTTTGTGGGCTATTAATATTTTTTTATATTTTTAATATAATAATTAATATGTAAATTGATAAATAAAATAGAGTAAATACATTTTGTTGATGTAAGAGCACCCGGTGTTTCTCAAAATATTTTATCCGAAAGTCCTACACTGCTATAGAGTCTTGTAAACATGCATCTGGTACATTTTTTTGTTTTCAATGAATACGCAGACACGCAGTGAGCAAGCTCCCACATATCAGCACTAGTTGTCAGCAGTTGCTGTTTGTATTTTTGTACATACTAATATAGGTGCAAACATACTTATTCTTGTATTGGACAAATTAATTAATCTTCGATTTATTTCATTGTGCCGAATATGCAGGAGTTTCGTCAGGCCTTGGATCCATCATTTTACTCGTTGGTGTATGGTCGCTGTATAAAGTAGTGAGGAAAAGAGTGATGAAAAAACGCAAAGAAAAATTCTTCAGAAAAAATGGCGGTTTGATGTTACAGCAAAGATTGTCCTCAGGTGAAGTAAATGTCGACAGAGCTATTCTCTTCAGCTTAAAGGACTTAGAAAAGGCTACTGATAACTTCAACCAGAACAGAGTTCTTGGAAAAGGGGGTCAAGGTACCGTTTACAAAGGCATGCTAGTAGACGGTAAAATTGTTGCAGTGAAAAAGTTTAAAGTTCAAGGAAAGGCTGAAGAATTCATCAATGAATTTGTTGTTCTTTCTCAAATTAACCATAGAAATGTGGTTAAGTTGTTAGGATGTTGTTTGGAGACAGAGATCCCTTTACTTGTTTATGAATTCATCCCTAATGGTAACCTCTTTGAATACTTGCATGGCCAAAGTGAAGACTTACCAATGACGTGGGGTATGCGTTTGAGAATTGCCACTGAAATTGCAGGAGCTCTATTTTACTTACACTCAGTTGCTTCTCAGCCTATTTATCATAGGGACATCAAATCAACAAACATACTATTGGATGAAAAGTATAGGGCAAAAGTAGCAGACTTTGGAACATCTAGAATAGTTTCCATTGAAGCTACTCATCTCACCACGGTCGTTCAAGGTACCTTTGGATACTTGGACCCTGAATATTTCCATACTAGTCAATTTACAGAAAAGAGTGATGTCTACAGTTTTGGAGTAGTTCTTGTTGAACTTTTAACTGGGCAAAAAGCAATATCCTCTATAAGATCCGAGGAAACTAAGAGTTTAGCTTCATATTTTGTTGTCTCTATGGAAGAGAACCGTTTGTTTGACATCATTGACCAAAGAGTCATGAAAGAAGGGGAGAAAGAACAGGTCATTGCAGTTGCCAATCTTGCATATAGATGCTTAGAGTTGACAGGGAAAAAACGGCCAACTATGAAGGAAGTCACATTGGAATTAGAAGGGATCCGAAAATTGGAGAATAAGTGTGATGTACAACAACACCATGAAGAAATTGAGCTTTCTAGAATTGAAGGCTACCAACCTTGGATTGAATACTCTACATCAGATACATTGCCAACTACAACCAGCAAAGGCCTCTCCTCGGAGGTTATGCCTAGTCTTACATTTTAGAGAATTCTCTCTCTCTCTCTCTCTATATATATATATATTCACGGAGAAAACGAAGTTTTTTTTTGTTGGAGACATATATAATCTCCAAAAACATACTTGTTATTGTGAATTATTTGTTTGAACACTCAATGGATTATTCATGCTAAGGGTGCGTGCTTATTTAATTTTCTCTTATCACCTTGAAGCTGGTGCAATGGACTCAGTTATATACATTACTTTTATGTCTAATCAAGGTAGCAATTTTAGGATATTAATGAAACAGTGACAACAGCTACAAATCAGATACAAATCATGAAATGGATAATAAACCACTGGAATAATCGAGTCTTTCGACATTACCTGACCAAGGGAGCAAAGGATAGAATAAGAATTCAGTAGAATTATACGAGGTAAGAGAAGAACTCAGAAAGGATCAGAGAACGAAAGCAGAAGCTCGCCACACTCATGTCATTCCTCAGATGAATTCCTTCCATTTAGAATTAGGAATACTATTTCCGTTCCTTTTCACTTCCCCAGTAATCGGACTAGTTGTCGCAGGTCTCTCTGGTTTTTTTTCTTTTTCTTTTTTGGATAAAGTTGTCATAGGTCTCTGATGGTAAACTAACTTTCCCAAGTTGGTTCCAAGGAAGCTGGTCTAATGCTCCATGTTATATTATCGGGCCTGTTTGGGGAAGTTTCTGAGAACTGTATTTTCTCAAAAGCATAATAAGAATTAGAAGTATAAATTTGTTTAAAATTTTAATATAATTATAAAAGTGCATTTCATTTTAGGCTTAATTACTTTAAAATTCTTTATAATTTCACTCAATTTTTAATTAGATTCCTATAGTTTAAAATTTTATAATCAAGTCCTTATATTTTAACAAAATTTTCAATCAATTAATTTCCTATAATTTAACAATATGCGATCAATTTTAAAAGTTTTTAGTTAAGTCCATATAGCTTAAAATTTTTGTGATCAACATAGAGACTTAATTAATTGAAAATTTTTGCGTAACATAGGGACTTGATTCAAATTTTTTGGACAATATATATTAGGGTTTGATTATATATTTTTAAACTATATAGACATGATTGAAAAATTTTATATAATATGAAAACTTGATTATAAAATTTTAAACTATAAGGACCTGATTAAAAATTAAGTGAAACTATATATGGGACCTCATTGAACCTTTATTTTATGGTAGGAAATTGTTAAGTTATTTGCATATGAAAGATATGGAAGAATTTTTTTATGATAAAAAAGTTTACATGAGGGAAAGGATTAATCCCATTTGAGACGTAGAAATCACTGAAATGGGCATGCTATAGGTGGTGTGCTCTGTTGGATGGCCTTGATCATTAGGAGCTAGCATTTATTCACAACTCTCTTGACCGGTCTTGATCACATTGTCGAAGGAGCAGGTTTGGGGCTATCATTATGCTCATTGATAAGCTATAGATGGTATGCTCTAACATAAGGTGTGTTTGATTGGGGGTAAAAATTGGATAGAAATTTTCATGATGAATTCCATATGTAATTTTACATTTAATATAAATTATCGTTTTTAGATACTTTTTTAAACCTATTGTCTATACTAAATAGTAGACGTAAATTTGTGTTCAATTTTCATGGTATTATACATGAATTAGATATATAGAAAATTCCTTAGAAAAATTGTATCTTTCACAATGAAATCAGATAAGTGAGATTTTAAGTAAGACATAATCTTCTTTTGTCCAAAGAAAATTTTCATTGAAATAAAGAGTCACCATTGATATTGACACCTATGAGATCGTTAAATGATAAGGAGTTCCTCCATTCAATCCTTTTCCTTATTCATATTGCTAGACATCTTATTTGTACACATCTTTTTTGTTTCTCAAGCCTATAGAGAGTTATAAACAATTCTAAAAGGTTAAATCTTTGATGATTCTATCATACATTATTGAGTTGTGAAAACTTTGGGATAGGTATCCCCTACATTTGAACTAATTCTTCTGTTAAACAATCTCTTTCTAGTTGCTCTAGAACAATTAGGAGATTCTCTAAAAAAAATATGGGATTTTGCTTCTGGCAACTGCATGCTATGTCATGGTGGCCCCGCTAGCTTATGGGGTCAAACCAAAATATTCTAAGGAGAGATATTTGAATCTCATTGATCTTATAATTAAGTGTCATACCAAATCTCATCAATCGAATCATTTTTTTGAGAAATACAAGATATCTAAGTCATACGAATAAAACGATCTATTCCTTGATAAGAAAAAGAAAAAAATTGAATGGTGACTAGATTGATGATAAAATATAATCCTGATGTCGAATAGTGATTCGATTGATGATAAAATATATATCTTCCTAGATCTCGAATGGTGATTTGATAGATGATAAAGAAATAGAATTCTAAGGTTAGTTCTCTACCTTAATGATAGAAAAAAGGATTGACAAAATTCTATTGAGTTTAACTTATAGTGAACATTTATCAAAGAATAACTTTGGTTATCAAATAATTGAACAACTGAGAACAATTTACTTATGATACTCAGTTAAAATTCATAAAAATGTATCTAATAAATTATGAGTTTAATAAATCATGTTTAGTAGAAAGACAAATATTCTTTACTCATCATCATCAAACAATGAATTATTTAAAAACCCCATGTGCGGCTATTAGTTTTTATTTCCCATCGCATGGGAAACTATTTCACTCCTTAATAGCCTTGCAAATAGGTTATATAGAAATTGAATGATCCTATTTGGTCAAATACCTAGAGACAAACTCCAATGTTTCTTTCATTACAGGATTCCTAAAAAAGTCCTAGATAACATGCCTAAAGGGGCATTTGTTTCATGGGATATTTTTTCCCGAAATGTGACTATGGGAATGTAAGATTCCCATGAATGGAAAATATAGTTTAAAAAAATTCCTGGATAAGTTGCATTAACAAGGAATAAAAATTGATCCATTTTCATTCCCATGTCTCGTCATGGCAAGGGAATATTTCTGTCAAAGTAAAAAGATCAAATTTTTTTGTGAAACAATTTTTATAATTCAAATTATTAAGATGAAAAATAAGTTTTATAATTTTTAATTGCAATTGTTTTTAAAATTTTTATTTATTATATGTTGAAATGTGTTGGAACTCCCTCCTTTTGCTATATTCTAATTTTTCCAGAAAATAAAAAAATATTTATGAAATAGTTTACTGATTGAAATCATTTTACTATTTTATTATTAAATAATGAAAAAAATTGTTATTTGTTATAGGAGAGGAACTGTTAAAGCCCCATCACTTATTCATAGAACCTCCGTGGTGCAGATACATGAGCATCTAGCAAGCTGGTTTTCACCACGTTGCTCGGATTTGCCAAATGGGGATAAATAAATATCTTATAAGTGCATTAGTTGAAAGATGGAGACCAGAAACACACACATTCCATTTTCCTTGCGGGGAGTGTTCAGTTACACTAGAGGATGTCGCGATTGTGCTTGGGCTTCGTATTGAAGGTTTACCGGTTATTGGAAGCACTAACGCAATTCAGAAGTAATTAGAAATATGTGTGAGCTGTATCTGGTTTGGGGACCAACTGATGTTGTTGCTGGTGAAATAAAATTTGACGGCTTACGATTCATTTAAATTCACTTGCATATGATACTGGAGAGCGATAGCAAGCCATGCCCGTGGCTATATCTTATCTATGTTAGGTCATTTCTTAATTCCGAATAAAAGCACAAGCATGGTGCATGGAAAGTTCCTGTCACTGAAAATTTGGAACATATTGGATTGTATAGTTGGGGCTTAGCGTGTCTCTGCACTTTATCATGGGCTAGATCGTGCTTCACGCAATAATACAAAAGAAGTTACTGGCTGCATGGTACTATTGCAAGTGTGGGCGTGGCAGTCCCATGGTTAGCTCATTTGCCAACCATGTCATTTGCTTTTCCCCTTGCTATGAGGTAAAAATATTTTAAATAAATAAATATACAATGTTGTTATGAAGATTATATCTAAACAAAAAGTATTTCACGATGGAAACATTATCGGTATCCACGTAACACTCCATACAATGATCTCCATAATATCAGGCTTGCATTAGATCAGATGCAATTTGACCAGGTAGATATTAATATAGCAAATACTTTCTTTTATTGTTAAATTAGATATTTATTTGCATATCTTATGCAACATGTTTTATTGATGCAGTTTGTATAGCAACCATATCAAGATCCAAGAATTGATGGCGACATTCCAAATGATGTACGGGTTGAGCGTCCTTTATGGTCAACAGTTAGTCCATTGATATGTTTTGAGACAATAGAGTGGCATGCGCTGCCGTTTGATGTGTCAATTCGGGTTTGATCAGCCAATTCCTGCCCTACCTCGTAATCTAGGAGCATCTCATAATAAAGACTTACGAGGTAGAAAGCCAACTGACTGGAGACAGAGCATCAGAGTGGGTTACGTTGTGGGAGTCCACATAACCGTTCCTGCAAGGACAGCCCACTAATAATTATGTCCCATCAGATGATTCTGGACTGGTATATAGAATATGCAAGAAATTGGTTATGGTTGTCTCATCAGATGCAGGACAAGCCAATCCTTAAGAGCCAATCCTCAGGACCAAGCCAATCCCTAGCATCCCTGACAGGCATTCCACAGTACCATCCATTCCCACATCACCGAGGAACGTCATGGGCACAGGATCATCAATTCCCAACATATGAGCCATTCTCAGGACCAGTCATCCTACAATTTCAGCCATTCCCTATGCCTCTGCAACCCTTGATCGGAGGATGTCTATGTACCCTTACCTGTTACAAATGATGACGTGGATCAATGGTTGAATTTGAGTGGGAATATTCAGGGTTTCCCTGCAAAGCCGACATAGTGTTGAACCGCGAATGTCTGTTGATGCAAGGGGCAGCCAACAGGGTTCAAGGAGCCTTCTGAGTCGAGGAAGAAGGTCAGGGAGTGGCACTGAGTTTGGGATAAATAATTATTACCACCTTGATGACGCCACATCTGGATCCGGCGTGACTTTGATTTGAATATGATGGCTAGTGAACCTAGTGTACAGGAAGATGTGTACCAACCTCAGTCACACTCTCCAGTTAGACATACATCTACCCAGTCGGTCAGGAGGGTACATCTACATCTGCCCATGTGGCAACACCTAAATCTAAATATGTAGGAGATGTCACTGGAGGGAGGGAGGAGGAAGGAAGGGATGAGGGAGGGAGAGGGAGGAGGAGAAGTAGTAGTCCTAGCACACATTTTCAGAGAGGATTGGCTCTGGGTTACGAGAAAAGATTTGGCCGCCTTTCAGATGGTATCCTTCGGAAAGAAGCCGCCTAAGGGAAAATAGTCATTAGTATTCTTATTTTATCATTTTTGTATAATATGTACCTTTTGTGGTTCGATGTAATGTGAATATTATTATTTATCCATAATTATAAAAATAGTTGTTGTATTAATAATTTTTTATTTTCAAATTTCAAGCTTCACTAACATTACTAAAATAACATCAAGCTTCACTAACAAACTATTACCAACATCAGAAGAGTCCAAACTATTACAAACATTAGAATAAAACATTACTAACATAACATGAAGCTTCACTAACAAGCTATTACAAACATCAAAAGAAAACATTACTAAAATAACATGAAGATAAACTAACAAGCTTCACTAATAAGCTATTACAAACACCAAAAGAAATCACTACGAGCTAGGCCCAGGAGCATGTGGACATCTACTCCAGCTATGACCCTCACCTCTACAAAGACCGCATCGTAGGCCCCCGCATTTCATGCGAGTCCATTTCATTTAGGAAACGGGTTGATCTAGGGCGACCTTTTGCTGTGCGCTTCATCAAAGGGTTAGGACAAACTCTGCACCTCGATATCGTCGCCATGTACTTTCATTCCCTACAACCCCAAACTCCTTCTGATACACTTTCAAAATTCCATCAATCGTATAAACACTATCGACATAAGTATGCCAGGTAACCTTCAAGAAATTGCAACAGGCCATCACATGACAACACGGATAACGATCTCTCCTGGAAGTCACCACAATCACAAATCCTTTGCATAAAATCAACTCTATATGCTTCTCCGCTAGATGGATCTTGAACTTGGAAAGTTTGAGATTGTTTGTTAGCTTGAGTGATACGGAGGTTTTGAGAAGCCTCTCGTTTGCTTGAAGTCGAGGAGTCACAGGATTAGAAAATTTGTCCTCCATTTACGTGTAAATGCATCTGCACCTTTCCTTGTAAACAACTCAGCAACGAAAGTAGGTTGCTCTAACCAAAGCTGTAATGGGAAGACTGCGTGCCCCTTTTAATCCAGAGTTCACGCACTCAACTAAGTTTGTGGTCATGTGACCCCATCGATATCCACCATCATATGCTAAAACCCATTTTCTCGTGGGATTTCATTAAGCCAGGCTATATATCTATCTCCCGTTCTTGTACCCGGTCATAATGAATATTGAATTGATGCTCAGTTCTTAAATACCCTGCAAACCACGACATGTTTAACATATTATTTTCTCAATTTGCATTCAGATATATCAATTCACAATTAAGACTAAAATGTAACTTACCCATGTTGATGACCAATTTATGTAGATAAGGTGCCTTGAATCTCCTCAAGAAATTGGCACCAATGTGCCTTATGCAATATCTGGAATGCTCTTGGAGGTTCCCATGCACCATTACATCTTCTTATTGCTCATTTATTGACCCATGACGATCAGAAATAATGCCAACCCCATCTTGGGTAACTACTTTTCTACGTAAATGATGGAGGAAAAAATGCCAGGCATCTCAGTCTCACCCTCAACAATAGCAAAAGCAATTGGAAATATGTTCTGATTGCCGTCCTGGCAACTCCACCAATAGAGCCCCTTTGTATTTTCCATACAAGTGTGTTCCATCAACCTGGACAAGTTTTTTGCAATGTTTGAATGCTTTGATACAGGGCCCAAAACTCCAAAACACCCGGCAAAATATTTGAACATCTGGACTAGCTCATCACCACGTACGGCCTCTCCAGGATCTATCTAAACACTGTACCTCAATAGCATCACACATCGCTACACACCATTGCGGCAAAGCTTCATACGAGGCTTCCCATTGACCAAAAACTTTTTCAATTGCCTTTTGTTTTGCCATCCATGCTTTTCGATATGTCACCATGTATCCGTATCGGGATTTAATCTCTAATCACAGATTTAATCTTAAAAGACGGGTAGAGATTCTACCATGGGCTTTATAAGTTCTGCAATTGTGTCAGAATCTAATTTTGTGTGATCCTGAGTAATTCTTTCACCAATGCAAGTATGTGGGCCATTGTACCTCCTAATTTCCCAAAAGTACTTATTCTTCCTGAAAGGTGGCCCTAACAAGCCATTGGCAACCTGCTCCATAGCGTGTGCATTTAGCATAAAATGTCATTGGTTCTGACTCATACACTTTATAATCCACGCCTTGCAATATGCTATACTTCTTAATTGCTTGTATTAAGCCTGCTATCGCTAAATTGCATTCCAACACACAATTCACCATCTAGGAACACCTACAAAACACAATATGAAATAACAAATAAAAAATAAAAAAATAAGGAAAAATAAAATATAAAATACAAAAGCTAACTAAATAAAAATAAGCAAACAAAAGTTATAAAAATCTAAAATTCAACTAAATTAACAATAATTCTAAATAAACATAGGGAAAAATAAAATATAAAAAACTAAAAGTAACTAAATAAAAAAAGCAAACATAAGTTATAAACATCTAAAATTCAACTAAATTAAAAATTATTCTAAATAAAAAAAAGCACACATAAAATATAAAAAACTAAAAATAACTAAATAAAAATAAACAAAAAGAAGTTATAAAACACTAAAGTAAACTAAATTGACAATAATTCTAAATAAAAATAAGGAAAAATAAAATATATCAAACTAAAACTAACTAAATAAGAAAAAGCAAACAGAAGTGATAAACATCTAAAATTTAACTAAATTAACAATTATTCTAAATAAAAATAAGGAAAAATAAAATATAAAAAACTAAAAGTAACTAAATAAAAAAAAGCAAACAGAAGTTATGAACATCTAAAATTCAACTAAATTAAAAATTATTCTAAATAAAAAAAACACACATAAAATATAAAAAACTAAAAATAACTAAATAAAAATAAACAAAAAAGAAGTTATAAAACACTAAAGTAAACTAAATTAACAATAATTCTAAATAAAAATAAGGAAAAATAAAATATAAAAAACTAAAACTAACTAAATAAAAATATGACTAACACTCAACTAAATAATTCTAAATAAAAAATAAGTAAAAATAAAATATAAAAGACTTGAAACTAACTAAATAAAATTAAGCAAAAAGAAGTTATAAAAGACTAAAACTCAGCTAAATTAACAATAATTCTAAATAAAAAATAAGTAAAAATAAAATATAAAAAACTAAAACTAAGTAAATACAAATAAGCAAATTGCAGAATACAGATTAGCATATTGCGGAAACTTGGGTGTATGCATAGCTTCAAGATCTAAAGAACGCATGAAGGATGGCTCCCGAATGGATGCGAATCACAAATTGTGTTTGGTACAAGTTCATCGTCTACTTCATCATCAAAACCAATATCATCAATATCATCATCATCATCATCACTATTTCCATATTCCTCATTATTTTCTTCCCATTCTACCCCACCTTCTGGATAAGTGTTTGGCTGCGGCTCTTCATCCTCATTGTCAACTTCATAATCAACAAGAGCAGCTTCCTTAAAATCAACATACAATTCGATGGGAGAAATTTGTTCTCAATGATATGTTTGAAATATTTGTTGCATGTGCTCATTGTCGCTTATTGGAACCTTGAAAATGTGTGAACCTCCAAAATTGAGACTGGACACCTATAAGTTACTTTTTCCACTGTCTTAGGTGTCCCAAAATTTATACATGATAAAGTCCACTTTCTAGTTCTAAAATGACATAGTACATGGAATAAAAAAACATGCTGGATTCTCACAAATAAATGTCACCGGACACTTGGATCTGTAATAATATTGCCATTGAAATATACTATTATATTTGCATTAGTATGCATTTTTATCCTTTTTTCCTTACAGAACTAGTAGTATAAAAATTATTGATCAAATGAAGATGAAGAAGAAGACCAACAAAAATAACTTAGACAAAGAAATAATATTATTCTCTAACTAAAAAACAGGATTAAAAAAAAACTCATTTTTTTCTTACTAATACTCTTTTGTTAAACAAAGAAATTAATAACTCTTTTTCAAATTATTAACATAAAATAAACCAGGCACATGGTAAGAAAATGAAACTTAGACAAAAAAAAGGAGAAGAATGTATGGCGTGAATGCTCTCTGATGATGAATGCTTTTAACCGACAGGTAAGAAAATGAAACTTAGACAAAAACAAAAAAAGAAGAAGAATGCATGATGCGAATGCTCTCTGTGATGAAGAATGTAAAAGCAAATCTCTCAATTTTTTCTCGGAGAGTGCTCACAAAGAAATACTTCCTGTGTTTTTCATCTAACGTTTGCTTCAATATTCAACACAGATATAGGCAAACTTTTTAAATATTTTAATGTGTCTTAAAATCTCGCACCATACGAGATAAATATTTTAATATTTTTTCTAAAATCTCGCACTGTGCAGTTTTCTGATTAACAAAATTTAAAAAAAAAATCTACTTTCAATTTCTCGCTTGGTGCGAGATTATATTCTCCACACCCCTGTAATTTCCCTCTCAAACCCATATTATGGAATAACACCAGTCAACAACCCATATACAAATTAATGACCCTGATTCTGCAATCTGCATTTCACATCACCATTTTGTTACTAATTTGGGCCATATATCCATTGGCAATATCTGCACAAGACCCAACAATCATAGCAAAACCTGGCAGTGATTCAACATGCAGAAAATTTTAGGCTTAATTACTTTCAAAGTTGTTATAATTTTACTCAATTTTCAATTAGGTCTCTATAATTTAAAATTTTATAATCAAGTCCCTATATTTTACTAAAATTTTCAATCAATTAAGTCTCTATAATTTAACAATATGTGATCCATTTTAAAAGTTTTTAATTAAGTCCCTATAGTTTAAAATTTTTGTGATCGACATAGGGACTTAATTAATTGAAAATTTTTGTGTAACACAGGGACTTGGTTGAAAATTTTTGTACAATATATATAGGAACTTGATTACATATTTTAAACTATCAGACATAATTGAAAATTTTTATACAATACAAAAACTTGATTATAAAATTTTAAACTATAGGACCTGACTAAAAATTGAGCGAAACTATATATGGGGACCTCATTAAACCTTTATTTTATAATAAGAAATTGTTAAGTTATTTGCATATGAAGATATAGAAGAATTTTTTTATGATAAAAAATTTTACATGAGGGAAATGATTAATCCCATTTGAGACATAGAAATCACTGAAATGGGTATGCTATAGGTGGTGTGCTCCGTTGGATGGCCTTGATAATTAGGAGCTAGCATTTATTCACAACTCTCTTGACCGGTCTTGATCACATTGTCGAAGGAGCTGGTTTGGGGCTATCACTATGCTCATTGATATGCTACAGATGGTGTGCTCTAACATAGAGTGTAATTGATTGGGTAGAAATTTTCATGATGAACTCTATATATAATTTTATATTTGATATAAATTATTATTTTCATATACTTTTTCAAACCTATTGTCAATACTAAATAGTATACGTAAATTTGTGTTCAATTTTCATGGTATTATGCATGAATTAGATATATGGAAAATTTCTTAGAAAAAATTGCATCTTCCACAATGAAATATGATAAATGAGATTTCAAGTAAGACATAATCTTCTTTTGTCCAAAGAAAATTTTCATCGAAATAATGAGTCACCATTGATATTGACACCTATGAGATTGCTAAATGTTTAGGAGTTCCTCCATTCAATCCTTTTCCTTGTTCCTATTGCTAGACATCTCATTCGTACACATCTTCTTTTTTGTTTCTCAAGCCTATAGAGAGTTATAGACAATTCTAAAAGGTTAATCTTCGATGATTCTATTATACATTATTGAGTTGTGAAAACTTTGGGATAGGTATCCCCTACATCTGAGCAGATTCTTTCTAGTTAAACAATCTCTTTCTAGTTGCTCTAGAATAATTAGGAGATTCTCTAAAAACAATATGGGGTTTTGCTTCTAGCAATTACGTGCTATGTGATGGTGGCCTTGCTTATGAAGTCAAATCAAAACATTCTAAGAAGAGATATTTGAATCTCATTGATCTTATAATTAAGTATCATACCAAATCTCATTAATCAAATCACTTTTTTAAGAAATAGAACATCTAAGTCATACGAATAAAGTGATCTATTCCTTGATAAGAAAAAGAAAAAAATTGAATGATGATTGTATTGATGATAAAATATCTTCCTGGATCTCAAATAGTGATTCGATAGATGATAAAGAAATAGAGTTATAGGGCCAGTTTCTACCTTAATGACAGAAAAAGGATTGACAAAATTCTATTGAGTTTAACTTATAGTGAACATTTATCAAAGAATAACTCTGGTTATCAAATGATTAAACAACTGAGAACAATTTACTTACGATACTTAGTTAAAATTCATAAAAACGTATCTAATAAATTATTTGTTCAATAAATCATGTTTAGTAGAAAGATGAATATTCTTTACTCATCATCATCATCATCATCAAACAATGAATTATTTAAAAACCCCATGTGGGGCTAATAGTTTTTATTTCCCATCACATGGGAAACCGTTTTCAGTCTGCTTAGCCTTACAGATAGGTTATATAGGAATTGAATGATCCTATTTGATCAAATACCTAGAGACAAATTCCAATGTTTCTTTCATCACAGTATTCCTTAAAAAGTTCCTAAATAACATGCCTAAGGGGGCGTTTGTTTCATGGGATATTTTTACATTTCCTGAAATGTGACTATGGGAATGTAACAAGGAAGGGAATAAAAATTGATCTATTTTCATTCCCACGTCTCGTCATGGGAAGGGAATATTTCTACCAAAGTAAAAAGATCAAATTGCCCTTAATTTTAAATCGCCATAATTGATGTTAGAGTGATGCAATCATTGCTAGACCACTGTCACCAAGTCTAGACCGTGCTACCGCCGAACCACCAATGATGACAATTTGACCACCATTGCCTTGATCACTAAGCCATCGCCATTGACACCAAATCATCTCTATAGTTTGATGGACCATAGCCGTCAGCCCATAGACCCTTGTAGTTGGTCGTCAACCACAACCGGTGTCACTCCATTTTGTTGGAGTGTATTTTTGGAAAAAAAAAAAAGAAGAAATCAGTACTATTCCCAAGAATATCATTATAAACCAAACATAGAAATGATTCATTCCTGGGTATAATTTACAAGTTTTTTAAGATTTCAATGTATGTACTAAACCCACCTAAATATTTTGTTTGAGAATGTTATTCCCAGGAATAATATTAACATGAATGGAAAATAAAACCTTGAAAGAACCTTAAAGTGAGGAGGTTGATCGCAAGACAATTTTATATAAATATTCAGTACGGTCAAGTGTCATTCATCTGCTTTAATTGACCCGGTTGCATATAAAACTATCTGGAATAAGAAATTATATTCAGCTCACAAATTTTTTTTATATGTAATATTTTTATCTGATTGATTATTTTGACGGCAAGGCTGGGGATATATTCTTTGAAGTCTTTTATTATTGTTATTTTTGGCTGTTTTATGCCTTTAACTTGTTCAAAGTTAATTGCTTAAGTAGAATATCCACTAAACTGCAGGAAATGGTGAATTATTTGAATGTTTCAAGCCATCGGAACCAAAAAAAAGGACACTTGGAATTTCTCAAAAGTCACTTTGATCAAACCAACACAAAAATGATATTTAAACACCTAAATTATCTACCATCTTAATTGGATATGATCTTGTCTCCATCCATCACATTAATCCAATAGATAATTTTGTAAATAACCAATCGCGATAAGGTCTTAATTCCTACCGCAGTTTAAAATTGGCTTGTCAACACGGAAAAAAACCAAGATTTTTTATTAATAATAATGGTGGCAAGGTTATATATAATGCGGAGCTATAAAGACGCACACGGCACACTCGCCTCAATCGTTTTAGCAACAATGATTCTTCAATCTGCATTTCATATCACCATTTTGTTACTAATTTGGCCCATATATCCATTGGCAATATCTGCACAAGACCCAACAATCATAGCAAAACCTGGCTGTGATTCAACATGCGGAAATGTTCCCATCGCTTACCCGTTTGGGATGAAAGACCCCAAATGCTATGCACACGAATGGTTCGAGATAGAGTGCAGAAATCGGAAGCCTTACCTCAAGTCCTTGAATCTTGAAGTGACACACATTTACGAGAACGAAAGCAGGGTTGAAATCATGAACCCAATATACTACGGCTGCAAAAAGGAAAACGAAGCCATAAACCTAACAGGAACCCCTTTCGTGTATTCCCATGATTTCGACAAGTTCTTGGCCGTTGGTTGTGACAACCTCGCGTTTCTTCGGTCCAACGGGTCAACGGTTAGTGGGTGTGTCTCCATTTGCGACGATGATGAAGAGGTTGGAGTCGTTGACTTTGGGAGCGGTTGCATAGGAAGGTATTGTTGTGAGACTCCACTGCCCGTGCATCTCTCGGAGTACAACGCAACACTGCGAGATTTGGGTGATGGGAGTGTGAGCAATCAGTGTAGTTATGCGCTGATTGTGAGTGAAAATTGGCTGCAGGGGTATGATTTGGGGATTCAGAATCTTAGGAACATAGTGAACATGGAGTATGTTCCTGCGGTGCTTGAGTGGGAGATTCTGAATGATATGCTGATCAATTCAACCTCCTCGGATGCCACTTGCTATAGCTCAAGTGTTACGTCTCCACACAACACAACCTCGGGTCGGAGGTGTAGCTGCTTGGCAGGCTACGATGGCAATCCTTACATTGAAGGGGGCTGCAAAGGTATGACCCCTAATTTCTCGTGACTCATCTCCCATTAAATACTCATTTTAGTCATTAAGAAATATTAATATCTCAAAATTTGAAAATTTCATATAGTTCCTCAATTAAAAAATGAAAAGGACACATTAGTCGTATGTACATGTTCATACTATGTTATTTTCGTTGTCTAACAAGTATGAAGGAGCTAATTTATTTCTTTTTATGTAATTGTGAATTGCTAATAGAAGACTTAAGAGATTAATTGTCCTACAACACATTTTTGAGGGAGCAAAATGATTCTTCGTCTTCTTACCAATTCTCCAAATGCCAAATAAGTTTTGATTCTTTTTAAAATTTCAAGACACATGATATGAATTTTTTTTCTATGGTTTGTTCTTTGTCCTAACAACATACCTGGTTATTGATGTTTCAGCTATACCTGGATCTGGTAAGAAAAGTCAATCGAAGTGGGCTATAGTAGGTACGTGTAATCTCGATTTCTTTCCAATTCTGAACGCCTTAATACTGTCTCATTGAGTTATGTACATATTTATACTACCGTTCAGCATCAAAAGTAAAAGTATCTTCATTTATATTGCATTGTTATATGACGACGTTGGGAATATCATCGGTTCATATTGCCTCAAGTAAATATCATGAGTTCACTTATCATTGATTCTTAGTAGTGTCTTGTAGCTTGTAACTTTGAATCGATGTACATACATTACGATATTAATTAATATAGGTGCAAGCATGCATATTTATTTTTGCTTGGACAAATATTTAATATCATATTTCATTGGGCAAAATGCGTAGGAGTTTCGTCAAGCCTTGGATCCATCATTTTACTTTTTGGTGTATGGCTTTTGTACAAAATTGTGAGGAAAAGAATAATAAAGAGACGCAAGGAGAAGTTCTTCAAGAAAAATGGCGGTTTGTTGTTACAACAAAGATTATCTTCGGGCGAAGTAAATGTTGACAAAGGTGTTCTCTTCAGCTTAAAGGAACTAGAAAAGGCCACCGATGACTTCAATATGAATAGAGTTCTTGGTAAAGGGGTCAAGGTACTGTTTACAAAGGCATGCTAGCAGATGGTAAAATTGTTGCAGTGAAAAAATTTAAGGTTGAAGGAAAGACCGAGGAATTCGTCAATGAATTTGTTATTCTTTCACAAATTAACCATAGGAATGTGGTCAAGCTATTAGGGTGTTGTTTGGAGACAGAAATCCCTTTGCTTATTTATGAATTCATTCCTAATGGCAACCTTTTTCAGTATTTACATGACCAAAATGAGGACTTGCCAATGACATGGGATATGCGTTTGAGAATCGCCAATGAAATTGCAGGAGCTCTATTTTACCTACATTCAGTTGCTTCTCAACCCATCTATCACAGGGACATCAAATCAACAAATATATTATTGGACGAAAAGTATAGGGCAAAAGTAGCAGACTTTGGAACATCCAGAATAGTCTCCATTGAAGCTACTCACCTTACCACAGCCGTCCAAGGCACTTTTGGATACTTAGACCCAGAATATTTTCACACTAGTCAGTTTACAGAAAAGAGTGATGTCTATAGTTTTGGAGTGGTTCTTGTTGAACTTTTAACTGGGCAAAAGCCAATATTATCCTTTACAGGATCTGACGAAGCTAGGGGCTTAGCTTCATATTTTGTTGTCTCTATGGATGAGAATCGTCTCTTTGACATTATTGACAAAAGAGTTGAGAAGCAAGGGGAGAGAGAACATATCACTGCCGTTGCCAATCTTGCATATAGATGCTTAGAGTTGAACGGGAAGAAACGACCAACTATGAAAGAAGTCACATTGGAATTAGAAGGGATTCAAAGATTGGTTAGGAAGTCTGATGTACAGCAAAACCTTGAAGAAATTGACCTTGATAGAATAGAAGACTACCAACCTTGGACTGAATATTCTACATCAGATACATTGCCAACTACAAGCAATAATGAACTCTTGTCGGAGGTTATGCCTATTCTTACGTTAAAATAATTGGTGAATTCCCTCAACTTGTATTCCCATCAACAAAACAAAAATCATTTTGGTTGGAGACATATATGTAACCTCCAAAAGCATAGTTGTTGTAGAGAATTTTTTGATAAAAGAGATGGATTATTCATGGTGAGGGTGCTTGTTTCCACTAGAATAATATTCGATAGCCAAAAATTTTACAAGTTTTACATATGAGAATGATGTGTCAATCTTTGAACGCTTAGATGAATAAGTGGATTATATCCATTCCTTTAATTTTCTCTAACAATTACCTCTATAATTTTTGTTATATTTATTTGGAAGTATATCATTGTTGCTTTCTCTAAGATCATGTTTAGGCCGTGACCGGTTTATAGGCTAAATGAACTTATTTAACCTAGTAAGTCTAAGGATATGATCCCACTAAGGTAAATTAAGAACTCAATTACTTTGCTATCTGAAATTTGGCAAACCACCTCTAAAAATTGAACAATCCACGTATCAAGTTAACTTGTTGCATATCACGAAATCATAAATCAATTTGCCAGTCATTCCGTGTTTCAGTTATAGACATAATAAGGACCAATAATACAAAAGATCATACTTAAACTTTTGTTCATGCACATAAGTCAAAATACTCAACTTATATTCTATAGCTTGCAAAATATTGGAGTCAACAACCAAAAAACCTCAACTAACAATGGAAGCCTACCAAAAAGAAATCTCCTGGCAAAAACAAATCCTAGGAACTTGTTACTTAGCAACCTCTGAATTTGAAGGACAAGAGATGGTGGGGACTATAAACAACTGGACAAAGGAGAAACTAGTCAATGTACGACCATTTAAAATGAAACAGGATAGCCTACAAATCATGCAAATTTCTAAAAGCTATTAATAAAAATAATGCTTCACAATTTCCATACTTCTTCCATAGTTTTAAAAGAAATCTTTGAAATTTCATTTCTAAGTATAATATTAAAAATAGTTACTAAATACATTTTCTCATCATTTTCTCCAATTCCTCATTCTCACATAAAAATCAACTTCATCATCGAACACTCAAATATTCATGAGGGTTACATAAGAATAACTAATTTTATTTGGAGAGCACTCTTAACCTGTCAATCACAAGGTTTATGATGTCTCAAATAAAGTTCTCATAATTTTTTATCTCACTAAAAGAAACTAAATGCACATAGATAATTATATCTCTTCACTATCCGAGTAGTAATGTCATTATATCTCTTCGTATGGCTATAGCGGTATTGCCATTGTATCTCTTCACTACGGCTAGTGGTAATGCGATTATATCTTTTACTATGGCAAGCGGTATTGCCATTATATCTCTTTGCTATGACGAGTGGTAGTTTCAACTTAGAACCCATCATGGTTTTCTTAAACAAATTTTTATCAAACACAATTTACAAATCCAAAATTCAATCTTCATATTAATCCAACCTTGTAAGTATCAAATATCATAGACTTTTCCAATGTAGATTGAAATAACACAGAGCAAAATCATGGCAATATAAAATCAACAAAGAGAATTAGCAATAATTTCAACCAAATCATCAAGTCATACTTAATAACTATCATGTTAAGAAAATCAACTAATCAAACTAACTAACCAAATAATCCAAGTAACTCAAGAATAAAATTTTATCAAATCTAATAAGTTAGTTTCTCTCATATAAAGTAATTTAAAACATCATCACTATGTAAATAGTCACTCACAGTATAAAGGAATCAATTGGACTACTCCTTAACAACTTTAAAGGGAGTAGCTTGCTTCACGTCAATAAATCTAGCAAACATAAGTATTTGGACAAGTTTCAATAATTTATTTTAAAATAATTTATCAATTAAAGAGCTCATTGAGTAAAATTCCCAATTTATGGAACCTAGGATTCCTAAAGATTAGAGGGAAAAAAAAATCAACAATTGACTATACCCACCTCACCCTGTCAATATTAGAGTCTCTAGTTCACTAGATTTATACTTACATATACCCATTCACAATTTTGATATGACACTAGTTTTAAGATAAATACTAGAGTACTAAAAAGAGTGAGATTTTGTTTGAAGACTTACCTCGAACTTTGAAAACTAATGAATATCAAGATTTTTTATCACAAAGAGATTATTGAGCTTTTTAGTTGCAATAGGGACAAGAAAAATTAAAAGAGAGAAGAAGGGCAACAGAGAGTGAGGGGGTCAAAGGTTAGGGACAGGGAAAAGAAAAACAAAAAGGAGTGAGAGTTTGTGTTGTTGTGTCACAGTGAAAACCCACCTTTTAATTTTCTTCTTTTATTTTATCTTTTTGTTTTCAAAACCTTGGGCATATTTACTAAAAAGCGACCACCACTTTTCCTCATTTATTTATTTATAACGTTTCAGATCATGAAGCATGCGCCAGGGAACTCAAAGTTATATATGCATTTAATACCTACTCTACATTAAAAGAAAGAAATATATGAGGAAGGAGAAATTCTTATGTACTGTTAAAATAAAATAAAATATTTACTCTCTACTCTACTCATTAATTGATATAATCTATTGTATTAAAAATATAAAATAAGTGAGAGATAATAATAATTATAAAATTTATATGTTAATTAATAAATAAATCAGAATAGATTTTCTAATATTTCCTACGAGAGCTACATACTATCACGAGTGGTTCGGATAGTTTTTCCTTTGTTAAGTTTACGATTTTGGATGTAAAGACTTCTATTTGCAATTAATGCTCTTTCATCGTCTATTATTTTTTCACAAGGCAATATTATTATACGAAATGTCACATCAAGTGAAATCGTTTCAATGTTATTGCCATGGAGTCGATTTACTCATTCAATTTCTCTATTTCTTGGGTTGGAAGTGAGTCAGTTAGCTCATAAGTTTATTTTGGCTTGATTTGTTAAAAGCTAAATAATAAGTTGAGCGCATGAGCTCATGAGCCGAGAATTTGAGCTCATTTATTAAATGAGCCGTTCTTGAGCTTTACTAAGTTCAACTCATTAGCTTGTAAGTTGGCTCATAAATGTATATGTATATGTATATGTATATTTTTAATATATATTATACAGAGTTTAATTTCTATGCATTGATAATGTAAAAAAATTTTATTTTGTCATCTAATAAGTCATCTCATTTGCATTACTTTTCAAGTAGTGGATGTGAGACATAACTACTTTTGTTGATGTGGTAATATATGATTGGATGATTGTGTAAAACTTTTTTATACTATCACTATAGAAATTAAACTCTATTATATATTATATGTATGTATTTATTATCATATGTATTATTGTGTATTGGTTATGAACAATTAATGTAACTTGATAGTTTTTTGTATTTTGTGTTTGGTGTATAAATTATATTGAAAATAGACTGTGTATTTATATTAAAAATTCTAATCCGTTAAGCTAAGAAATTCAATCCATATTTAAATGAGTCACCTCAAAATTTTACTTGTTTATGAATTTATTCCTAATGGTAACCTTTTGGAATATTTGCATGACCATACACTACTACATTTATGATCTTTAGCAACATTTTGCTACTAACATGCATAAAAATGTTACAAATTCTCTTTTATTTGTAACATTTACAGGGGAAATGTTACTATAAGCAAAATTTCTCTATTAAAATTGTAATCGTCCCAAATTAACACACTTACCATTTCCAAACTTAAACAAAAAAGGAAAATCACCATTTCAATTTTCACTCTCTCTCTCCTTCTCTCTCTCTCTCTCTCTCTCTCTCTAAGGGTTTCACCTTCTTCTTCTCACGTCAATCGCCACTATGATCTCCGCCACCTACCACCACCGAGATCATTTGCAGTGATTCTGGAAGATCATCTCCGCTTGGTCGTGGGGACTAAGTCGCGGAGACTGGTCTCGTTCTCTGGTCCCGGGGCTTGGTCACGTGCAAGGGCTGGGTTGCGGAGCTCGTCTGGGCTGGGTCGCACGAAGCTTGGCCATTGAATGGGGGAGCACGAAGATGGACGGAGGAGTTGCGCCAAAGGAGTTGGGAAGAGGTGGGAGGAGCTCATTTGTGTGGGTAAAGAAGTGAAGATCAATAAAATTGATTTTGAAAACATCCAAAATCAGTTTTTCATTTTTTGTTTTAAAAACCCATTTTGTGTTTTTTAGTTTTTAAAACAAACATGAAAAAAATCAGTTGCCAAACAAGTTTTTTTTACTCTTTTGTTTTTTAAAATCAAAACTCGTTTTGTAAAACAATTGCCAAACATGCCCTAATTGTTTTTTGCCAAACAGGCCCTAATTGTTTTAAGACATGAACAAAACCAAGCTTGGTCCAAATGTTAGCCATTATAGGAAACATTCAGTTGTTCCCCTTTGTTTTTCTAGGTGGATTCTCATGTGGGAAGAATGGAGTTTGTGACTATGGTCTCGTTTGAGTAAATAGTTTATTTAAGCTCTTATATAGAAGTAACTTTTGGAAAATAATTTATGAATAAATTATTTTATATTCAAATATATATTAATAAAAATACTTACTTTTAGTGTTTTAGAAAGTGCTTCTTAAGAAGTTAAATATTTTAACTTATCGAAAAGTACTAAGAATAATTTTTTAGAAGTAATAAGCTATTTAACTAAACAGGACAAAAAATAAAAATATGACTTTTAACTTCTAGAAAGTTAGAAAAAGTCAAAAGTTGTAGTATTCAAACGGACCTATATGGTTCCCATGTATATTAGTATTTTAAAATTTCCTTTGTTAATATATTTGTCAATAAATGATAATAAAATTTTCTAACTAATGGGCATAAAAATCCCCCTAAGTCAAAATCTCTTTTACATGTATTTAGTAGTTATTAAATGTTATATAAATTGCAACTCATACCATTATGAGTATAATTTGAAATTGAAAATTTCTCCAATACTCCTAGAAAATTCTAGAGTATTGATACATTTTAGTTGTTTATTGCTAAGAACGAGCCACATATCACACTAACCCAAGTTTTTAAAATTTATCAAATCAAAAATCAAATCATAACTATTGATTACATAAGAGTATTGATATCTATGGGTATCAAAGGAAAAACCTTTAAAATTGGGAGAACTGATTATTAGAAAATTATTCCCTCCACTTATGAATAATTATTTATTTCAGAAATTTGCTTTGTCTAGAAATAATTGTTCATTTCAAAAGTTTAGATAATAGTAATTATTCTTTACAAATAATATCTTTATTAAATATTATTGATTTATTGGTGAAAGAGGAGAGAAGGAGTTGAGATATTAAAAAGAAGTAAGGACAATTTAATAAATTATTTCTAATTTTTATTAATATTAATATTTTATTAATTATTTTTTTAATTTTAATGAATATTTATAATTAAATAATTCTTCAAATACCGAGGAGTATATTATTATCGTTTGTCCCATAAATTTTAGGATCTGATTAGCTTCCCCCGCTGGAGAACCGAGTTCTTGGAAAAGGAAGTCAAGATACTGTTTACATGGGGATGCTAGGGTTGAAGAATTCATTAATGAATTTGACAGATTCTCCTCAAAACGACGCCAATGAATAAGGAATACGACAAAATAATTAACAAATAAAAAAAATTAGTGTCATTTATCTGGTCAAAGGCGGTGCAAAACATAAACCTTCCAAGCATAATATTCAATTCAACACATCTAAAAGTCTTGTATGTCATAGTGATTGCTTAGACGAGGTGACTGCGAAACTCCGTTTAATTTTGTGCTGTCTCTCCTATTCGTTTAAAGTTACGCGCCTGTGTAGAATTTTCTACCAACTGTAAAGTAGCGTTTGTTCACAGTTTTTAGAACAGAAATACAAAGATATTATAGATATAAATTTATTTGGTGAAAAAGATAAGAATAGTTAAGATAGAAAAATATAAAATTTTTATAGTTTTAAAATATGGATACAATTAGAGGATACGATAGAAATTTAATATTTTTTCTTTCAATAATATTCTTATATAGATTTATTATTTATGTTTCTATCTCAACTATCTTCATTCTCTCTATATTTCTATAAGTGCCCCTCCACCAAATACAACCTAAAGATATATTTGTAAGTTTAAATTTTAAATAAAAAAAATAACTTATAATATAAAATTTTAAAATTTTACAAGTCTTTTCTTTTCCTTTATTTTTCTCTAAAACTCAAACTTATAAACAATCAATAAGCAGCAAAATAGAAATAAATTGATTATCACATGTCAAATTTCGTACTTAGATGAAGGTCAAGCAGCGACACGTCTTCCAACTATTCAAAGTTTGACTTCCTCTAGAACAAATTTACATATAAATTAACCAGTTATGTTGGCAATGCTATAAAACGAAGCATTAATATATATATGTGTCGTCGAACTAGGATAGAGTAGAGGCACATCATTCATCCACCCTTTTCAAAACCGGGCCTCACTCCTTAAAACAATATGGTTTCGAAACTCGCAATATTTCATATCATAATTATCTTGATGATTTTGCCCACGTATCCAATGGCTTCTGCACAAAACCATTCAGTTACCGCACAGCCTGATTGTGTCACAATGTGTGGATCAATTGAGATCCCTTACCCATTTGGAATCAATGATCCAAAATGCTATGCAGAGGAGCGGTTTGAAATAGAATGCAGAAACGTTTCTGACCAAGGCCAGAAGCCTTACCTCAAGTTCATAAATCTAGAGGTGAAGTCCATTGATCCAGCTTTCAGCAAGGTTGAGATCATGAACCCGGTTTTCCATTTGAACTGCAAACACAATGCAAGGCCAGTCACAGATCTTAGAGGAAGCCCTTTTGTGTATTCCAATGATGGCAACAAATTCACTGCTGTAACAAGATTGCGTTTTTGTCTTCAGATGGGTCAGAAGTCAGTGGCTGTGTGTCCCTTTGCGACAAGTACGACAATGAAGAAGTGAACAGCAACATTGCCTATGGATCCGATGGTTGCTTAGGCAGGTTCTGCTGCGAGACATCATTGCCCTTGTATCTTTCAGAATACAACGTGACAGTTGAAGACATGACGAATAGAAGTGCGAGTGATCAGTGCACCCATGCATTGATTGGAAAAGATAGATGGTTCGAGATCTCCGATGGTTCCAGTGTCGAGTTTAGAAGCTTTAGGGACCTAACGGGCTTGGACTATGTTCCTGCGATGCTTGATTGGGTCATTCCAAACTCCTCCATGGTTACTGCAAATGCTAACTGCACTCGTGTTGCATTTTCAAACAACGGACCTTCAGGTTTGAGATGTGAGTGCCTCCCAGGCTTCGATGGCAATCCCTACCTTACTGGAGGCTGTATTGGTATGATCCTTTAATTTTCTGCCACTTAGATCTACTTTATTTCATTAGACAAAGGACCTAATTTCTCTTCACTAAATTGTATGGGACAGTGATATTGAAATATTAGTCATGATAATTGACTGATTATATTTGAAAAAAAAAAATTAAACTCCTTATATTTTGGGACACTTGAACATCTGTCAATTAATAAATTAAACAGAGTAAATATTTTTGCTTTCTTATGGCACTTAAGTATTTATAAATAAAATATTTACTATGCTTTATTTATATTGATTGGCTTATTGCATAAAAAATGTGAAATACAAGAATGCTTAAACGGGACAAATGTCTCCACCCATAATTGTTTGTTGGCTTGTCTGCCAAATATAGTCGTCGCCTCACTTTGAAAGAAAATGTAGAAAAGGCAGCGAATTTAAGTTAGTACGAGAGGAAAGAAACTATACGGAGAAAAAGGATTTCAAAGAAACTATATGAAGAAATAATAATAGGATCAATGCAACTTTAGATCGAAGAAAAACTAAAAACTTAAAAAAAGGCCAAGATTGAAGAAAATTTAGATATTTGTACTACAACTGTGCATTCAGTTCCATGCATTTTTGTGTCATTCAATTTCGCTCAGAAAATATATTTACATGTGACTTATAATATATAAATTGTCTTTGCTCTTGATTTTCAGAAGGAGACTCCTCCAATTCGAACAGCCGAGCGAAGTGGGCTATAGTAGGTACGTATAAACTCAAAAATATCAATCTCCTACTAATTATAAGCAATATCACTGTTTCTTTTCTAGTTATATCCGCTTTATAATTCGTAGAAGAAAAAGTTTAGAAAAGTATATTCATTAATATTTCGTCATTATATTGCAACATTACAAAATATATTAGTCATATTGCTTGATATAAATGAAAAGGATTGACGGAGGGAGCTTGCTGAGTATACTGTCAGTGGATATTCAAATCAAGATTATTTGAAACATTTTGGCCATGAAAACGTGCATGTTTGAACAAATAAAAATACAAGCAGGAGGGTCTTTGGCCCCAGAGTAGAAAAAAAATGTGCTTGATGTTGAATTAATACTGTAAGAGGATATTCAATCATGATTATTTGAAACAATTAATTTCCATATACTTGAACAGATCAATCGTAACTGCAAAGAATCTTGTAATTTGCAATTTATTAGAACAAACTATATAGGTGTTTGCATCTAATTTTTGTATCGGGTATTTCTTTTTCTTTTTTAAATTTTTCTTATTTCTATTTCCTGATCAGTTTTTGTTATGACTCTACTTATTTGCTCCTTCTTCCGGTGGTTTGAGCGTTTCTCAATGATAAGAAAACAAAACCAATGACTCATTTTAATGTGTCAAATTATGTGTAGGTGTTTCGTCAAGTCTGGGATCCATCATGTTACTTCTTGGTCTATGGTGTTTGTATATTGTTGCAAGGAAAAGAATTATCAAGAAACGCAAAGAAAAATTCTTCAAACAAAATGGTGGTTTATTATTGCAACAGAGATTCTCTTCGGAGGAAGTTAGTGTTGACCAAGCTAAACTGTTCAGCTTAAGGGATTTGGAAAAGGCCACCGACCAGTTTAATATGAATAGAATTCTTGGAAAGGGAGGTCAAGGTACAGTCTACAAGGGCATGCTGGTAGATGGTAAAATTGTAGCAGTGAAGAAGTTTAAGGTCCAAGGAAAGGTTGAAGAATTCATTAATGAATTCGTCATTCTTTCACAAATTAACCATAGAAATGTGGTCAAGCTGTTAGGGTGTTGCTTAGAGACAGAAATTCCTTTACTTGTTTATGAATTCATTCCTAATGGTAACCTTTTCGAATATTTACTTGACCAAAATGAAGACTTACCAATCACATGGGATATGCGGTTGAGAATTGCCATTGAAATTGCAGGAGCACTATTTTACTTACACTCTGTTGCATATCAGCCCATTTATCATAGAGACATCAAATCAACAAATATACTTTTGGATGAAAAGTATAGGGCAAAATTAGCAGACTTTGGAGCATCCAGAATAGTTTCTACAGAAGCTACTCACCTCACCACTGTAGTTCAAGGTACCTTTGGATACTTGGATCCCGAATATTTTCATACCAGCCAATTTACAGAGAAAAGTGATGTCTATAGTTTTGGGGTTGTTCTTGTTGAACTTTTAACCGGACAAAAGCCAATATCATCCACAAGATCTGGGGAAACCAAGAGTTTAGCATCTTATTTTGTCCTCTGTATGGAAAAAGATTGTTTGTTTGACATGGTTGACAAGAGAGTTATGAAAGAAGGGGAGCAAGAACATATCATTGCAGTTGCCAATCTTGCATATAAATGCTTAGAATTGAATGGGAGAAAAAGGCCATCTATGAAAGAAGTCACATTGGAATTAGAAAGGATCCGGAGATTGGATAGAAAGTTTGATGCACAACAATGCCATAAAGAAATTGAGCTTGTTGGAACTGAAGTGCCTTGGACCGGCTATTCTACATTTGATACGTTGCCAACCGAAAGCAGCAAAACAATCTACTCGGAAGTTATGGCTATCCATACAATAAAATAATTGGTAGATTTTCATGTGTTTATGTAATCTCATGCAGAATAGAAAATCATTTTTGTTTGGTGACATATAATAAATGCATAATTTTTGTTGAGACTTACTTTTAATGGTACACAACAGAGTCTGCTGGTTCTCTGAAATCATGAAAATACTTCCCTGCTTTTTATTTCTTCAGATAAAATATGTATCGAATGTTGAAACATGTATTATTAGTTTTTGTTCTATTAATTGCTCTCTTAGTTTTGGATGAGAAATTATTATTAGGTAAAGCCCCCCAACAATTATCGAAAAAGGATATATGCACTATATAACAAGAGGGTTTATATATAGAATAAGGAAAATCTATAAAAATTTAGCTGCGCTGGGTCCTTCTTCGTGTAGCCCTTGGTGTTCTGCCCGTGTTTCAATTTATACTTCTTTCGTTACTTAAGCTCTATTTGGAACATGACCATTATTTCTCTTCCTTTTAGACCTGACTTATGCTGTTTGCTTCCTAGCTTCAATAATGCAGCATTTCAGTGTTAGAGGTATCTGCTAAAAAATGTTGCGTACATAAATATAAGATTTGAAAACTATACAGATAAATATGATGGGGTTGAGCAAGGTTTTGCTAACCTTTTTTCTTTTTATATACTTATCATTTTCTCTCCTCTCAAAACTTTTTATTTTCTCAATCCGTATATTTATAAGGATAAGTTCAACAGTTTAAAGGATATGAGGTGCATCCTCTTTGGAAAAGAGTTGTCGTCTCTGTAATGAAGTGCAAATGGACAGACCAGTCTTTGGTTAGGAATGCAAAATGATTAGAGGTCCCTGCTGGCACTCGATCCATCTGTAACATTATTTAATTTGGAGAATGAATGAAACAGTGGAGGAAATTGTTAGTGGGAGTTTGTGGATGCTGGTTGGTAATGGCTAGAATACATTATTCTGGGAAGGCACTTGGCTGTGTGAGGAATGTTTCCAAGGCTGTATGTAGTATCTGCCCAGAACAGATCATGTAATCTCAGAATGTGGGTTTTGAAATGGGTTAGAACGGGTGCGAAGCGGAGGTAATTGCGCTGTCTGGAATCATGTAGCAAAAATGATGGAAGGGGGTTTTCTGGGAGCAGCTTTTTGTGAGGAACAAATTTAGAGGTATCCAAGGGTGGCTAAAGAAAACATGGCGGTAGTTCTTGAAGTAAAACAGAACCCGAGATGGAGGCAGTCTATGGCATCAGCAGGTCGTTAAATACCATGACAGGAACCTTCAAAAACTTTCTATTAGTGAAATACGGAATAGTCACTTGGCATAGAAATGGACGAAGCAGAGTGGAAGCTGGCATTGTCAGAGTTGAATTAGTCTCAACCTTCGGTGTCTTGCGTATTTAGAAACATCTTATTACTGCACAATACATCTGCCTTCCACTATCCACAGTCTATCCACTTGCATCGCTTCATTACTTATCAAAGGGGTCCAGTCAGGGGGAGGAACATGACAAACTAATCGTAATTATCATATATGGCACGCGTTTTTGCTTTTGACTTGACTGCGGTACATCTGGCTTCAGTCAAATATGGGGCGCGTTTTTAAATAAAATCCATATTTCATTCAATGATTAATATGATATAAGTCTACATAATATCTTATAAAAAAGATACAAATAATTTTTTTTCCACATACTGTTGCAACTTGCAAGTCATGCATTATCTATTTTGTTATTATACTCGGCTGGGTGGCGAGGAAATTTCCTTTATATCATATATTATTCAGCATAAAACATTAAAACTGTAGTATATCATTATCAAATTTACAGTGATGCTGGTCCAATTTCCATGGTTCAAATTAAACGTCACTGAAAGTCTTCCACAACTAATTCGAAAAAGTTGGGTTCCATAGAAGAAAATACAAGGAAATTCAATTAAACTACTGCCGTGGCAAATGCTATGAACCTATGACACGTACTACAAATATCCTCCAAACTAAGATAACAAATAAACACCCACCTCAAAGAGAGGTCGGTCTATATCGCTCCCCACACTCCTTTGGCAACAATGGTTCTGCAATTTGCATTTCATATCATATTAATATTATGCTCCTTGCATACATTGGCATCTGCACAACAAGGCACACATATAGCACAACCTGGTTGTAATTCCAGTTGTGGAGATGTTGATATCCCTTACCCGTTTGGGATGAATGATCCCAAATGCTATGAAGGCACGTGGTTTGAAATAGAGTGCAGGTCAGGTCAACGCCAAACCCCTTACCTGAAATCCATAGATGTGGAGGTGAGATACATAGATGTACGAGATGCTACGATTTCGATCATGAATCCAATTTACCATTGGAACTGCGGCGAACTCAAAGATGGTCAGCAAGTCGTGGACCTGAGAGGAAGCCCCTTCGTGTATTCTCAGTTCTGGAACAAGTTTGTGGGCGTTGGTTGCAATAAGATGGCTTTTTTGATGTCAAATGGCACACAAGTTAGTGGCTGTGTGTCCATTTGTGATGACAACGAAAGTGGTGACAACGAAAGTGGTGACATGGACCTCGCAACCGATCGTTGCAATGGCAAGTCATGTTGTGAGACTTCCTTGCCTTTGTATCTCTCAGAATACAACGTGACCACTCAAAATCTCGGAAACAATCGTTTGAGTGATCAGTGCAATTATGCGCTGATTGTAGCAGAAAATTACGTTTCTCAGGATTTTCGTGATTTTCGGGATTTGAAGTATGCTTATGCGATGCTTGACTGGGAGATTACTCTGGAGATTATTCTGAACTCAACTGTTAATAAGCTCCCTGCTTCCAACTGCAAGAAGACTAATGTTACATCTTCACAGTACGGTCACTCAGGTTGGAGATGTTACTGCGACCTCGGATCCTACGGCAATCCTTACATTGATGGAGGCTGTTTTATAATAAGAGGTATGATTCCTTTCCCAACTGCATTCAAAAAAATATTTATCACTGATTAGAAAGATGATGGCATATCCATAAATAACTTTATATAAAAACTTAAAAAAGTAATTAATTTAAAGAATTTAATTTACATGTAATGTTATTGTGAATTTTTTATGTAGATATCTAATCTTATACATGGGTAAATATATTTGATCTAATTACCTACTATTTTAAAAGTAGTGAGATGAGAGTCAAATTTATTTTATTAATGTGATAATAAGTAAGGAAATAATTGTCTACTAAATTTTATACTGTCCGCGGGTTAGAATTAAACTCGACAAGTTAGATGAATAATGTTTCAAAATATTCGATCAAAACTAAATCTGCTGTTGAGTTTAATTTTGATAAAACACATAAACTTCTATCGAATGACGTGTTGTCTAATTATTTAGCGACATAATTGCGAACTCTTCATTCCCTAACAATTCTGCCACTAAACTATAGCAATTAATTATTAACTTTTCACATAGTATATAATTTTAAAAAGTATTAAATAATACAAATAAAGAGTGAGCACTCGAGTCCTACCGTATTGAAATTAGATTTTTTTAACTCTTTCGATAATAAATGTCCATGTGGCGTTTTACTTTGTACTTGTTTCTTTTAAGCTCTTTTTAAAAGAGCAAAAGACTTAGTAATCTTGGACTTGACAAATCAAAGAATATCTTTGGTGGTCATCTAAACTGGCGAAAGCCGTTCACCATTTTTTTTCCTCTCTCGATAATTACAAGATGCTAAACCTCAAAAGAGGATGGCAAAGTACACCCAAACCAAAGAGCCTCTCCAAACAAGACAACAAAAAGACCAACAGTAGAAAATCAAACCAAAAAGGAACAGGACCCCCATGAAACACAATAAGCCCCAAACAACCATACACCTCCACCATCATTAGCGAGAAGCCAAAACACGAAGGACTGTTTGGAATGTAGGAAATGAATTCCTTCAAGAATTGGAATTCAATTTCTTGTTTTGGAACACAATTTGGGTCAAGAATCAAAATTTTACAAAAATTCAATTCCACCATTTGAGCCAAAAATAAATCAGACCTAAAGAAGTCTGATTTGTGGAAGGAATTAATCTGAAAACCAAAACTACCAACTTGTTCTTGCTTTCTTCCTCCAAGACACCACCATACCGAAGCTTAAAGCAACAGTCCGTCAATATTTTGTTCTTTTTTTTTTTTTCCTTCCTTCCTTTACGAGAGCCACATGCTGAGAGTGGGAGTGCTGAGGAGGAGTGGGTGTTGGCCTTGGAAGTGCCTGGGTGGAGGAGTGGGTGCTGGGGAGTGCTGATAGAGTAGGTGTAGGTTGTTAGTAAAGATAAAATAGTAAAAATAAACAAATCAATTCATTTTTAGATACATTCCAAATCAAGAAATTCAATTCAATTCTGTTATTTACTAAGTCATTCCAAATATAAGAATTCAATTCAATTCCTGATGGAATTCAATTCTTGATGGAATTCAATTCAATTCCATTATTTAAAACTTTCCGAACACCTTGGAAGAATATATATCCTCATCATTGTCTGTATAGGTGGAGACTCTTCCCAAAGTTCCAAGCTTCATGCGCCTCAAGGCTCGCATCGAGCACTGCCACAAACTCAGAACATGGGACGCAAGGAGCTGGATTAGGATCTGAAACTCTATAGCACTCCTAGAAAGAACAGACTTTTTTCTTCCTCGCTTTCCCTTTGAAGATTTCCTATTTTTCTTCTTCTCGATCTTAGAAACAACCTGCTTCTCAAGGGCATATTCAAAGAGATCAAACACAAGATCCCACTTTGAGCGATCCTTCAAGAATTGAGAAAAACCGCCATTACGCTTACAAGGATTAACAGGGGCATCATAGACCTCCCTCCATCAATAGGACCTGAAACAACATCACCATATGCTATACATCCCTGTTTGAGATGGAGAGGAATAAGGGACGCAGCTTCATGGGCCACATGGATGTCATCAATGGAAAAGGCCATGGGCAATTACTGATAACCAATCAGCAAATGCACCAAACCATCATATGAGTGACTATTGTTCCATGAGGATTGATACTATCAAACAACAGTTTACTAATTGAATTTCTATATAGAATACGAAAATACTGTTTTAGTTTTGGAAATAAAAAAAAGCCTTATACGTAAAAATAAATTTAAGTAAGAATTAACGATAAAATGGTTAGAGGTTTGAGTTCGTCTAAGCTTTTCTTGAAATTGATGAATTCTTATTATTTGAGATGGAGATTAACCGATTAAAGGATGGATTATAGACAATTGACTCTAATTCTTGATTCCTCAATTATATGTTGGACAAATAGAGGGTTGAAACACACAATTTTCAATCCAAAGCTCCACATGATCACAAGATAAATTCTTATAGTTTATCCTTACAGGTATGACACACACAAATTTCCCAATTCATATATGAACCCTAAACAACCCATGATAGACCACATCACAACTGCAATAAGAACAAAGGATGAACTTTTAATAAATCCATTTCACCATCAAGAAACATAAATTCAATCACAGTTCATTCTAAATTCAAGTTCACCTGCCCCTAATAAAAAGTCTACAAACTCAAAGAAAAAAGGCAAGAGAGAGAGAAGGATGAACAAAGAACCCATGATTCGAAGTTTCCTCTTCTAGTCTTCCTCTACATTTTCTCTAAAGTTCGAGATTGTTTTCCCCTTATTTCTAACCTAAAATCCTCAAAAGAATGTATTTTTTTGGTATTTATTAAAAGGAAAAAAATTGCAACAAGCATGCTGCCATTGCCCAAGCATTGGATTTTCATTGCCTAGGTGGTGGCTATCTCTGCCCAATGACTGCCTAAGCGGTGGGTCATCATCATCAATACTCTGACTTGCACACAATTTGCGATGCCTTAATTATATGTGGGGAATCAGGTTTTGGGGTGCTATTCAAAGTTGTAGCATTTTCTCTGCTTTCCAATGCCACAAAAATCACCTCAATTGATGTCCACAACTCCAGTTATGCTCAAATCATAGTAGCAAAGTAAAAAAAAATCATCACTCGGATTTATCAGCAAAATTGATTTCTTTTTTAGATTATTCCTCCAAAATAGCATCAAATACCATGGATGAGAAATACCTTATTAAGAACATAAAAAATATAAATAAAAGATAAATAAAATTCCCACAAGAGCAAAATAATTTAAAATAAAAGTGTCAAAGTTGGAATATAAGCAAAATCCAACTAAAACTAATTCAAATCTCAAGATCCTAGCATACTTTTAGATGTACTATGAGCTCAGATAACTCAAATTCATGGAGTTATCAATCCCCACAACGATCCACCTAGGGTTTATCAAACAACCTATCCCAAATCTTGTTGAGGCCTACCACACTCTAGTCCAAGATAGAAGAATGGACCTTTGTCACACATGGATTACGACCCCAAAAGGGAACCTCAGGGACCGAACCCATATCATGACCGAGGCTTGGCCCATACCCAATCCCTCCTCAAGCAAAAGCTGAACCGAACTTGACAGCCAAGCGACAGAAGCAGAAGTAAGACCAACATCCTCGAAAACCCCAATGGACGCACCGCTAGCCATCAGAACAGAGCACGGAGCCCGAAGAGGCACCTCTACATCCCCCACCGAGAAAGATTGAATCAGACTAGAGTTCAACCCAACTGGACCAAAGCACCACCGGGTATGACTGACTTGGTTCCAACCACAGAAGCTACGTGTTGATAAAGCAACGGAAGGGGAGAAAGAGGCCAAATGACACATTCCCTAACCCATACCTTGCATGAAATATCACCTAAAGCCAGGAAAACATACTCACAAATATGCTCCGTCATCCTTGAGTCAATTAGAACCCTAGCAGAATAGAGGTTCCTACTCAAGGCTGTGTCTTCATCAAACCCGATAACTGTACCCCACCTCACGACAATGTTTCGAAAATTTGTAGCATCCCACGCAAAGGGAATGCCAGATATCTCCAACCAAACAAATTTGGAGAACACAACATCTTCAACACTCTACAATCTGGGCTTGAAGAACAGCTCTATTACTCCTTTAACCACTTGAGAAATGGCTTTACCAGCTTCTGATTTATCAGAGAAAACGATTTATGCCACCGCCAAAGGTTCCAAAAATAGCACCTCGCATGCCTCCTGCCACTAAACAAAGAACTTACGAGCCAAAACAAGCTCATACACAGGTTCATAAAGGTCGACCACCATGCTCCTAATAAGCATATCCTGAAAGGCTTCGCTAGAAATCCCTTCAACTCTAGCAGGGGCAACTACTTCATGAGAAGGAGGAGGCTACTCACATAGATCACATGACCTCGATGGAAAGGCACTTTAATTGTTTGAAGCTCAAGGTCTTCTTTTGGCGGAAGCGAAAGTTATAGACGACCTTTGTCCCTCCCAAATAGAACCACGCAACGCATCTACTGTAGCCTTAGCCTCTTCCACATAGACAAAGGAAACAAAAGCATAAGAAGATGCAGTAGAACGTTTCGCCTTCCTTGGGAGGAAGACAAAAGCAACTTTGCCAAAACGATAAAATCGATAAATATACCATTTCTTAGACCGTGATGAGAGGACATTACCCACATAAAGAAAAGTAACATCACCAAAGGACCCATCCATACCCCTTTATTACAGTCACCATCCCCCAAAACTCCATCGTGAGAGAAAGAGTGAGCTATACCAATGGAACAGTGATAGGAAGGAGGTTAGAAAAGAAGTGGTACAGGGAGCAACCAAGGGGACAGAAAGAGGGAGGGAGAGGGAACATCAGGGAGAGAGAAAACGACATAGTGAGGGAGTATCAACACTCTGAGTAAGTGGTCCACCGATTTTGATTTGTTTACCATTCAAGGCCTATATAAAGTGGCATGTTTGAAGTCTCAGGCCAAAAAAAGCTTAAACTTGTGTTAGATCTGTTTAACATTTAAACCCTAAATCTATGAGTCTGTTTAAAACATTTCAAGTTTCAGATTTTACATTAAGACATGCTTAGAGTTAAGTAGGCCACACTTGACCTATTTCCACTCATAGCGTCTAATTTCCAGTTGAATTTTCACTCGAGAAATGTATTTACCTTGAGAATTGATATTTCAGATTCGGACCACCACAAAAGAAGTCGAGCAAAATGGGCAATAGTAGGTACGTATAAACTGATACATATAAATGCCTTTGAATCAATTTGGAAGTTTTACATTGTTGCCAGCTGTTTTGCTATTTCTTTTATGGAATAATTCGTGAATGTTAGTTACAAGTACGATTTATTTATATAAGGAGTTAATGTCCATGTCGGCGTATGCCTGAAATTATATATATGAATCATTTTAATGACTCCTAAAATTTAAATTATGATTAATTATTAGTCATCCCTAATTTTGTAATTATGTGAATCAGTTAGTAATTAAAAGTATAAATGATTCATATTTCTATATTAATTATATATCGTTAAACCAATTAATGTCTAAAATAATAACTTTGGCTCCAATTAACCTAATAATTAGTTAGAATTTGTCCACTAAAGACTAACATAATTCATAATTACAAAGTCAATGACTAAATAATCAAATTTTAAATTTTCCATATGTTTCAGACGAAAAAAAAAAGGCTTTGGGCTCATAAAAAGTGTTTCTCATTTTAAGGTTAGGATAGCTATCAGTTTCAATGAGTTTTTTTTTTTTTAATAAAAGAATACAGGAATCTTAGCCGAATGTGAGAAAAGGCCAGAGAGAACAAGTCAAAGACAGAGAGATACATGACAAATAACCAAACACAAATTCCTGTTCTAGAGATGTATGCACAACCTTCCCTGACCATCCAAACTACAACAACCTTTTGTCACTAAGGCTGGCAGATTATCCACAAGAATCTTTTGCTTTGTGTTCAAGTGTCTTCCCCATACCTAAAACCAGCATGTCCCCCACTTGGAAATCTGGCCATTTGGGATCCCAAAACCCTGATGCCATTTCCCCCTAAACCATTCATGTGTTTATTAGATTTGATTTCTCTAAAATGAGGAGGTTGGTAAAGTGTAAAATTGGAGGAGTTAATCACCCTTGAATCAAAAACTTTCATCGGATCCCATTAAGTCATAACTTTTACACTTTATCAATCTTTTCACTTTAAAATAGTCAAATTCATGTTTAACAAAGGCGTTAGACAAGAAGATCATATCCTTGATAAATTTAGAAGGTAACCGTTGTGGAAACTAGGTGGAATGTGACTTCCGCAACAATTTTAAAGGTTTATATCAATTTGTTGCGTATATGCCAAAGAGTAGCGTTATTCTAACACTGGGTGTTCCATTGAGGACAACTTCAAGACTTCAATTTTTTTTGAGAAATGGTTTTTGAATGCATGATGCTCGACGCACATGCGACACTCACGTTGAGTTCGTAAAATATTTGAACAAAAGAAATTGAAAAAGAAAATCTTGAAATGTGTTTTTACTTGATTTTACCTTAGTGTGTTGAAACATTGCTGCGTCGACGAATGCGTACACATATCATCACTCATTTTTTTGGCGAGGGTTTAAAAGAATGGATTTATCTTTGTGCATATTCAAACCGAGGTCAATGAAGTGAAAGCAAAAGGAATTTCTTTATAATTACCATTATACTGTCAATAAGACTGTAAACGTTTTTCCCTTGGTACCCTATGGATATCAATACCCTTTTTGTTTTAAATGATTGTGATTGAATATTTATTTTTCTATATGTTAATAAATATATGACATAATCTTAGTCACTAATAAATATAAGATACTAATACTCTTGAATTTTATAAGGTTAAAAAACCTTCCATTATAAATTACTCGTTCACAAGAATAGCCATTCTATATGTTACAAATACAATTTTGTAAAAAATGCCCGAAAAGAAATATAAGGCGGTTACTTATTATTCATTAGCATTTTTAACTCTCCGTTTGATTTTACTTAACTCTCTCCCTTTTATTTTTTCATTTACTAATGTATAATAAGCAACCACCTTGTATTTCTCTTCGCTTGTTTTAAACTGTATTCGTAACATATAGCACCGCTCATAACAAGAATGTTCATATTGCATACACAACTTATAAGTTTTTAATTTTCACTCTCAAAATATATTTTGAGTTTATTTCTACACACTGGTGGTGTAAATTTTTTTTACACTATCATCCAATTATATTATCTTATTTGTATGACTTTTTATGTGGTTGGTACAAGACTTAGTCACTTTTACACATGAAAATATACAATTTAATGATTGTATAAACAAATTTTATACTATTGGTATATAGAAATTAAACTCATATTTTTTTGAGTCAAAATATTTTCATCAATGGATATCTGAAGATTATTAAAAACAGATATTTTATACACTATATATGACCCCAAACTTCATGGTTTGGGAATTCGCGTGCATCTGAATACATGTATGTTTTTGGTCTATATTTGGATTTCTGGTGGTAACTGTCAAACCATGGTTTGGAACTTTGTAGACAGAAATACAAACAAACTATTCGTGTTTATTAAAATCTGCTTGACTTGAAATTCTCTCACACACACACACACACATATATAGAAATGCTAGACATCCAAAAAAAATTTCAAAAAAACAAATGCTAGAATGATATGGCATAATTGATAACATATAAATAAATAGTTAGGTCATACCACTACATTTAACCCCAACTATATAATTAATAAAGGAAGCCATGCCTTGTGGTTGTATCTAAGTATATGTTATTATAAGTGCATGCAAGTTTTTTTTTTTTAATTTTTGTGTACCTTCTTAATTAGTTTGTTTATGCGCCAAATGCATGTAGGGGTTTTCTCGGGTCTTGGATCCATAATTTTACTCATTGGCTCATGGAAGTTGCATAAAGTTGGTAGGAAAAGAATAGCAAATAAACGCAAAGAAAAATACTTCAAACAAAATGGAGGATTGTTGCTAGAGCAAAGGTTGTCTTCTGGTGAAGTTAATGTTGAAAAAGTTAAGCACTTCAGCTTAAAAGACTTAGAGAAGGCCACCGACCGCTTTAACATAAACAGAGTTCTCGGAAAAGGAGGCCAAGGTACTGTCTATAAGGGGATGTTAGTAGATGGAAAAATTATAGCAGTGAAAATGTTTAAGGTTCAAGGAAAAGTTGAAGAATTCATCAACGAATTTGTTGTTCTTTCACAAATTAACCACAGAAATGTTGTCAGGTTATTAGGATGTTGTTTGGAGACAAAAATTCCTTTGCTTGTTTATGAATTTATTCCTAATGGTAACCTTTTCGAATATTTGCATGAACATAATGAGGATTTGCCAATGACATGGGATATGCGTTTGAGAATTGCCACCGAAGTTGCAGGAGCTCTCTTTTACTTACACTCAGCTGCTTCTCAACCCATTTATCACAGAGACATCAAGTCAACAAATATACTACTTGATGGAAAGTACAGGGCAAAAGTGGCAGATTTCGGATCATCTAGAATGATTTCCATTGAAGATACTCACCTCACCACAGTAGTTCAAGGAACTTTTGGATATTTAGACCCTGAATACTTTCATACTAGTCAATTTACAGAGAAAAGTGATGTGTATAGTTTTGGAGTTGTTCTTGTTGAACTTTTGACTGGGCAAAAGCCAATATCGTCCTTAAGACCCGAGGAAGCCAAAAGTTTAGCTTCATATTTTGTTCTTTGTATGGAACAAAATCGTCTATTTGATATTATCGATGAAAGAGTGACAAAGGAGGGGGAAAAGAACATATCATTGCAGTTGCCAATCTTGCATACAGATGCCTAGAGTTGAATGGGAAAAAAAGGCCAAATATGAAAGAAGTCACAAACAAATTAGATGGGATCTGGAAATTGGAAAGGAAGTTTAATGCACAACAAAACCATGAAGAAATTGAGGTTGCTGCAATTGAAGATTACCAATCTTGGGCCACAGATTCTGCTTCAGATACAGGGCCAACTCCAAGCAACAGAACAGCCACTTTGGAGGTTATGCCTATTCTCATAAAATAATTGGTGATTTTTCTCAATGTGTTTTGCCTTGCCTTGTGTAAAATAAAATGATTCTCCCAGTTGGAGATTCTTGAGTGTTTTTAAGTGTAATTGTGGTTAAGGACACAATGCTCATGCTAGGTATGTATGTTCACTGATACCATCATGGTGCGCACACATATTTATATTCTTGAGCATCAGATAATTTGAATAAAAGCATCAAGTTCTGCACGAGCCTGAACTAGGTAGAAGAGAAAAAATTGAAGCAAAAGAAAACATATAATCCTCATAATAATTTCACAGATGGCACCTGTTTGATCTTTAAACACATGCTGATGAAGCAGCACTTAGACACAGCAGAATGCTTGTAGCAGAGCATTCTACTATAGCAGCAAGGAGTGCTGGAATAGCAACCAATCTTCTTCACTACAGGGAGCCAAATCACCTTTTATTTTTGGTACATCCCAAATCACTTGTTTTAGCCTCGTTAAAACCAAGCATCCAATGGGCTGTACGAATTTATGGACTTTAGTTCCATCAATACCTCCAAACTAATTCACGGATTTGGGATTACTTTTCCAATTGCCAGTCAAGCATTACACAAGGTTGTACGCAACAGCATGCTCTGTTCAAACTAATTTTAGGGTTTCGTAAGTAATTTAGTTTTACATCAGTTTCACATCACTTTGACTCTGCTTCAACCTTCATCTGACCCTGCAACCATTATTACATGTGGCTTTGTAAGTTGTAACCATTTTCTCCCTCAGCTCTATAACTAGTTGTCAACCAATTTGATAGTTGACACAACTCTCACTCCTGGGGTCAATAAGGATATATTAGTTCCCAGCAACTCTGCAACACAGGATCCTCCATACCTTTCCTTTTGTTCTCTTCTTTTTGTCTTCGCGTTCATGGATTCCAAATACTCCATACTTGGCGGCTAGAGAAAAGCTACGTTTTGCGGACGCCTCCATTGAAGCTCCAACGAAGCTCGAACTCGGTGAGTATGCATGCTTCACAGTATCGATAATATTGAATTAGATAGGGTAGGGAAATATGATAATTTCATTAACAAATAAGAATTAAAGTTGTAATTATTCCAATATAAATAAGGATTTTTGTTTTATATTTTGAGAAAAATGATTATAAAACTTCAATTTTATATTTAATTGAAAAAACTAAAAACTAATTCTTTTCGAAGCTATTTTTTCTAACTTTCACAAAAAATAAAAACTAAAAATTAATTTTTTATATTGTGATTATTTTGTGAAAATTATTTAAATATATGAAAAATGTTTTCTTTTTAGTGAAAAATGTGATTCTGAGCTAAAAAAAAAGCTGAAACAAACGTGCTCTGTGTTTGCGGATAATTTCTCCGTCCTATTTGTTAGAAGAAAGTAATATTTTGGCGCTTTTTTTTTTTTTTTTGAGAAAGCTGAGATTGTAAAAATGATAATATAATTAGAGAAAGTAATAGGTGACGACAGAATTTTAATTTTCATGCTGATATTTTTGAGTAATAACATTTTAGAGAAAAACTTTATATGGCCAAGAAAAAAAATATGAATGCACAACTACTATATGAATATTAGTAAAGATCGTAGAAATGCTATTTTACTTGCACTCTGTTGCACTTGCATATTAGCCCATTATTTATCATGGAGACGGTAACACCAAATCGATAAATATATTTTTGGTTGGAAAGTATAGGGCAAAATTAGTAGACTTCGGAACATCTAGAATAGTTTTCACTGGGGCAACTCAACTCACCATTATAATTCAACGTACCTTTGGATACCTGGATCCCAAATACTGTCATGCTAGTCGATTTACAGAAAAAATAAATTATATGTCCACAGTTTTAGAGTTCATTTTGTTGAACTTTCAATTGGACACAAACCAATATCATCCACAAGATCGGAGAAAGTCAGAGAGGTTAGCTTCTTATTTCGTTCTTTCTATGGAAAATAAGTGTTTATTTAACATTATTGATTATGAAAGGAGGAGACCAAGAACATACTATTGCAGGGAAACGTTTACAATGGTCCAGTTGCTTTATTGGGACATTGGTGGTCTAGTCATTTACCGTGACCCACCATTTTGCCGTCATTTTTGCTTTTCTATTATTTTTGTGTTAAAGGGAGACCAACTACCCATTAATGAGAAATCAGGGAAATGATCACTCACTTTCTTCCTACCCGGTCTAAGTCATAGCTTCTTTTGACATTTCTGAAATTGGGTATGCTTCTTTTGTTTTCTTGGCGGTTTTGGTTTCTGGTTTTTGGGATTTTTCAAGTGTTGGAGCAAAGAGATGGGTGAAGGAGAACGTCTTCAGCTTAGGATGGGAAATGATTATGCAAAACCCTCTCATCAATTCTGAAAAACATGCACGGCTAATAATAAAAAATCCATGATGAATTAAAAAATGTGAGTTCCACTATAAAACTCACCATAGCAAGAGGGTTATAACTTTAGATGTGCTTCGGTTCTTCGGTTCTTCTTCGTTGTAGCCCATGGTGTGCTGCCCATGTTTCAATTTATACTTCTTTCACTACCAAGCTCTATTTCTTTCTGATATGACCCAACTATCTCTTGTTTTTAGGCCCGATGTATGTTGTTTGCCGGTAGTGTGATCGAAGATAATATTTATATAAATAGGGGTAGTGCTATTTGTAAAAGGATAAATGAAAAGTTAGCAACAAACCTATTCTTCATAGCAAGTTCTCTCTAATTCTCTCTACTCTCTATTCTTCCTCTTTATTCTATGTTATCCCCAAATTATTTCCTCATCATACTGTTTATAACCGTTCGAAAGTATAGGGTAAAATAATAGACTTCGGAACATCCAGAATAATTTTCACTGAGGCAACTCAACTCACCATAATTCAAGGTACCTTGGATACTTGGATCCCAAATATTTTCATGCTAGTCAATTTACATTAAAAAAATGATATGTCTACAGGTGGACCTCAAATTTGTTGGTCCATCATGGACCCCTATTATTAATTATCGAATCAAACTATCTAATAAAATAGTAATCATCCAATGGTTAATAATGAGCGGTCCATGATGGACCTACAAATTTGAGGTCCACCCTATAATTTTCCTAGTTGTAGAGTTCTTTTTGTTGAACTTTTAATTGAACACAAACTAATATCATCCACAAGGGTGGATTTTGTGGTGGACCTTAAATGTTTTGGTCCATCATAGATCCCTTATTTATTAATCATTGGATCAAATCATCCAACAAAAATTATATTAATCCAATGACTAATAATAAGAAGTTCACGATTAACTCAAACATATGAGATCCACTCTATAATTTGTCCATCCACAAGATGGGAGAAAGTTAAGAGTTTAGCTTCTTATTTCGTTCTTTCTATGGAAAATAATTGTATATTTAACATTATTGATTATGAAAGAAGGAGAGCACGAAAACGTGGTCCAATTCCTTTATTGGGACAAGGATTGATAGGTGACGATTAGAATACATATACCATGGACTTACACCCAGCAAATGATAAAAGTGGCGCATGGAGATGGTATGGATACGGAGGGAAAATTTGGCAATAAAAGAAAAGGAAACCCAACGTGCACATTTGGCAAGAAAAGGAAAAAAGAAAAAAAATAAAAAACCACCACACGTGCACATTTTGGCGGTCCTCTCCCTTTCCCTCTCCCAAAACAAAAATGACCACAACCCCACCTCTTTCACGTTAGAACCCCATTTTGTGCATGGTCTCAGTTAATCAAACAAGCCACAAAAGCTTTCATTTTTCCTATATTTGCGCCACGTTCTCTCCCTTACTCTCCCTCACTTAATCTTTCATTTCCCATTCGAATCACTAAACCCATTGTTTGTATTCTTGCTCTGACTATTCATGTTCTTCCTTCTGGCATTTTTTTGTAGAAGGTTTATATTTGGTTTAGGTTTACACCTTTTATGTTTAGGGTTTACAACTTTGTTTCCATTGGTTTATGTAATTTTTTTTCCTGAACGTGTTTAGTGGATGTGCTCATTTGGCTTGAAAGTGTTTTGGACTTTTTGAAGGGTTTAGATGTTTTTTGAGTATGGTTTACTAGTTTTGTGTAGTAGCTGTCCTCAAAAAGGTTTAAAATTTTTTTGTTTAGGGTTTACGATTTTATGAGAAGGGTTTACAACTTTTTTGTATTGATTTACAACTTTTCTGCATTAGTTTACAATTTTTTGTGTTTTGGATTTGCAACTTTATGAACAAGGTTTACAACTATTTTTACATTTGGTTTACAACATTTTGAACAGGGGTTACAACTTTTTCTGGTGGTTTACAACTTTTTTCCCACGGTTTACAAATTTTATTGGATTGGTTTACACCTTTTTATGTACTGGTTTATAAATTTATGAAAAAGGTTTACAACTTTTGTACATTATTGGTTTACAACATTTTTGTGAATTGGTTTAGTTATTTATAAACAAGGTTTACAACTTGATGAAAAAGGTTTTTTTACAAGTTTTCTTACAGGTTTAAAACTTTATGAAAAAAATGTTGAACTTTCTAAGCATTAGTTTAAAACTTTTTATGCATTGGTTTACAACATTTTGTTCATTAGTTTACAACTTCTGTGCATTAGTTTACAACTTTTTTTCCATACATAATTTTTTTTAAACGTGTTTAGTGGATGTGCTCATTTGGCTTGGAAGTTTTTTGGACTTTTTTTAATAGGTTTAGATGTTTTTTGAGTATGGTTTATTGGTTTTGTGTAGTAGCTTGCTTAAAAAAGGTTTAAATTTTTTTGTTTAGGGTCTACGATTTTGTGAGAAAGGTTTACAACCTTTTTGTATTGATTTACAACTTTTCTACATTGGTTTACAACTTTTTGTGTTTTGGAACTTGTGACGAGATTTACAACTATTTTTACACTGGTTTACAACATTTTGAACAAGGTTTACAACTTTTTTCCACTAGTTTACAACTTTTATTGGATTGGTTTACACCTTTTTGTGCATTGGTTTATAAATTTATGAAAAAGATTTACAACTTTTGTACATTATTGGTTTACAATATTTTTGTGAATTGGTTTAGTTATTTATAAACAAGGTTTACAACTTGATGAAAAAGGTTTTTTAGTTTTTTGCACAAGTTTAAAATTTTATGAAAAAACGTGTTGAACTTTCTGAGCATTGGTTTACAACATTTTTGCATTGGTTTACAACTTTCTGTATGTTGGTTTCAACTTTTTCTACGGTTTACAACATTTAGTACACTGGTTTACAAGTTTTTGTACATTAGTTCACAATATTTTATCCACGGTTTACAACTTTTGTGCATTGATTTACAACTTTTTGTGCATCGGTTTACATCTTTGAAGTGCATGGTTTACAACTTTTTATTCACATATATTTAGCTTTTTTGTACAGGGATTTCTATATTTTCATGTATACTTGCTTACCTTTTTGGATGGTTCTGGCAATTTGTTTGTGGATTTAAATTAGTGATATAACAGTTAAATATTTTATCATTTTGTTTTTCAGCTACATCTTAGAGATGGCTCCTCAAGAGACTTGAAGTTGCGAGGGGGAAGGAAAAAGGCTAGACTTGTAAGTGTGCTGCAATTAGAGGATTTGTCAATGTTTCATACAATGATTGTTTATGTTAGTTTGTTGCGTTGGGCATAATTAATGGTGATATTGTGTGAGTTAATATTTTGGTTATGTTTATTGTGAGATGCAACCTGCATTCGGTAGCCGATGCTCTCTTGCGATGATTGTTGATTTGTGGGATAAGAGTTTAAGTGTCCCTCAAAAGGAGGTAGTTCAGGCCATGGGCTTTAGAGGCCTTTTTGAACTGAAGATGAAGCAAAAAGTAGGATCTTTATCTTAGAGGTCATAAAGGCATTCAATCATGTGAAGCGGTGCATCCGCTTCAAGGAATAGTCCATACATGTTAAGGGAATCTTTGGGTTTAATGCTTGGGCTTCCTTATTCTGGTAAGTTAACTAAACTTGGTGGAAATGTTTCATTTTTTTTTCTCTTTTTTCAAATGTAGGGACAAGTTGGTACGTTATGATTACATGAAAATTTTTTGTATGTAAAGGTGAGGAAGTTAGGCAAAATACATCAAATGAGGATATGGTAGTTGTGGAAAAGTTCCACAAGAAAATTATCAAGGAGTTAGAGTTGATCATTCGGAGGCACAACAGATGAAAGGTTTAAGAGAACCTTCATCCTTTATTTCCTCTACATATTCCTTTGCCTGACTATGAAGGGTTCAACAACTTTGAAGTTGCTAGCCCATGTGGTTGATATTGATGACCCCATAAAATACAATTAGGGTAAACTCGTTGTTGACACCTTGATTGAGGCGTGAAAGAATACAAGGAGAAAGGAGGTGAGGTCTATTGGAGGGTGTGTTTTCTTCCTGATGGTATGCCACATTGATGCAAGTTTATGTCCATAATTAGTGGTGCAAGCACAAGTTAATTAATTAAATTTATGTTAGCTTTCAACAGGTTTGGTACCTTCACTTAGCATTTGGCTCGCCTTCAGGACAATGGCCCTCCACTCGTCAAATACTAGACTAAGGAGATTGCCCAAGCTCGATTTGATGATCAAAAGGGATGAGGAGGTACATTGGTGCAAACCTTTGTGTATTTTAGTGCATGTTGGTAATTCACAAGGTAAATATAGACAAGTGCTGTGAATTGAGTTTAACCCTTTTTTTACATGGTCTCTTCAACCCTAATAAGTACAATGTTGATGGTGTTGTTAAGGAGTTTCTTGACACCTACTTTGAGTATGAGGTATTTGGATTTGCTTGAAGGAGATAGTTATGTATTTTTATTTGACAAGTTCTCCTTACATACCAATGGTTTAAATCAAAATTAACATATTCAATTATCTGTATACAAGACCTCAAGGAAATGGTCAATGGGTTCATTCAAATGGCGTTGAAGTAGCAAAGAGAAAGGAGGGAGGGGAAGGTGAGCTCTTTGGTGCAGAAGGCTCCTTCTAAGGCAATGAAGGTTTCTTTTTTGGCAAAGAAGGTGCATTTTGCACAAAAGTAGTCATCCCCTTTACCAAAGAAAGCCCAATCAGGAGCTTTCGATGAAGATTACCGAGGCTCGCAGTACTCCTCATCGCATCCGTTGATGTATCTGAGGACATTAGAGGTAGTTTGAGTGAAGGTATAGTTGCTGAATGAGCATTTCTACCTTAAGGGTCCTTCCAGAGTAAGTGCATATTATGTTCTTCTTTTGTTCATGTTAATTTCATTCGGTGGAAGGTGATAGCATGTCATGGGTTGGAGTTTATCATATTTTCATGGTTTAGTGAAATGAAACAGGAGACACACTTAGATCCACATGGAGATGTGGAAGGAAGTCCTTCCCAACTACATTAATGGTAATGCCTAGGATGTTCCCTTGTCTCCTTCCCAAGTCCTTTCGTCTAAGGTAATTGGTATTTTTTATAATGGTTGTGAGGGTTAGTTTGTTCACGTTTTGTGTGGCCTCTGGATCACATGATCTGTACACCCATTGGTTAATGATATATTGTGTGCCCGTTTAGGAGATGTTTGCGTTGAGTGTTAACCCATTATTCGTGGCCAGGGTAGGACAAGATTTAGCTTTAGCACCAGCAAGATCGAGGTTCAGATGTAGAGCCAATGCGGTGTATGCTTACTATTAGAAACCATAAGGCGTAAGAAAGGCAATAAAGGCAAGGCCAGCCAAAACGAGAGTAAGTCCATAGCAGAATATATATATGAGGTTTACAACTTTATTTGTATTGGTTTACAATTTTGTGTGGGCTAGTTTACAACTTTTTGTGTGCTAGTTTACGACCTTTTCATATGAGGTTTACAACTTTTTTTGTGCTAGTTTACAACTTTGTGTAGGCTGGTTTACAAATTTCTGTGAAGGTTTACAACTTTCTATGTGGGTTTACAACATTTTGATATGAGGTTTACAACTTTTTTCTTTTCTAATTGCAATTTTTTCATATGAGGTTTACAACTTTTTTTGTTGGTTTACAACTTTCTGTGTCCTGGTTTACAACTTTTTTTATGCTAGTTTACAATTTTGTGTGGGCTATTTCCAAATTTCTGTGAAGGCTTACAACTTTTTTTGTGCTGGTTTACAACTTTTCATTAATTAACTATCTTGATTTCATTGGTTAGGAGAGTTGTCATGTTGATGGACATTTCCTCCACCTCGACGAGGTTCAAACTCTAGCACCTAGACAATGGATAAGCAACATTGTATGGAATTTCATAGATACCATGTTTTTCTTTATGATTATGCTATTCCGCTTATGACCACTTGTCTTGTCCTTTGCTTGTAGATTATCTTACCTCATGTTGGATACCTTAATTTTTATGAGAATAAAAAGGCGAACCCTAGCAGATTCTATTGAGTTCTTTCTTTGTGGCATTTACTAATCTCTTTTAGCATTTCATGTTAATAAATGAGATTGGTGAACTTATGTCTTTAGGGATATGGATATCTCTATCGATGTAAATGTGTTTGGTTATGTTACTATAGGAAGCAATGGTGTACGATATTGATAAGCACAAGGAAGGGGAGGCCCCCCTATTGGACCCTAGACTAAGGAAGTCATATTTTGAATGTTAAGCCGCAATCTGGTATGGTATTTTCCTAAGTCCATGGTAACATCATTTGGCATATATAATTTTTATGCATAAAGATCATGAGTGCCAGTGCATTGTTATTAAATGGCATTGTAGATATTTACTCCTTACATGAATAAAGAACATTGGTGGTGCTATATCCTCAATCGTGAAGCCAAAAAGGTGTATATTTTGGATTCACTAGGACATGGTGACGGTGATGCCCAAAAGCTTGGGCAGAAGTTTGCATCTGAAAGGATGTCCTGGACGATCTCATTGTATGTTAATTATCTTGATAAATTTATTTATGCATCACTTTTGAGTTCTTGGATTTGATGAAACTCAATTCACACTAACGGTGATTCAATTTGGGGTTGTACAGTTCAAGGAGTTAATGACAGTGCTTGAGCTAACAATTGACCCAGCATTTGAGCTTGACCTGAAGAAAGAGCCCTCCCTATACATTCAAACAAGTGAGTTATCATATACCCTAACATTTACCTCTACTACTAGTAAATATGGCTTTCTTGTATAAAGTTAATTATCTCACAGTCCATCAGAGATGATTGTGGAATATATGTCATGAAGTACATGGAAATGTGGGATGGGGTCACTACATATGAGGGTCTGACCATGCCTACATGGGATGATGTAAGTTGCATGTTTTCTTTGGATTCCTTTAAATACTTATTAAGCAGTATTGGATGGATAATTGTTGATGTTTTTTACCACAAAACTAGCTAGCTCGCATCGGCGTGAGTTATTGGTTAGGTGGGTGATGGACAAAGAGAACAAATATAAGGATCATTTACTTTCGCGTTGAAGGTAGTGCAAGCAAACCCATTCAACAGGAGCAAAAGGCGTATTCAAGAAGAGGGCTAGCAGCCCAGTTGACTAACCACCCCATATACCACATCATATGCTAAGCCCAGGACACGGAAGAAGACGGGGCATGTGGATTGATTTATATTGCTCTACTGATTTAAGTATATATTTTCTTAGATATTTCCACCATTCTTTGTAGCCATGTAATACCCTAGTAATTAACTCAACATGCCTAGGATGTATTCTAGTTGATTATTAGATATTACTCTTTGTTTAAGTTTCTTATATCATACTTGAAAATACTTAATAAAAATATGAGCCAATTTTTTTTTTTTGAAAAACACAAACAAAATGTGAGTCGCGCATAACATAAGCAATTGTCAACATAAAGCGTAACTTGTAAAAGAATAACATAGATAGAAACATTAGATACGCTCCATAAAAGATCACCATTAGCACACCATAATTAAACATATCATAATCTACCCACCCATGGAAGGTGAGTTAAGTTTAGTACATCATAGAAAAACAAATACATCGGAAAGGAAAATACAAAGGAAAACACGCCTACCTAGTGCACCTAAGATAGATAACCTCTTTAACAAAAGAAGGTTATCCTAAGCTAATAGTGGTGTGTGCACTAAAGGTCCTCCAAGGGGTCTACTCCGCTGGCCTGAAGGGTGGAAAACCGATCCATGGACGAAGCTCGTTAGGAGTGGGCATACGAGGTGGTTGAACATGGGCTCCATGCCGGACCGCATGGATGGCTTCCGTGCCAACCTCAGCTGAGTGACCGTTTCCTCACTACCCTCCCTCATCCGTGGGGAGTGGGGCAGAACTCTCGGAATACATGTGGGTAGGTGAGTCCTCCAATGGGTCAGTCTCCGAATGCCTCGAGCGAGGAACATAATTTGGGAAATCATGAACGACGGATGCGGTGGTGTACGTGTGAAGGATCCTCTCGTTGTGCATACGTATATGCTCAAAAACCATGTCATTGCCATACGGGGAAGTCAGAAAGAAACGGTAGCTAGGAATAGGGTGTGCAAAAGGGCATCCTACGAACATAAAGACTCGAACGGAGAGCGTCCCTCAAAATGGTAAGACCGATGCTCGGGGTCAAAATGAACCTCCCAAGTGGGGTGTCAATGAAGAGGACGAATGCCGCCATCAGAATCTAAAGACATGATGGAAAGGAAGAATGGGGAAGTGAGAATCTTACTAAAGAATCTTAGTAAGGTATCCTCCTATTTAAGTGACATCATCAACGTCTTCAGACCTCGAGTTTTATTGTGAAATAGTGAGCATGCAAGGATTCATTTACTAAGTTCTAAAACATCAATTAAGGCCCATCCATTTTATCATGTGTCTTGTAATGAATGCATCATACTTTATTATGATATGCAACACTTAACCTTATAGCATACATCTAACTTCATAGCAAACATAATATGCATAGAACATGATTCATGAATGACATTCTTTGGTTCACTAGGTGACTTAAATTTAGTTCACTTTCACTCTTGGGGCCACCCTATAACTCTTCCCTTTTGAGAGTACTTCTAGGTTATGAGCTCATACCTCACTAGTCGTCACTAGCGTATATTTATCCCTTTTGATAAGTTAAAGTCCCAACTTAAAAGTACGGGTTAGGGGCAAGAATCACCTTTTCATCACCTATAGTTTGATGAGTCCAAAGGATCATTTTCTTATATTTCTAAGTCACCTTAAGTCTTACCATGTTATATCAAGATGCAATACATAATTCATAGTTATCATAGCTTTGCATATATTTCTTGCATATGTATAAACAATGTTTCCAAAAGAAACTATAACATGCAAATGATGGATCCTATCTCTAGAGATCAAGTACTCACATAGCATCAAATATCACATGAATTCATCATTTCAAAGCATCAAAGAATTCACATCTTAATCAACACATAAATATTCCCTTAAATAGCCAAACCCCAAAATCGGGTAACTCTAATTGTCAAATTATTTTCTTATGCATCTAAGGGATTTATTATCATCATTACCACTAATTATTTAGCTCAAGAACATCATCAATCAAAGTTGGACAGCATAGGTAGTAAAAAGATTTCAATGATTTACGGTGTGCTAGAAGTTGCGTTTTACACCCTTTCTCATTACCGGCTTTTCCTATAATGCTAAAGTCAATTCCTAAACCATTTACAAGCCATTCTTACTTAAGTAAACATGGTACAACCTGATTTTTACAAAGTTTAAAGTTGCTGGAACAAAATGCATAATTCTTTTCCTTAGGAGTTCTAGAAATCTTGTTTTCAATTCTTTTTAGCTACTAGGCTTGCCCAAAGTGCCAAGAACAATTATCACATCAAGTAGCAAGGTATTTAACACATTTAAAGAATCTAAAACAGAATTATAGGTGCTGAAAAATTAAAGACAAAACCAAAAAGTAACAAGTTCCATAAGCATAAATTAAGGAATTTCTAGTAACTAAGCTTCATACTTAAAAACAACTTCTACGTTAAGAGATATAATAAATATGCTAGACAAGGAAACATAACTATGAATGCACGTTCAATTCTTTATTTTAGTACTCTAGGCCTCTTAGAGTATTTACTCTAAATCACATCTCAACTTTAAGGTTGAGATAGGTAGGCTTTGAGATTAATTATTAAGTGATAACTTGGAAAGTAAATATGCTAGGCAAGGAAATATAAATATGAATACAAGTTCATTTCTTTATTTTAGCGCTCTAGGCCTCTTAAAGTATTTACTCTAAATTACATCTCAACTTTAAGGTTGAGATAGGTAGGCTTTGAGATTAATTATTAAGTGATAATGCATGCTTCTTCATACTTTGTAAAAGTAAAACTCAAGCTCTAGAGGTTTCATTGTGATGAACTCATAATCATCATCTAGAAACTCTCATCATCAAGCTATCATGAGAGACCAACAGGGCCTTCAAGGCCGAAATGCATAAGAAAGAAAAAGAGAAAACCGAAATGATATAGCATAAGGAATCCATCAAAACATCATTTTAAACCAAGAACAAAACTTAACAAAGCAAGGAAATAACTTTCAATACAACTCCCTACCAAAGCTTTGTTTTTCTTGGAGGTGAAAAAGACTTGATCTTGAAGGAAGGATGAAAGAAAAATCTTCCTTGGAGCTTGGATGATGCTTCGGCCAAGGAGAAGAAGAAAGGAAGAAAGTTGTGTTTCTTGAGTTTGATCTTTTGGAAAGGTAAGGCTAAGTGTTTAGGAGGTAGTGTATGGTTGAAGGGTGGTGGTTCTTTGTGAGCAAGAGGAGGATGAAAAGGATGAAAAGAACTCTTGAACTTTGAGAGAAAAAGAAAGAACTTAGGATTACTCTTTGAAGCTAAACTTGGCAAATGAATAAAATGTAACCAAGTTCATCCAAGCATGGTATTTATAGAAAACAAAATCAAGGATGAAATGATGGAGGAGGCTGCGATATTTGTGTGGCATTGGGAGGAAAATATCTCATTAATTTGGTCATTCAAAGGCATGGTGAAGTATGGCTCAAAGCATGATGAAGTATGACCTAAAGCATGGTTCTTTGTGTGGAAAAATAAATTAACATGTGATGATCATGGGGAGGAGTGACTTTGGCCATGTGCAGCCAAGGGAAGGAAAAATATGTCATCTAATAGTGGTTTAGAGGTGTGTTTAGGTGTATCATTGTTTAGGTTTTTGATTAGGAGTTTGTAAGTAAGTGCTTAGGCAAGGTAATGGATAATTAAGGGTATCAAGACATGATTCAGAGTTGGTCTTGCTTTATTAGTGAAACAAAACTCATTTTATATAAAAACCATTCATAAACTCAATTCCTTGATTTAAGGAATTAGAGAGAAAATACCATTCAAGATTTTCTGACATGGTATCTTGATTTTTAAATCAAAGATTAAAGTGTGTCTAAGCAATCTTAGGTTCTAATCAATCTTAATAAATTATTTTTACTCTAGATTAGTAATTAGAATTTACTAATCTTTAATTAGAGCCTAATATTGTTTAGGTTTTGCTAATTGCGTCATTAGGCCCATAATACACTTAGTTAAGCGCAAAACGGTAATTTTTTACAAAAACCTCCTGAGACTACGGGCTTAACCAGTTGTTAAACATAGCTTAAAAATATCATTTAAAACTTTTGGGTGAAATGGGTTCAATTGGCACTTTGTTAAATATGATAGCCGCTGGGTGTTTTGGTCATTTTGCGTATCGGGACTAAAAAATGAGATTCTTCTGCTCTATTAACACACATAACACATATAATCCTCTATCATCATCAAAACGTCCCCTTGAGGATGATCGGGACGTGATCCTTTCGGGTAAAATGACCTCATGGGCATTTTAGTCATTTTTACAAAAAAAATTCCTGGGCGTTACAAGCCATGTATATAATCTTTGCATAGTTTGTATTCGTAGATGGGTTTAGGACTTAGGTATATATTTGTTTGGATTTTTCCACCATTATTTGCACACATGGATATAATCATGGCGTAGTATAGTATATATTTGTAGATAGGATGACAATATGTTGATATGTTGTGTTGAGGGAAAATAATTTGTTTGGATGACAATTTGTGTATAGGGAACAATGTTGTATCCAAAAATTTGTAAACCAGTGATTACAACATTGTAAAGCTTGAATAAGATGTTGTAAACCTCTATGGAAAATACAATGGCCCCTAAACTTCTTAACTAATATGATTAGAAAAAAAAAAGTTGTAAACTAGTGATTATAATGTTGTAAACCTCTGAATAAAATATTGTAAAAATCTGATTGTAAAGTTGTAAACCTCTAACACAAAAGTTGTAAACCTCTAAAAGAAAGTTGTAAACCTAACACAAAAGTTGTAAACCTTGACAAAAAAGTTGTAAACCTCATTAAAAAGTTGTAAACCTTTGAATACAAAGTTGTAAATCAATGCTTAGATGTTATAAACCTCTCCCAATTGCATGCTTTTCTATGACTAGTTACATGGAGATGAAATTTATTCTTATAAAATAACAAATACCTTGAAAGGGCTACGGATATGCTAAACATAATGGCATGCAATAATTTTCGAATGAGTGAGCATTGATCTTATTATTTAGTAGTAATCTTCATTAGACAAATCATCGTCAGTAGCATAGTTCGGGTTGGTTTCTATGGCCTCTAAAAGACGTGCGTTTTAGCGCCATCAAATGCACTTCTCCAACCCTAGTAGAATCAATGGCCTTTTTTTATTCAGCCTGATTTGCATTTGGTTATTCTCGTGTCAAATCATATTAATCGCATTCTCTAACAAAAATGGGCTGTCTTGATTATAGTAACAAAATGACGCTTTGGGATTCTTTGATAATTGGTAATCAACTCGATCCTTAGCCTATTACTCTCCTCGAACCGAATATGCCCATTCTTCCTCATATGTGCAAATATTTCCTACAGAGAACTTTTGAGGGCACATATCATACTTGAACATGTTCTTTCTAGAACCCACACCCAACCCATGCAATCAAATATCTTATCAACAAAGTAAAGCAACATAAAAGGAATCTCCCAAAAGGAAGGGTCTATGTCATCCATGCATAACACGCTTATACTAAGATATTTGAGCACTAAGTCCCCAACAACAAGTTTTAAGTGCTTGTATTTATAGGCAAATATGATACACAATACGGTTAATGCTTTACGAGTGAGAGAATTGGTGGGCACTTCCAATTCACTTGTGAATAGTGACTAAATAGTGGTAAAACTAAGGTTCTAATCACATGGGAACAATGTTGTCTTTTGGAAGGTTATGTTCAACAACATTATTTTTGAATTTTTGGGAATCCTGAATACTTACTTTGCAGAGTGAGCATGGGAATAGTTAGGGGTTATTTTCCAAGAGTGTTCACATACTGTCACGTGGGATCCAGTGCAAATTGGGAACTTGATTATATCCACTTGATCACATGCCAAAAGTTGTGGGGTTTGGAAAGATGTGTGCATGCTTTCACGTCCACATCGTGTTGGATTAATGGATGCATGTTCCCCTTTACGAGGGCACGTGCGTGCTACATATGGTACATTTATAGGGTTCCCATTGTTTATAATTAGCTTCATGTGCTAACAATAACTGTGGCTTCACTATTACCCTAAACTATTAACAACGACTTAGTGAGTGAGCGTTCGCCATTACTCACATGGGACAACCAAAGATAATATATATATAACGCAATATACATGCAGTAGTCCTAAACCATTTGATATTCATATGCATAATTATATAGAAAAGATATCTCTATATTTATAAATTCATAGAAAAGCATCTTTAGATTTTTACTCCAATGGGAAATCATTTTTCATACACATAATGACTCTTAAATCAAATATTCTTTGAAAACATAACTATTCTCTAAAACATAAATATTCTCTAAAAACATAAATAATGGTACTCTAATAGAAGAGGGAATCTCTACTCTAGGGTTCTCCAAGAACCAAAAATGTTCTCTCTATGATCCATCAGGATCTAATTTAGACACCTAACTAGGTTCCGTTCTCTCTCTAGGAGATTGTCCTCTAGGATAACTTGGTACCAAGGTTAATGATCATTTTTCCTAGCCGTTAACTCACTCGTTTGTTTCTCCTTAGCTACCGTATAGTCTCTAGATCATAAATTAATCATTTCTCCAAAACTCTACTAGGCTCTTTTCTGGATTTAAAACTCTATCATATAGTTACTCTATTCTTGAAATCATAAGATCTCTAATATACATAAAATCATTTAAATCTAAAACCTTTGAAACTCTAAAGGCTCTGGACTCATATAACTCTAACAATTTGACTTTAGCATAACTATGAATATAAAATCATGCCCAAGGGATCACCCGCTTGTAGGCATTCCAATTTCAAGTCCACATAATATGTATCTGGAGTTGCTAAGAATCATCCTAAAAATTCCATATTTCTAAGTATCATAAAAACTAAATTTCTAAAATCTCATCTCTCAAGCTAACATCTTTCATAATTTAATAACTCTAATATCATACTTTGAAATTGAAACGTTTATAATCATAAAAGCTTGACATTATAATAGCGTCTCTATTCATGAAATTAAGTCATATCTCTGTTTGACATTCTTGCCAAAATCTCTTAACTAATACTCTAAAATCATATTTGAAATCTCAAGTCTTGAAGCATATTTGATAAAATAACAACTTATTAAATCACATATTCTTGTATTGAATCTCTTTGTTTAGCTTGCCATCCTTGAAAAATCATATATATAATTATACTTCCATCTCTAGTTTCATATTTAATAATAATCATGCATAAATATACTTATAATGCTTAAAGGTAAGGCCATGAGTTTGAACCCACTCACCGTTAAAAGCGGGAGTATGTGGGCAACACTAACTTGACCCTAGGGAGCTTGGAATGGCACTAACAACTGCCATAGAATAACATTGACCTAAGATCAAACTCTAATACTCTTTAGATAACTCTAATCAAACTCTAATAACATTGGGGGAGCACCCCATTTGACAACAATGGAGACAAACAACAACCCATAATATGGGGAGAGAAGATCATGGAAGAAACTAACATAAACCAACAACAATCACTTACCTTAATCTTGGAAGGAGAAGGAATGATGTTAGATTGAGAGAGGAAGGGTTGGGAGAGAGTTTTGGAAAGGAGGGTTTTGTTTCGGGGAAGAAATCCTGAGCATAAAGGTGTTTTAAAGAGGTTGGGGGCTCATTAATGAAACCATGATTTTTCACTATCGTGACATAGACACATTCGCTAGCGGTAAAGCTCGCTGCAGTGGACCTAGAAGCAACCACTTGCTGTAGCAACATATCTCACTCAGCGAGCCTCCTGGCTCGCTTGCTCACTGCAGTGAGCATAACTCGCTGCAGCGGGTTCTCCTTCTGTAAATCTTGCAACAACACCCTCTCGCACCTTAACTTATTTACTTTAAGTTAATCATTTATTTTACTTCTTGATTTTTTTACTTCTCATTATCTTTAAAACATAAATGTAAATAAGGAAATACCTCCCATTTGAATTCAAATAAAATATTAAAAAAAATCAAAACCCCAACCAATCAAAATCCAAATTTTGGGTTTTAGTTCAAATTTAGAAATCCTAAGGTTTTCTAAACTCGTGGTCCAAAAATGAAACATTTAAAGGCTTCATAAAAATCATTAAAAATTACTCTTCAACTTGTTTTCCCTCTATGAACAATTACCGGGACTTTTGATCCCAAGAATGTGACTCTAACATATAGCCCTCCAAGGAGGTGTAGGGTCCAGACTTAGAGAAGCTCAGGACCTGCGGTGGATCCGGGACCCTAAGGCCATACAGAACATGTATCCTGACACATATACTCCGGGTATTACAATCTTCCCCCTTAAAAAGATTTGGTCCCCAAATCTAGACTTATGTAGCTGGAAGATCAAAGAGACGGAATACTTTACCCACATGGGGTTTCAAGGATAGGCTTGAATGCTTGGAACACTGACATGATACCCTGACATGATACTGTGACTATATAAGCCTCGATCTCTAGGAGAGTGCCATCTTGAAGGCCACTATTCCATTCCTCTAGGTAAGGGTGCCAATTGTCACATCTGGGTGGCTCCGCCTCTAAAGGCAACCCTTTCCCATCGAGGTGATAATGGTTTCAATCATAACACTTACACTGGGCTACTTCGCCTCCAAGGCAGCCCTTCCACGTGCAAGTCCTGGCTGAGCATCTATGCTTGCCACCTCATGCACATGTGAGCTCACAAGGATGGGCACTAAAAATCACTTTTGTCCTTGCTCTGGTTTTCTTTCTCTTATGTCTAACATCAACTGATACTATAGGGACTCCTAGTCCTCGGTTCCTGAACTCCTCGATTCTAATAAGCGTCATGCTAAGCCTTAACATGCCTATCCTTCTAGCGTGTATGCATGCAACACATTAATTACACATATCATACAAGTCAGTCAAACAACCATAGCCTGCCCTAAGATCTCTAAAACATCATACCACCATAACATGCCTTATTGGTTCCTGTGATACTCTTCCTCCTCAAGCCCCTTAGTCCTTAACCAAACTTCTTCGAATGTAAAAGCATACAATTAAGCATCCAATCCTATCTACACCTAGTACGAGTTCATACAATAAAGACAAACAACATGCTTCTTGCCTACGCTTCTTACTATTAGATTACCAAGCTGTGACTTAACCATGGCAGATTTCATTTATATCCATCCCATCTAGCTCACATGCAGAGATTAGGGGAAGAGAATATGCATCCTATTCACACAAGCTCCTTATGTCACTTTAATTATGCTTCTACAATGGTATCTCAAATAAAAACTATCATACGTGCATATGAGGTTCTATTCCATGTTACATATATTTTCGAAACATTTCATCATGAACCAAGCTATTTGCTAAGGAGAAACAAATCGTGTAAGAACTTTTACCCAAATATCCTAAATCTCATTCACGTAAAACATGTTTCCAAATTCTCTTTTTCCTATAAAGCAAACTAATCATGGAAATTTAAGGTTGACAAAACTTTGAGAAAAAGAAAGTCCTTTTAATCTAGAATTTGCAAAACTTTGGCCAAAGCCCCAAGTATTCATAAAACTCCTTTCAAGGTACTAACAAAGTTCTCAAACCACATGCTTAACAAACATAAACACATAATTCATTCACCCAAGTCATCATGATGACAAAACCTGGATTATCATCAGAACATGCAAAACCATGCACCAGGGTTCTAAATGCCATACCATGTGCAAGTATTCTCTAGTTCAACTTTTCAATCTATGGAGTTCAAAAATAATTATCCACGTGCTTGTTTCAAATCAATGAACTCACCACAACAACACTAAGTATGAAAAACCCATTACTTTGCAAAAACATTTTCTAAACATCAAGTTTTCTTTATTCTACTTACACAAGCACATGTGCTTATACATTCTCACTACTCCTTCCCTTAAGTTCTAATTTATCTTGATGAAATCAATTACTCATGTATTGATAAAAACTTCTAATACTTTATCCTTGCTGATTCTAAGCATAAGCAATGAAATATTTTTAACTTGCAACACTTTCACATCATGCATAAAATCTGGAGCTAGGAAAACGAAAGCAATTAAAAGCAATCTCAACGAAATCCATATGTGAAACGTTTCCTACTAATGCCAAACTTGCCTAGCAATCCATGTCATATGGTTAACTTACTTTACATGCATATCACATTTATAGTAAGCCCAAGCACTAATCCAAACATAAATCATGAAATAATGCATCCTTAGAGACATGGCATACGAGACATTCATGGTATCAGACCTTCAACCATTTTAACACGTTAAAAACAAAGCATCACCCCTATGGTATACCTATATGCATGATTCACGCTTCCATTAGGATCCTACCCACTAACTCTAGGTCACTCTCATGCGGACTCTCTTCCTCATGCGACTCAGTAACCTCTTGACGGGAAATCATTCCTCTTGTGCTCTCTACAACTCTATTCATAGCTGGTGGGTGTGCCTATAGGCACTGACCTCCATTGGCTTTTCGCCCATCGAACAAACTAAGTGTCACCAATAGACCTACGCTGAATTCTACCATTCTAGCTGGTTATTGCCTTACCCTCTTCATTGTATGATAATGGGATGCGTGGGAGGCAGTCGAGGGATGACCCTGGCCAACGTCCACGGCTGACCTCTATCTAAGCTAATCATTCTTGCTTTTGCTTCCTTGTAACGCACTCCAGCTTGGATGTATTCACTGATTATCTAACATATTTGAAATGGCCCGTCGAGGCTCCACACACAATTGGTACAACTGGCGTGGTGCTATAGTGACGACAATTATCAGTGCATAGCTCACCCCAAAAAAAGGGGAATGATAGAAAATCAAACCAAGAGTTCCAAAGAAATGACAGAGACTCTTCCTGAACCTAGACATAACTGACTTTCCTATAAGCCTCAAATAATATTGCGTTGACGTGAATGACCCAGTTCCATTTACATAAACGCCATGCTACTTGTGGACACTTGCTCCGGTACCATCAGGGAAACCTATTTCTCTTATACCACTTTGTCACGACTCGACTAGGGAACGTGGGCACGTGAGGATCTCATCTCCACATAAGCCTCGACATCTGAGTCTCTCTATATGCATAAAATAATATACTTTTTATTCTGAAATCATGGTTTCATCTAAATCTTTATTTAAACTTTATATTTGAAATTATATAACTGAAATACTTGATATATGAAGCTCTGATAATATATTTGCCATACCCTAAAAATAAATTTCATCTCTAGCTTACACATATCTTTAATCAAACTTTACAATTTCAATTCATTCTTATAAACTGAAAACATGTACATGGTTGTTCAAATAGTGAAATTAAATACATAATCTGAAAATATATGCATGGCTTAGAATCCTGCTTCACATCTCCTGGACCACTCTACTCTAACAAGACTCTAAACTAAGTCTTACTCCAAAGTAAGACTCACCACTAAGAACAAGGCGTTTGCCAAATCAAGGCTAACAACATCTGTTTCCTCCAGATGAGAGGAAGGGAGAGGCGTGAGTCAAAGACTTAGTGAGTGAGCTCTCACCCATCACCCACATGGGACAATCAAGGATAATATATATATATATATATATATATATATATATATATATATATATATATGGCAATACATGCGCAAGTCCTAAACCATTTGATATTCATATACATAATTATATAGAAAAAATATCTCTATATTTATAAATTCATAGAAAAAGCATCTACATTTTTACTCCAATGGGAAATCATTTTTCATACACATAATGACTCTTAAAACAAATATTCTCTAAAAACATAACTATTCTCTGAAAATATAAATATTCTCTTGAAAATATAACTATTCTCTAAAACATAAATATTCTCTAAAAACATAACTATTCTTTGAAAACATAAATAGCGATACTTAATAGAGAAACATGAATCTCTACTCTAGGGTTCTCCAAGAATTGAAAATGTTCTGCTCTATGATCTATCAAGGATATAATTTGGACACCTAACTAAGTTCCTATTTCTAGCTCTAGGATATTGTCCTAAGGGTAACTTGCACCAAGGTTAACGATCATTTTTCCAGGTTAACTCACTGTTTGTTTCTCTTTAGCTACCGTATAGTCTCTAGATCATAAATTAATCATTTCTCCAAAACTCTACTCTAGGCTCTTTCTGGATTTAAAACTCTATTATATAGTTACTCTATCTTGAAATCATAAGATCTCTAATATACATAAAATCATTTAAATCTAAAACCTTTGAAACTTTGAAAGCTCTGACTCATATAACTCTAACAATCTGACTTAACATAACTATGAATATGAAATCATGCCCAAGGGATACCCGCTTGTAGGCATTTCGATTTCAAGTCCAGCAAATATGTATCTGGTAGTTGTTACAAATAATACTGAATTTCCATACTTCTAGAGTATCATAAAACTGAATTTCTAAAATCTCATCTCTCAAGCTAACATTTTTCATAATTTAATAACTTTAATATCATACTTTAAAATGGAAACGTTTATAATCATAAAAGCTTGACATTATAATAGCGTCTTCTTCATGAAATTAAGTCATACTCTTTGACATTCTTGCCAAAATCTCTTAACTAATACTCTAAAATCATATTTGAAATCTCAAGTCTTGAAACACATTTGATAAAATATTAACTTATTAAATCACATATTCTTGCATTGAATCTCTTAGAGTTGCATATAAAACACTTTTGTAACATGCAATCTACCAATCATGGTCCCATGGTTTTCTAAAATACATTTTTCATGCTATTGTCAAAACATGCTCTTTGTTTAGCTTGTCATCCTTGCAAAATCATATATATAATCATACTTTCATCTCTAATTTCATATTTAACAATAATCATGCATAAATATACTTATAATGCTTAAGGTAAGGCCATGAGTTTGAACCCACTCCGTTCAAGGGGAGAGTATGTGGGCACCACCAACTTGACCCTAGGGAGCTTGGAATGACACCAACCACTACCATAGAACAAAATTGACCTAAGATCAAACTCTAATACTCTCAAGATAACTCTAATCAAACTCTAATAACATTGGGGGAGCACCCCCATTGACAACAATGGAGACAAACAACCACCCATAATATGGAAAGAAGATCATGGAAGAAACTAACATAAACCAACAACAATCACTCACCTTGATCTTGGAAGGAGAGGAATGATGTTGGATTGAGAGAGGAAGGGTTGGGAAAAAGTTCGAAAAGGAGGGTTTAGAATTTGGGGAAAGAAATCAGAGCATAGGGGTGTTTTAAAGGGGTTGGGGGCTCATTAATCAAAACTACGTCGTTTCATTATGCTGACACTCAAAATGTAGGCTGCGGAGTCGTAAAGCTCGCTCCAGCGAACATATTTCACTGCTGGCGCGAGCCTCTTGGCTCGCCTCTGTCAGCGAGTTGACTGCGAGTGCTCCTCTATAGATATTTCAGGAACAACACCTTCTCAAGCACCCTCAACTTATTTACATTTCTTAACTATAATTTAATCATTTATTTTACTTCCCATTAACTTAAAACATAAATATAAATAAGGAAATACCCTTCATTTGGATTCAAATAAAATATAAAAAAATAAAAATCCAAATTTTGGGTTTTAGTTCAAATTTGGAAATCTTACGGTTTTTTAAACTTGTGGTCCAAAAACGAAACATTTAAAGGCTTCATAAAAATCATCATTCTTCAACTTGTTTTCCCTAGGAACAATTACAGGACTTTTGATCCCAAGAATGTGACTCTAACATATAGCCCTCTAAAGAGGTGTAGGGTCCAAACTAGAGAAGCTTAAGAACTGACGGTGGGTCCAAGGACCTTTAAAGGATACAAAAGATGTCTCCTGAACAGTGTATCCTGGGTATTACAAAAGATGAGCCACCAACATCCACAAAGGCCACATCAGGCACATATTTTATTGGTTTGTGTAACAACTCAGTTAAATAATGCTATTATTGGCATTGTGCTTGAATCCTAACTAAGTAGTACACTACTCGTGACATATCATCCATATAAAGATTTTGACTATATGATTCAAGCACTCAGAAATTCACCATATTGTTGGGCCTGAACCATGGCAGTAGAAAGTTGGAATCATTGTTGGCAGGCCAACATCCAAGCTGTATAATAAATAAAAACCCAGGAGTGTATAATAAATAAAAAACAACAGCACCAACAAGACAAAGTATAAATAATAATCCATAACCTCCTGTATAATAAATATAACTTACCAAGCACAATAGTCATGTACAAGCTGAAAGAGATAGGCTTACCAATACGGTAATAAGTTCTATCCAACAAATGAACAACACAATATGCTGTCCACATAAATTGGAGTACAATATAACCACTAGAATGGTGATTTACATCCAATAGTCGTAAAGCAGCATGGCTAATTCATAAATGCAACTTAATATAGGGTTTCATTATTTGACGGCTCCTATGACGCCTGCATAATAATCCATAAAACCCTCAATTAAATTTGCAAATTAAAAGTAAGTTTAGTGTGATACACACCAAGCCTTTCATCAGTACAATGGTGTAAGCAACAGGATTTTTCCCTGTACAAATGACCAAAATGCCCCTAAGGTCATTTTACCTGAAAATAAGATCGCAATCAGAGTCATCCTTAAGGGGACATTTGATGATGATAGAGGATTATATGTGTTATGTGTGTTAATAGAAGAATCTCATTTTTGAGTTTAAAATGCGCAAAATGACCAAAACGCCCTGCGCTATTTACGAACAAAGTGCCAATTGAACCAGATATCACCCAAAAGTTTTAAATGATGTTTTTAAGTTATGTTTAACAACTGTTAAGTCCGGGTAGCCAGGAGGTTTATGAAAAATTACCATTTTGCCCCTACAATGTGTATTTTGGGCCAAATGATACAATTATCAAAACCTAAGCAATATTATGCTCTAATTAAAGATTAGTAAATTTCAATTACTAATCTAGAGTAAAATAATTTATTAAGATTAATTAGAGCCTAAGATTGCTTAGATACCTTTAATCTTTTAACTTAAATATCAAGATGCCATGTCATGGAATCTTGAATAGTATTTTCTCTCTCCAATTCCTTAAATCAAGAAATTGTGTTTATGAATGGTTTTTATATAAAATGAGTTTTATTTCACTAATGAAGCAAGACCAACTCCTTAATCATGTCTTGATACCCTTAATTACCTATTACCTTGCCTAAACACTTACAAACTCCTAATCAAAAGCCTAATCAATGATACACCTAAACACACCTCTAAACCACAATTAGATGACATATTTTCTCCCTTGGTTGCACATGGCCGAAGCCACTCCTCCCCATGATCATCACATGTTAATTTATTTTTACACACAAAGAACCATGCTTTAGGTCATACTTCACCATGCTTTAGGCCATACTTCACCATGCTTTGAACCATGCAGACCATACCTTGCAAAGAGATATTTTTCTCTTTTTCCTTCCACAAGGCCGACGGCCTCCTCCATTATTTGCACCTCCATGTGTTGCAATTCTTCTATAAATAGACACCAAGGAAAGCTTGTAATGTTTTTGCTCACTTGTGCAAAGCTTCAGGTTTCCTTTCTTTGAGTTCTAAGAGTTCTTCTACTTCTACTTCATTCTTCCAAACACCATCCTTCACCATTTCCTAAACACAAACCACCACTCAAACACCATAAGTCTTCCTTTAAACACATAACCATTCCATTTCCAAGTTCAAGAACCAAGAACAAACCTTTCTTTTCTTTTCCTCCCTTTGGCGGAATCCATTCTCAAGTTTCAAGAAGAATTTGTTCTCTTTATCTTATCTCAAGACAAAGCTTCTTTCTTTGAAAAAGAAATTATCCTTGGTAGGGAGTTGTATTGAAAGTTATTTTTTTTCTTGCTTTGTTAAGCTTTGTTCTTGGCTTGAAATGATGTTTTGATAAATTTCCCTTGCTTTGTCATTTTGGTTTTTCCTTTCTTTTCTTTTAAATTTTCGGCCTTCAAGGCTTTGTTGGCTTCTATGATAGCTTGATGATGAGAGTTTCTAGATGTAGATGACTGAGTTCATTGCAATGAAACCTACTAGAGCTTTGAGTTTTACTTTTCAAAGTATGAAAAAGCATACATTATCACTTAAATAATTAATCTCAAAGCCTACCTATCTCAACCTTAAAGTTGAGATGTGATTTAGAGTAAATACTCTAAGAGGCCTAGAGCACTAAAATAAAGAATTGAACTTGATTCATGGTTATGTTTTCTTGTCTAGCATATTTATTATATCTCTTAACTTAGAAGTTGTTTAAGTATGAAGTTTAGTTACTAGAAATGCCTTAATTTATGCTTATGGAACTTGTTACTTTTCGGTTTTGTCTTTAATTTTCCAGCACCTTTAATTCTGTTTTAGATGCTTTAAATGTGTTAAATACCTTGCTACTTGATGTGATAATTGTTCTTGGCACTTTGGGCAAGCCTATAGTTAAAAAAATTGAAAACAAGATTTCTAGAACTCCTAAGAAAAAGAATTATGCATTCTGTTCCAGCACCCTTTAAAGTTTGTAAAATCAGGTTGTACCATGTTTACTTAAGTAAGAATGACCTATAAATGGATTAGGAATTAATTTTAGCATCATAGAAAGGATAAGGAGAAAGGGTGTAAATGCATTTCACAGGTAAATCATTGAATTCTTTTTACTTCCTATGCTGTCCAACTTTGAATTAATGATGTTCTTGAGCTAAATAATTAGTGGTAATGATGATAATAAATCCCTTAGATGCATAAGAAAATAATTTGACAATTAGAGTTACCGATTTAGGGTTTGGCTATTTAAGGGAATAATTATGTGTTAATGAATTAAGATGATGAATTCATGTGATATTTGATGCTATGTGAGTACTTGATCTCTAAAGTTAGAATCCATGATCTTGCATGTTATTGTTTCTTGGAAACATGGGAAATGCTTGTGTTCGAAATATATGAAGAACTATGATATTTATGCATTATGTATTGCATTCTGATATAACATGCTAAGACTTAAGGTGACTTGAAACATGAGAAAATGATCCTTGGGACTCATCAAACTATAGGTTATGAAAAGGTGATTCTTGGCCCCTAACAATACTTAAGTTAGGACTTTAACTTATCAAAAGGGATAAATATACGCTAGTGATAACTAGTGAGGTATGAGCTCATAACCTAGAAGTACTCTCAAAAGGGAAGAGTTATAGGGTGGCCAAGAGTGAAAGTGAACTAAATTTAAGTCACCTAATGAACCAAAAATGTCATGCATGAATCATGTTCTATGCATATTATGTTTGCTATGAAGTTAGATGTATGCTATAAGGTTAAGTATTGCATAGCATAATAAAGTACGATACATTCATTACAAGACTCATGATAAAAAAAATGGGCCTCGTAATTGATGTTTTAAAACTTAGTAAATGAATCTTTGCATGCTCACTATTTCTTAATAAAACTCGAGGTCCCTGAAGACGTTGATGATGTCACTTAGATAGGAGGATACCCTTAAGAGATTCTTAGTAAGATTCCAACTCTTTCTTCCTTTCCATCATGTCTTTAGATTCTTATGGCGACGTTCGTCCTCTTCATTGACACCCCCACTTAGGAGGTTCATTTTAACCAGAGCATCGGTCTTACCATTTTGAGGGACGTGCTCCGTCCGAGTCTTTATGTTCGTGGGATGACCATTTGCACACCCTTTCCTAGTTCCAAATTCTCTAACCTCCCCTATGGCGATGACATGGTTTTGAGCGTGCGCGTACGCACGAAAGGATCCTTCGCACGTACACCAGGCATCTCCGTTCGTGATTTCCCTCATTATGTTCCTCGCTCAAGGCATTTGAGAGTGACCCATGGAGGACTCGCCTACCACATATACTCAGAGAGCTCTGCCAGTTCTCCCAGCGATGAGGGAGGGTAGTGGCGGGAGAGCGGTCACCGCAGAGGTTGGACAAAAGGCCATGTGCCCCCAGCATGGAGCCCATGTTCAGCCATCTCGTGTTCCCTCCCGACGGTTTTGCTCATGGATTGATTATATTCCACCTTCAGAGGCCGCTGTAGATCTCTTGGAGAGTTTCATGACACACAACTCCTAGCTTAGGATAACCTTCTTTTGTTTAGAGGTCATCTATCTTAGGTGCACTAGGTAGGTTTGTTTTCCTTTGTATTTTCCTTTTCTATGTATTTGCTTTTCTATGATGTACTAAAACTTAACTCACTTTCCATGGGTGAGTAGACTATTATATATTTAAATTATGGTGTGCTAATGGATGATCTTTTATGGAGTCTATATGATGTTTCTATCTATGTTATTCTTTTACATGTTACGCTTTCGTTACGATCACTTATGTTATGTGCGGCTGCATGTTTTGTTTATGTTTCAAAAAAAAAGGCTCATATTTTTTCATTAAGTATTTTCAAGTATGATATAAGAAACTAAACAAAGAGTAATATCTAATATAATAAACTGGAATACATCTTAGGCATGTTAAGTTAATTATTAGGGTGTTACAATGGCACTATCTTCTTGAACTCAACATATGACTCCATAGAGAAGTTGTTGGCACATGGCTAGGAAGCGTGGCCTCAAATGATTCCTACAATATTGAATGGAAAGAACACATTAAACATAACAAACGAGTCCATATATACAATATTAAAAATCATCCTGAGCAAGGCATGAGAATCATTTGAGATATACCTTAGTTACAACATCTTCTGTGCCAACATTCCTTCTTGCTATACTTTCCACCGCTTTTTCATAAGAAACTCTTCGATGGCAGCCTGCCTTTATGTCGTTTACGCACCCGCTAGATTTGAACATACTCATTTGTACACCCCACGCCAACATTACCATCAATGGCATCACCTTTTCCAGCGGTCTAGACTGAGTGATTTCGGCATTAATTGAAAGCAAGCATCTAATTTGTCAAGCGTGCAATGTGTAACATCCCTCTATTTTCTTCATATGATGTTGCTTTATTATAGCTTTTTATTTAGAAACTGTGAGGATTTTGTTAGGCAAAAAAATATTCGGGATAATCATTAAAAAATATTTCTAATTAAAATATTACAAGACTTAATAGCTGTATAATCTGGAACTTAGCACCAAAATGTGAAATTTTAATAAGGGTTAAATGCAATTACCCTGGATTTTAGCTCCTTATGCAATTTACATCAGTTTTCAATTGTGCACAAACTCCCTATAGTTTCCAAACGTGCAAAAGAGACCTTTTGTAATCAAGACATCATTTAGTTCTGTTAACTACTCATGTGCCACTCATATGCCTTATTTTTGGACAAAATTACCTGAACTCTAACACCAATCCCCTCAGGAATTGTAATCCCAATCTAGGTAGTTATGTTCAACTGTGGCCTGCCGCCCTCACGACCACCTTGCAGAGATCCTCTACAAAAATCCTTTCCAATTGCAACCTTCCTCACTCCGCCTTGGCCTCCGGCCCTCCTCAACGATATCTGGGTAGCCCGGTCTGGCAAACTACTTTCATCTCCTTCTCTAGCATCATTCTGTTCCTTCTTCCCTCTCTCTCGTGAGAACCTCATCCTCCCACTCTTCGACCACCACCACCACAGGCATAATTTTGACCACCCAAACACAACCAATAACCAACAACTTCAAAGGGGCGAAGCCCCAACACAATCCTTCAGTCAATCCCTTTCTCATTTTTGATGAATAAAAGGCGAAGCCCAACACAGCAACAACTCAATCAGAGGAAGGAAACAATTTCAAAGGAACCCTCGATAAGAAAGGAAGAGAATAACAAAAGGGATGGGGTTCTGATGTAGTGCAGAGGGAGAGGGGGATTCGAGAGACGTGACAGTGGTGTTGGCTCGTGGCCAGTCGGTCTTTTGTTGGTCTTCGCATTGCGAGTCTTCCTCTTCATGGTCTTCGCGTCACGAGTTTCCTCTTAAGCTGGTTGTTGTTGGTCTTTGATAGAGGTAGGCGGTAGTTGAAGATTAGGTATAAATAAGATGAAGTCAGGAGTTAGGATCCTTCGCATGCTATCTTCTTTCCCCTCTTGTGTGTTGGTCTTCCTCTTCGTGATTGAATGTATTAGTTTAGTCTAATAAAATAAGCAAGAAGGAGAAAGGAAAAGGAAAAGTGAGTTGAGAGATTGGGTTGGAAATTAGGCTTAAGAAGGGTATTTTTTCCATTACAATTGCACGTGAAGCATATGTCCACTAACGGTGGCTTTTAACGTCTATATAACAAAGGTCTCTTTTGCATGGTTTGGAAACTATATAGGAATCGCGTTGCAAATTTGAAAACTCATGATAAATTGGTATAAGGAGCTAAAATCAGGAAGTAAATTGCATTTAACCGTTTTAATAATTTCCTTAGGTTTTATTAAAAATTACAAATATGTAACTAAATGTTAAAAGATAAGTTTATAACATAATTAGTTGGGAAAAAACAAACAAAAATCTTGAAAAAACTTAGAGAATGTCATTAAAAAAATAATAAAAAAATTATAAATACATTTTAAACATAATTTTAATAATAAATATTAATATTTAGTATATTTGTATAATATTAGTATAATTACACAAAAATAACCTATCGTGAGTGTAAATAAACTCCAAAATTCCAGAAAATAACTTTAAGGTATTGTAAAAAAAAATTTTAACTAAGCTATGATATTAGACAAAAAGGACCATGGAATGGGCTTCTCTATTAGACTATGGATAGTGTTAAAAATCACATTGATCTTTAATTAATTAATTTTAACTTAAATAAATTTTAAAATACCTAATTAACTACTTAAGCTTTAAGATAATTTTCCTAAACCTTGATTTATCTCACTAATAATATTAAATCAATTAATTAACACCCAGATCAGCCACATGGAAGAAAAAAAAATATTGAAAAATGAAATTAAATTGTTGAAGCTAATATCATAATTATTCAAAAACTAACCAAACTTGAGCTAAAAATTTCAACAAAGATGGCTCGTACATTCTCATGTTGGACAACAATATTCACATGGATTGCTACAGAAAACTTATATATTTTATTTATAGATAATTAATTATTTTAATTAGCTCAAAATAGACCTAATTAAGGTAAAAATATACTAAAAGTACTAAAAATTATAGAAAAAATTCATAAAAATTATAGATAACATATAAATAAGATAAAAAAATGTTCTTGACAATATATTAATAAAAATTAATTTTTATGATTATTCTATGAATTATCTAGCATATATAACTTTAAGATAAATATGTAAAATTTTTCATTTTCATATATTAATCATTCAAGACAACTTGCCACCCTCTATAACTCTACTAGACATGTTATTCAGAACCTATAGGTTGCCAAAGAAGGAAAAAAAATAATTTATAAATAGTTAAATAAATTATTAGTTAATTAATAATTAATTCCTAATAAAACTAGCAATAGTATAAAATGCAAAATAAAATATAAAAAATTATATAAATTCAGTGAATACTTGTATTATATCTCTAATAATCTTATTATGATGTTTGAGTAAAAAATTAAGTCATTTACTAATTAATTAACTTAGTTAAGATTGACTAGTTTAAGTAAATTTACCTTATTTTGAATAATTAATTATTAAATTATATTTAAATATATTAAAATTTACTAAATGTATTTAAATCATGTCATTAACATTTTATTATGTCTTTAAATGATAATTGAGAATTTATTAAATTATTTAGTGTTAGTTTTAATATTTAACTAATTAAACTAATTAAATATGATAAATAGATTATGAAATTAGTAATATTTTAATCCTAGTCTTTTTCTATAAATAGCACCCATCTAAATACAACTCCACACTTCATTCTTCTGCTCAAAATCTATCAAAAATTATAGCCACCATTTCTCTCTTCCTTTCTTTCATTTTCACACAAAAATATTTACAAATTTTTAACAAATCACCTTTCCAAATTATCACATCTTCTTATCACCATCTAATATTGGACACTACCCAGCCTTTATACATGAATTTTAGCCCTTCAAGAAGGTTTAGAAAAGTTGAAGAAGTTGCTGGTCTAGCCTTGATGTAGCTAAGTTTCTAAAGTTCTAAGAACAAGTAGGAGTTTTTCTTTTATTAATAAGCTTCATGTATAATTTTCATATATGATATTGTTATGATACTTAAAGTTTGTGTTTATGGTTTTTAATATCTTTGAATGATTTAAAGATTGTGACATAAAATACTTAATCTATGTGTATATGATGCATGTTTATTTATCTACTTATATAGTTGAAAAGTATGATTAAAGATCATTTTAAATTTTGATTATGCTTTCTTCAAATATTTCAATGTTATATAAATTTGTTGAACCATATATTTTCATTTAATAAAGCTTTGTGCACAAGTTGTGAAATTTTAAGGTGATATAGCTTGGTTTTGACCTCATTATGCATTTGATCATAAAATATTTTTAGTTCATAAAAAGTGTTTTATTTAATTCATTATAATGAATGGATTTTAAACCTTTGAGCATATAATATTTAGCTTGGTTTATGTGTTATGTTTATCTTAGGACTATTAAGACTTAATAAAATATAAAAAGACACTAAAATCTATTCATATTAATTAATCATGACCTTCGTTATAGACTTATGACTTCATAGACATTATTTGGACTATTATGAGTTAAAACTTACTTGGACTTCATTGAAACAATTTATGATCATAATATTTGGATTCGAACCATAGACCTTGAATTATGGACCTTGGACTATGGACCTTGGATTATAAATATTTGACTTGAATATAAATTTATTAACATTAAAAATACAATTTACAAATATTTAAGTTAAGGTCCCATTAGGAACATGACATATAAATAACTAGTTTCTTGCTTGAAGTGATTTCCTAAAGCTTGGGTATAATTACGATTATTCTTTTAAATATTTTTTGAAAGGTTCATTGCTCTTTTATTTGCTTATGATTAATCCATATATAGATAAAAATATTTTTTTACCTATGTTGAACATGTAAAGGTAATTTACCTACATATTTTCTAAAGATATATTTAAAATAATTTTGGGTGTATTTAGGCTTATGGAATTAGTAATATATTATTACTTGAAATTAAATAATTATATGATTAAAAACTAAGTTAAGCATTTTAGTGTGATTTGGTGCTTCAATGATAATTACAAGAAATATGGGTTTTATGAGTATTTTAGGAATCCTATGTTGGGGCTTTATGTGCATATATGAAAAATCTTGTGGTCTATATGTAAATATGAAAGAAATTATGGAAATTTTATGTAATTTCATTCTTTATGTATTATTGTATGCACAATATGAAATGAATACATAAATAAATGAAACCTCGAGGCTCGTCTATAGTGGAGAAGGACTTGG